>VDFB02075321.1:183843488-184443488 GCA_007258455.2 Sequoia sempervirens
TCCAAAGGGCGGGCAATCTTGCATCACCCAAAAATAGTTAAATTTCAAGTTTCTCAGTTTTTAGATGTTTTTACATTTTTGGATACCCTTTTCATCATAATGAAATTCCCAATTTACGGTTTTTATTTTCTATTCCTGGGTTGAAGGATATTGCAGTTTTAGTTTCCCATATTTGCACCTAAAAATCTTTCGAGTTGGATTTGAGGCTCTTAGAGCTCTCTAAATGGCCCCAAAACTTGCTAAAATCAGCGTAGCGCATTTCAAGTACGTTCTTGACTTTGAGACCTTTCCAACGGTTCAAACGGTTCGCAAATCGGAGCCCCGGATCAAAAGTTATGGCCCAGGGAATTTGGCGCACTTTCTAGAAGATACAATTGCAAATGCTCTTTTGAAATTTGAACCTCATGTAAATTTTTGGCGCCAAACTGCCTAAACTCAAATTGGAATTTTTTTTTGGCTCCAAACTTATGAAGAGCTCTATTTATGGGCGGGTTTCTAATTTTTGGGTAACTTTTTGGGGGACAAGCTCGCATATTGCGAAAGGGTTATTCTGTAGCTTCCTGTAATTTGCATGTGTTGTAGAACTTGGGGATTGAGATCCTCTGCATGTAAGAAGCTCCATTTTCTGAATAATAAAATTATTCTCTTGTTTGTGGGTTATTTTTTGTGTCTCGGGTTGTGCCCTCATCACTAAGACTTAGTAAATGAATTAAGAGTGAGAGCATTACCAACAAGAATCAACCCCCTCTTGAACACACAGATGCACTATCGAATGCTTGTTAGAGAGATTTTGTTGTTGGAGGGACCTTAGTCTGATAGAGCTTCACTTGTAGAAGTGTTGATGTCAAGAGTAGAAGAGGTTCAGGAATGAAGTTGAACAGAGAAGCTTCAATGAATGAATGAACCCTGAAAATGAGAGAAAATGAGGGGTTTTGTTCCATGCGAGGGTGGAAAAGAGCCATTACACCCAAAGACTTGGATACAAGGACGTTTCAAGAGCGAATATTTGAGATTACTCACTTCAAACTCAAAAAATTGCTAGAATGCTAGCGTGTTGTGTAGACATCCGTACGTCGCACAGGCATTCAAAACACAAGTTTTTGGGAAACGAGTCATCAGGATACTATTCCTTCACCATTGGGCCACATGGAGCAAGAATCATGAAATTCCAACCCATGGGGTTTTTTCCATTAATGCGTTTAGATGTCATAAATGCTCTAGGAAAAGTGATAAAATGTGGAATTTCCCTTAGGTGCAATTCTACGAAATTACAGTATGAAATAGTGTATTTTATAACCACAGTGAGGGGTTCAAGTTTATAATTGATTGGTATGAAAAAATTCAAATTAGGTGTTATAATTATGCATTAGAATTATCCACCCAAAATGACATACAACATATAAGTCAATGAGTAATGTACGTACCTTTATCATCTATGATTTTTCACTTTACCGTCAAATTATGTAATATGTGTGCTCTCCTGGTACTAAAACTTTTGACATGTAGAATCATTGTATGAATTGAATATAATAAATCATATAATGGAATATTAGGTTATTTCTATGAAGGGTGTGATATCGTGTCTTAGTACCTAATGACAAGAAAAATCATTATAGAATCTAGTTGTCACATGGATTGTGTGGTTAAGCATGCTTAATCATATGGTGGATACCTTATTTGATAATTTATGGGTTATTTTTAGTAGGACCATATGAAGTATCGTGTTAAGTGTATTATCTAATTATGTTGATGCATTTTGTATGTTTTCAAATGGACAATCATTATAATGATTTTTTAGATTTATATTTTATAGAAATTAAAACTTAACATAATGTTGAAATTAAAAATATAAATTAAAAAAGAGATATTTATTTTCCTTAATTTTTATTAATTTATTTAAATAAAAATATTAAATGAAATGGAAAAAAAACCTAGTATGAAATGTAGTTGGTATCAAAAAATCATCATGTAATGGAAGCTCAAAGCATTGCAAAGTATAATGGTTTGAAGGGGTCCAACCAAATCTCTATGAAAGTGTGCAAACTCAAATGAACTTGCAAATGGGTCACAAGATTTTTAATCACCAACAACTGAAGGGGTATTTAAGTGAATACAACTTGACCAAGACACGTTTAGTCAAGTTTTGTATTGTCATGTAATTATCATGCCAATGGCATATTACTTGTGTTGAATGTGTTCAACAAAACACCCCTTTGTATTTTGGGATAGCACAAATTGTATTGTGTTTACCTTCAATTTTTTGAAAAATTCATTTATAAGGCATGTTATTTTGATTGTCCATAATAGTGCAAGATAATGGTTCTAGATTTAACTACATATTTTTTATATTAAAAATAAATACACTATTAAATTGTTAAGCACTAACTTGCTCAACTCAATTTTTTTATCCTACTAATATTTAATAGGGTTATCTAGAGGGCCAAATAATATCTAAAATGGTTATTAGTTGAGGTACTAGTGATATAGCTATAATTTAAGAGGCACCTTGAGACACAAATGGCTTCTAAAATAACTTCCTTCCAAAGATCTCACCATTTATGAAGGGAAATTAGAGTATCATATTGCAATACAAAAATCTTTGTGGTAACTCACTTAACCTAAAAATCCCTTTCCATGTCATTATTCAAAACCATTTTTCTATGCACTTATGTAAAATCTACCTATTTACACTAAATTAAAAATAAAATTTGATAATTCACATTAACTATCAAATTTTATTCTATGACTTATTGTTCACTTTTTCTCTTCAAACACAATGTTTTATAAGACAATTTAATATGTATAATTTTCTTATATATTGAAAAGGAGAATAAATAGCCCGCATAGGTAGTGTAGTTGGCTTGAACCTTAGGTTTGCTCCTCAAGGTCTTGGGTTTGACTCTGAGGCTCGGGTTAGCCCAATGCACATGGCTAGTGAGTGGTTATGTGCATCCCTAGGGGACTAGTCTCGCCCCTTCTTGACCCCAATTTGGCATAAATAAGACCAAGGTAAGGCAGGCTAGGTGTTGGGTTGGGTCACGGAGATACCTCTAAGTTACCAAAAAAAAAGAGAATAAATATCCCTCTATTACCATTAGATAGAGAGTAAAATTATTTTTACATAAATATATAACCAATTAATCAATAAAATGAATACTTATAATTTATTCTATATGATATATGATGATATTGGGAATGATAAATAAATAAATGTCTTAAAATAATTAAGTGTTTCAAAAAATTATAAAATAATAATACATAATTGAAAATTTTGGAAACCATAGGTATAGATTTACCAAATATGTAGGAACCTTAGTGACTCTTAGATGAATTCTTTTCAATTTATGAATGACTCGTTTATTACCTTAGACAACTTATATTATTGAGGAAATAATCACACAACTATAAATTTTATTTAATCTAATGGATCTAATATATACTAATAGATGTAATCTTTATTAATTCTAAAATGTTATTTTTTCTATCCTTAATGTTGTAATTCTTAAAAATTTCTTTTGTATTTTTTGGTTTGCAAATTAAAGGTATAAGTGTTTCTCTTGTGTCAAAATTTGTACTTGTATGGTGAAATATAAAGCATAATAAACTTAAACATGCAAGAATCTTTGCAGCTTCTGCAATGTAAGTACTCTAATAAATGTTCTTGATCATGTATTCATGCATGAAAAAATTAAAATAGTGTTTCCTACTTTTTAGCATTATTGGATCACAAAAGTTAATATTTCTCAACATTTAATGTATTTCTCAATATATCAAATATCATGAATTTGAAGATTATTTAAACTAGTGATTTTTGTCATTTTCTTAGTAGATTATATTTATATTTTTAAGTTATTAAAATAATTTGTTTTATTGTTTTATAGTGAATAACATTTTCTCATAGAACATTTTTTAATTGTTTTATAGTGAATAATATTTTTTGAAATTAAATCATTAATTCCAATATCTAGTTTGTAGTTGATTTTGAAAACAATATCAAACCATTTTTTTATTATTAATTTTTTTCACTACTATTAGTCTAAATTTAGACCTAGATTTTACTATAATGAATTTTCTCTTTACCTATTTCTCATAAATCATATATAATTGAGGTAAAATAGTTTTTCTCAACTAAGAGTTTTCGCCATGATACAAATGACTATTGAAATCTTATGAAGAATTTTTTAAATGAAATTGGGACATCTTTATAATGTGATTATGTGCCAAGCTCTAAGGTTAGGTCAACTTTTAGCCTCAAGATTGATTATCATATCAATTATAAATATAAAATAAATAATTTTATTTGATACAAACCTAAAATTACGCATCAATCGTAGTAGAGTAATAATTCAAGCATTAGAGAGATAATAACTAAATGCATTATTGGATTTAGTAATTTATAAGTTTGACGATATTAAGTCTACCATGGGTCATGTATGGACATGCAAATTTTTCTATAACATCTAGTTCATGTTTTGAGGATATTAAGGTTTTTTTTAAAAGAGCAATAATTATCTTTGATATAAGCTTGAGTCTTATTTCTGCAAGTAAAAGTGAAGGTGAAGTAAAAGTGAAGGTGAAGAAATACAAATTTATATTTGAGTTTATTTAATCTTTGTGTAATAATTGTCAAGAAAAATACCACTTAATTTTTTCATGCAAATGTTTCCATATTTTTAATGCTATTAAGATACACAAGTTAAGAATATTATCATGTATTTTGTGAAAATTAGTAGGATACATATTATAAATTCACATATATTTTTCTTGTTTTTTCAAATAACGCTTGATAAAAGATAAAATCTTACTTTTGTTCTTGGAGACTATAATTATTAGTAAAGGCTACCATGCATGGCTAGACTAAAAATTGTCTCATAAGGAACCACTTATATTCCAACACTAAGATTAAAAAAAAAATATAGTAAAAATTTAATGAGAATAAGGTTGATAACACTAATCTTATATAGTTCAATGACACTATGGTTAGGTTATTTATGATGGAATGATAATTTTATCTTTAAGGTAAGTATTAAGACCTATGTTATTTATTAGGAAAATAAGATTTTGAAGGGATCTCAAAATCTTGTACATCAAGAAAAGGAAGCTAAAGATAGTACATTAAACACTAAATAGCCCCAAAAAGTAAAAATTAAGTGTTAAAAGATAAACCTAGACAAACAAATAGCTATACCAATAGCAAAACATCAGCAAAAAATCCTAACCAACAAAAACTATTGCAGATGATCTAAAACCTTGGCCACATCTAAATTTTTGGAGATCACATTATCATGTATCTCCACCACTTCTTCAAGCTCCCAGAGAGGAATAGCCACCCTCTTCTTCTTCTTGCTTCTGGTTCAAACACATGGCCCCTCATCCATGCTCTTTTCCATTTGATTCTTCTGATTAACATTAGCAATCACCTCCACATTCTAACTAAGGTCCAATGGTTTACTAGTCCACCTAAGGGATTTTTCATTCAGCATAGTAAGCCCCTTAGCACTTGTATGGAGAAACTAATTACTAATACACACAACAATACTCAAATCACTACAAATTTTATTGAATTTTTCCTCCAAGGAAACCAACATATCCTCATGATCCCTACCCATTTTATTAGCATTTGTTGCTAGCTTGTCAAGAACAACATTCATGGTTTTAACCTTACTCTGTATAGTCCAATCATTTTTGTTACAATTAATTAGAACCACACTGATATTCTACAACTCATTTAACTTGGAATTGAGTTCCTTGACCTTCGATAGCATCCATTTAAACAACAATAAGAAATTGCTCATACCATCCTCCGCTAACCTAATCATAGCATCCAAATTTATCTTTTTTCCAATTCAGAGGCTCAATAGAAGGATTGTCCACATTCTCAAGATGACTCTTCAATTCCATTCCTTTTCCCTTCAAATCTCCACTAATAGGAGATTCTTCCAATTCAACCACTTCAATATCCACCTGCTTCTTCTTAGAATTCACCACTGAGTCCACTAGCAACTCCAACAGATCCTTCTTACCATTAGCCTAATCTAAACCCTGGCCTTCATGAGTCTCTAAACTAGTTTTATTGGGGGGAAATTCCCCATTACTTTTAGTGTCATCACCCACTAAACCATTTCCTTTCACATGAACCACATTATCATCCTTTTTGCTCCCATGTTTCCCCTTAATCACAGAAATAGTATGAATAGGGGAATCACCAAAACCTTTAACACACTCTTCTGCTGAGCTTTTACCTTTCCCATGCTTCTGCTTCTCATCCTTATAACCACCTTTCTTCCCCTTCTTAACACTATAAGAAATAGCCTCCTTCATTTCAATAACAATTTTGTACCCATTTGACCAAGATTGAGAAGCCTCAAGCTTGAGATCCTTCATTGGCTTTTTATTGCTAGCTTTATCCAACGACTCCATCTCCTTAGAGCCTTCCACCTCATAATCCCCATCCCACTCCTTAGCAGAATCCCCTGTGTCATAACCATGGGTAGAACCCTTACCTTTTCAACCACTGGAAATCTTGGAAATTTTAGGAATATATTTCATTTTAACAAAGTCCATAATAAGGAGCATGAGCCCCTCATGTAGAATAGCTTTGTTAGGATTTCTTCTTTTCTCTTCTATACTAGTTTCCATCGAAATGAGCAAATAGTATGGAAAAGAAACCAAACTATTATGTCTAAAATGATTCAAAAACATAAAATGGTACCCATAGATGGTAGAAAACCTACCATTTAGGGTAAAATACCTCATTATGACTACAACAACATCCCTCCAAAGTGGCTTGATAGAGAAATGGTCATACCCTTCATAGCCCATACCCCTAAGCTTGTCCCATTCCTTACCCTTGAATAAATTCACTAGAGCTCACTTTGAACCCCCATGATCCCTATAAGATTTATTACCCTTAGTGGGTAACCTCATAATTTCAGCTATTAATCCCTTAGAAATATTCACCTCGACACCATGAAAGCATAGCATACGATTATTCCAACCCTTGAAAAAATCCACAATGACCTTGGAATTGAACCCATGTAATTTAAGAAGAAAAGGGCATACATCCCCCTTCTCCAAGATCTCCCACACATCAACATTGTCTATAAACTCATCACAAGAAATAAGCTCTTGTTAGCAGTGATCTCCCCCCATGGCAACCTAAGAAACCCACACCATTATCTTCTCCTTTGTCTGATAAGTAGAAAAACCAAGAAGAATAATCTAGAAACAAAAGAATAAGGCCCCCATAATTTGTGTAAGCCTAATAGCATGAGGACTCACAACAATAATTACCACATCCATTGACTTAATTCCATAATATATGTAATTATTAATAAGACAGGCATTGAAGTCCATACATATAATCTAGATAGAGAGGAGATAACACTAAAATAAATAACCTTTACCTCCCAAGGTTGCCACCACCATGACAAAAATTTGATCATGAAAAATAATTCTTTGAATGTTTACGAGGATGACATCATAAGAGTTCCAACATTTATGAGGCAAGACCCTCATGTTTGCAAAACCATCAACTAAGGTATTAGCCTCATGAAAGACATGTGAGATTTTGAAATCATCAAAGGAGCTTAGAAGAGCAAGAGAATCCTCAATGATATGCAAGATATACCACGAAGGAGGATTCAATTTCTTCAAACAATTGATAATATTGAATAAATTTCCTTCCAACCAAACTTTTCTAACCTCAGCTTCTTTAGCAAGAAGGAGGCCATGATAGGTATTAAGACCTATGCTAACTAATTACATATTGTTTATTGTTGTAGGTGGAACACATTATTAGGATTTAAACCCCATAGCAAAAAGGTAAATACACTATGTTAAAAATTAAACCCTACAAAAAATAAAGCCCCTTTTGGAGCATTATGTAGCTGGTATCAAATTAATATTTAATAAAGCATAGGTCATTTGTGAGTTAAATGGATTTGTATTCAAGTGTTCCAATTTTACCCTTTTAAGGTAATGATAATGAAAATAAATATTTATTATATTATTGCAAATTCTCTTCTCCCATTAAAAAAGATAATTTTTACTAATGGTATGATAGGTATATAATTAATGTCAAATCATTATGATTCATAGGAATAATAAAATGTAAACCCTTAAATTTTTGTATAACATCCCTAAAGGAAGAATTAAAACAATTGTGTGTGTTTAATAAGAATAATGTTTGGGTTGGTCCTTAATTGATTAAGTATATTCCTAGAATTTAAATTTGAACATAATATTATTCATTAATTACATGGGGATTATGCATCTTGTTGTTGCTAAAGAATTAGTTTTGGTAGAAAAGTTTCCCTCACAATAATTCTTGCTACATTGTGTATAGGAGCAAATTTGCACCCCCTATGTAAATTCCCCTTTTGCATACCTCCACCTTAGAAAATCAAACCTGAATGCGAAATTCCACATCACCCATTTGCTTCGCATCCACTTGGCCCTTGTCTTTTGTGTTGGTGGGGGAATTTTTTTCAGGGACGCGAGTGTGGTGCACATCCATCCTTGATATATTTCTACCTTTGGTGTTCGCAAGTACATTCTATTCTCTATTGGGCATGAAGCGTAACGCCTCTATGTCAACCAACTAGCCCAAAAATGGCTCTTTCCCTCATAATCTCTCTTCAAATGCATAATTTTCACTATCACTTCATCTTCTTCATAGTTCTATCCTTTCACTGGATCTCTTGAGCATTTTCATACAATTCCTTGAGCACTACAGTAGCTTGTTGCTCCATCAACTTCATTTTGTACATGTTTTGTTACCATAGAAGCTACGAGCTTGGAGTCTTGCGAGACCTCCAGGCTTCATCACCGTTGCAATCATGTCAACTTTTCCAAGCTCATTTTCTTGCATTATCCCTTCATTAGCCTTGAGTGCCTTTGGGTGGAGGTAATTTTGCTTCACTATCCTTTCTTGTTGTTGTTTCATAAGTAGCATTGTATCTTTTGTAGTGTTTGATATTCTTGTTTCCTTTATCACATCTTCTACTTTGTGGCTTTCTTGGTTTTCCGTGGAGGTGGAAATAGCAAAGCGGGGGTTTGACTAAGGCAAACCCCTATACATCCCCAACATTTTCACCTTCTTGTCTATGTGTAGGTGTACATGTGCGTGGAGCTCACTAGTGAGCTAGACCCTCAATGAGTTGTTCTTCATCACCCTTAATTTCATGATCTACCTTATTTACCATTTATATATAGTTATTTCTCATATTTTATCATTTTGTTCATTTCGTCAAACTTAGTTAGCTATCTACAATTAGTAGGTTTTCTCATTTCCCACACTGTATTTCATGCTTTTTGGTCGTACAGATGCCAACAGACTAAAGAGACGCTAGTGCGTCATGCTAACATCATTGACCCGTGTCGTCATCCTTAGAAAGAGAGTTGTATGAGGTGTAGTTTGGATTCCAGAAATCGGCTCATCTAGTCTCGTTCAAGTTTTTGGATCTGTAGAGTGATAGAAGCACTTGAGAGTGCTCTTAATTCTCTATCCTTGACTTAAAACACTTGTTACTTTGAGGTAAGTTAGGGCAGTCCTCCACTCTCAACTCTTTGTAACCTAGAGCCTTGGTGTGGTTGGTCCCCCTACCTTACATTTTGGTGAACCCGACTATAGATGTCTAAATTTGGACAATTAATTTATCCAAATTCATCCCCTTTCGTCTTATTTTCGTTAATTAAGTAATACTATTATTATTTAATTAATATCTTTGATTCTGCCAAATCCCTAAGGTATTTAATCAATAATACCTTATCTCTTTAATCTTCCTTCCATCAAATGAATTAAGTAAATATTCCATTTATTTAATTCCCTTCATGTCACATCCTCCATCATTTTTATCTAATCTTAATCCTTCTTCTAATCCCATAATTAGGATGTGCACATGCCTAATCCTTGATTAGGATGTGTCACATCCTCCAACTTTTGCAAGTTGGCCTCTAATCTCTCTTAGCCACCTAACCCTCTTCTAATCTTCATTAATTAATCTAATCAAGTACTTGCACAATCCTAATCACCCCCTTTAGTCAACTCTCCCCATCCCCCAAGGAATTTTTAATTCCTTTTTATTTATCCTAGGCTCCTCTCTTCCCCATGTGAATTTTTAATTCACCATTTAATCCCAATGCACCTTTGGAATTTAAAATTCTTTTATCATTCCCATGGGATATTTGGGGAATTTTAATTCCTTACCATCCTCTCTCACCCACATGGGGACAAGTACCTCCTTTATGAGGAGATCTTGTCCAATCCCAAGGTACTTTGTACCCCTCTCCATGTCATGTCCTTGTCCTTCCACCTCATGTCCACTTCACCTTTTAGGGCTATCTCACATGCCACATGTCAAGATGTGAGGGCTTATGAGTTCTCAACTCACCTTGGCCCTACATCTTGATATTTGGTGGATCAATCTCAACCGTCCATTTCCCCTAGGATTTCCCAAAAATCCTATAAATACCCCCTCTTTTCTCTCATTTTAGGGAGATCATTTTGCTAGCCAAACTCTTGCAATTTTGTTTCTCAACTCTTACTTAGCCATTTTCTTGTGTTCATCCACTTGCACTCATCCTCACAACTCCATTTTGCTCGCATCTACTTGCCATCCAAGGAGCATACACATCCAAGATCGAAGGGCCAACCAAAGGATCGACTCAACGTAAGGTATAAAGTTCCATTTCGTTGCTTTGTCTTGCATTGTTTCCAACTTAGGCTAATCTTGAGGTGTAGGTTGTTTTAAGTTGTTTATTTGCACTCTTTTACTTGTTGCTTGCTTTCTAACCATCTAATTCAACCTATCACATTTCTGGCACGCCCGGTGGGACCCACAAACGGGTCTATTTTCTTCACGTTTGCTGTTTTTTGCATTTTTCAAGGTCCAGGTTATAGAGTGGCGGACTGGCCCTAATTCAGTGGCGGATTGGTCCTGGAGTGGCGGATTGGTCCTGGAATGGCGAACTGGTCCTAATTCAGTGGTGGATTGGTCCTAGAGTGGATTGGTCCTAGAATGGTCTAGTCGGTGTGATTAGTCTGAGTGGTGGATTGGTCTGAGTGTGAGGCCAGTCCCTAGTGGTGGCGGATTGAGGTCACAGGTGGCCGAGATTGAATTAGTGATGGTGGTGGATTCTGGTCGATTGGCGATTGGTCTGGGTGGCGGTTGTCGGTGTAGTGAAGTTTGGTCCTAGTCGATGGGGCATTACCTAATTGATTGGCGGATGCATTCTACTTGAGTGGCGGACCTGTCCTCCAGAAGGTAAAAATTTCAAGTTTTCCCGAATTGCCTTTTGGTAAAATTAGGCACATAGTTTAATTAAAGGGGGTCAATAAACCTTGTTTGGCATGCTTGTGGAAGGCTATTTGACGTATCTAATCCCCTTGCGCCATTTGGCGATCCTGGGTGATGAGAAATCGTAGCTTTCCAAGTCCTTTGAGTCACCCCTTTTTCATTTTCTTAGTGGGACCTGCTTGGGGATTTCATCACCCCAAGGGACGATTCCAACCACGCATATCGGCGGGGTATATAAAGGGGGGAGAGCGAAAGTTGTACCTCAATCCAACCACGTTGTAATTGGCGAAGCGTCGGGATGACGTGAAGAGTTGGTCTAAGCCTTTAGTATCTCGCTAAGGTTCATGACTCATGCTTGTAACGGGTTGGTGTTCACGGTTTGGGCCTCACGTACCGTGCGTATATCGAGGACTCCTTAGCAACCATGTTCATCCTAGAGTAGAAGACTTTGTTGGCCATACCCATCTCTACTAATCTTAGGGTTGTGTTGTCTGAATTGTCTTTCTCGTGCAAAACCAGTCATTATTAGTGTTTGCTATATTTTGGGTCCTTTGCCTTACCCATCTATCAAAAAATCAAGCTTAAACTTATCCTTTGGCAGACTTGTCCTTATCCTTTGGTGGACCTGTCCCAGTGCAGTGGCGGATTTGTCCTACTGCAGTGGCGGATTTGTCCTAGTGCAGTGGCGGATCTGTCCCTGTGAAGTGGCGAACCTGTCCCAGTGCAGTGGCAGACCTGTCCCAGTGCAGTGGCAGATCTGTCCCAGTGCAGTGGCGGATTTTTCCTAGTATAGTTGTGGATTTGTCCTAGTGCAGTGGCGGACCTGTCCCTGTGCAGTGGCGGACCTGTCCGTATGCAGTGGCGGATTTGACCTTCTGCTCTTTCTTCCCGGGGTCGCCATTTCCACATCATTTATCCAATTAACTCCGTTCAAGGACAGTTCTTCTCAGTTTTTTGTGCTCTTTCCGATGATGTATACCACTTCATACTTCTGAGAAGTTAGCCATGGCACCTTTTTCTTCATCATCTGCCTCCTCGAGGGGGGTATACCCTACCATTCTCATCCGTTTCCTCATTCTGAGTAAATTCTCATCCATTGAACATATCCTTTCATCATTCTGAACTCTCGTTCTATCATTTCGATCATCCGTTTACTCGTTTCGAGTAAACATTCGTCTATTTCACATATCCTTTCATCATTCTGAACCCTCGTTTTGTCATTTTGATCTTTCGTTCGCTCGTTCTGAGTAGTCGTTCATCCATCCCAATCAACTGCTTGCTCATTTTGAGTATTTATTCATCCATTTCTATCATCCAGTTCTCCAATCAAATAATCATTTTCCCCATCCAAATCCCCTGAACTTCATCTCGGGTTATTATCCAATTTGACTGAAGTGTCTGATCTGATCGTCATCATTAGCATCCTCTTGGGATTGTCATCCATCCTAAAGTTAATCATCATCATCGGCCCAATCAATCCATTTTCAATCTCAAAGTGGATTCAGTGCCCCAATCATCTCTTTGTCATTTAATCTGATCAATCAGTATCCTAAGTCATCTAAGATAATCTTTGAACGAGATTTGTAGTCTCTTTCATCATCCGTCAGTCGATCTTATCAATCAATCATCAATCAATCTTATCCAATCCAATCTAATCGCATCCCTATCCAACCACCTTCGACCCAATCAATCTACTTCCATCTCGAAGCAGATTCGGTGTCATAATCATCCTTTGATCATCCAATCCAATCATCAAAATCAATCCCATCATATCATCCAATCATCCTAATCTGAGCTTTAATCCAATCCCGATCTGAGCTTGTCCTAAATCCTGATTTGGGATTTTGTCCATTTCCATCCAAAATCTTTCATCCATCATCTTTATCCTTTCATCATCATGAATTCTTATCCTCCATCAATAGTGGTCAAGGGAAACCCTAATTACGTCGACGATGATAATGAAAGTCTTGTTGATCAAGAGGTATACGACATAGATTCCCTTGACACTATTGTTGCTAGTAAGCTTTCTCCACCCACATTCCAAAATCCAATCACCCCATTGAATTATCCCATCATGTCTTCATCCATGCCTAATCAGACTCCTTATGCTACCTTTGACAAGGGATGTCCATCATATCCATCATATCCTTCATCTACATCATCCTCTTATCCAACACCCGCATCCTCTTATCCTAGTCTGCCATCACAATACCCTCATCCTAATCCCCCATCCACATCCTCCTATCTACATATTTCATCTGCATACACCCACTACCCTAATCTCCCATACCAATCCACTCAGCCTAATCCTACATTCACACCTTCTTATCCTAGTCAAACACACCCATCAACTTACCCTAATCCACCATCTCCATCTCCCTATATTAATCTGCCACCTCAATCTTCCCATCCTAATCCACCATCCCCATACCCTTACTACAATCCACCACCCACGTCCTTGTGTCCTAATTTACCATACCAATACCCCTGTCTTAAACCTTCACCTAATCTCCCATCTATTCCCAGTCCTGCATCCAATCCCATTCCCCTATCTAATCCTAGCCCACCAATCCCTAGTCCTAATCCCCCATTAATTCATAAACCTTCATCCACTCCCGTCTCGCCATCTCAGCCTAGCGTATTCAAGTTTCTCCAAGGACTTATAACAAAGGAGACAACTCCCACTCCACACATTGTAGTCGTGGAACCATGCCATCCCGACCCATCATCCATGGTCATTAGTAACGAGACCCTTCTCCATCCAACACCTATCATTGACGCTACCATCACATCCTCTGAATTCGTTAAACCCCCATCTCCTACCATCACATCCGCTGAATCCACTGAGTCTCCATCTCCTACCATCACATCCTATGAATCCACTGAGTCCCCATCTCCTACCATCACATCTACCAAATCCATTGAACACACACCCCCTACTCCGAGAGCCGTCGAACCTATCGATGACACCCAAATCCAATCCACTTTTTCCACTCCTAGTATCCATTCCCAAGAATATTTTGAATCCTGCATCCTTCCATCTTCCCCACTTGAAGAGTCCCCCCATGACTCCATTATCATGCCTTCCACACAAGATGAGTCATGTCAAGAGTCTAATCCAAAGCATGCTATCATATCCCCTCCTCCAGATCAAGATCCTACCATCCCATCTAGTCTACGCAAGATCACAGTCCCCCGTCCATTCCATCTCATGATCCTCTTGACATTCAAGATTCTACCGCTCCATCTCCATCTCCATTGCATGAACCTGCTACCACAAAATCAGATCCTATCATATCCCCTACTCCTCTCCTGATGCCACCCATCCAAGGTGTTGTGCTATCCATCATCGCCTAAAATGCTATCCCCACACCGCTTGCATATCCCTTGGTACTCTCACATTCTTCCATGGTGGCCTCCTTGCGAAGAAAAACAAAGTGTATATACCACCCATCATCCCCCACCTAATAATGGACTCGCATCATGTTTTCAAAATAACAAAAATCCTATCATGGATCGAATGCTCAAGAACATGAACTATCAAGGAAAAGGTCTAGGCCTTCACGAGCAAGGTATTTTAGAGCCCATCCAAGTCAAAGAACAAATCTGCATGCAAGGTCTTGGATCTATTCCCCAAGACTCACAATCTAAACACGTTGGTACAACTTCTAGACGTCCTCAACGAGCCTTTTTCTAAAGAAATGCTCTGGCTTCTTCCCATCGCTTCCACCAAATCATATGCCGCAATCCCTCCTCTATCGTATCGCCTCAAAACAACCGTCCATATTCCTCCATCTGCTCCATCCATTTTGGGTCCTTACATCCCTCCATCCACAATCTCCCATCCTTCATCTACTGCATCCATCCTGGGTTCTTATGTCCCTCCACCCACTCTATCCATCTTGGGTCCATATATCCCAAGATCACCTCCTCCATCTCTTATATATCTCTGCCGGCCCTATCCAACACCTATCCATGTCATCTATCACAAAACATCCCTCTCGCGATGTCCCATAATCGATCACCAAAGGCACATACCTAAACATCCCCCATCTACACGTGCATCCCTATACTCCTACCTCGTGATTGCTCCATTATCGCCCATCCCTCACACCCATCCCATTGCTAGTACGAAAGCACTTTTGATGCCGTGAGGAAAAATGCATCAATCTAAACACCTACATGAATTAACGCTCTCTATGTCCCTCTAAAAGACATGGTAAAGAAAGAAAAATCAAACTACAATCTTAAATCAAACGATCACCACTTCAGGCCCACTAAAGCAAAATCGCAAACCATGGATCCCAGCAAGACACGCCATCAAATGAAAAATCTGTAAGAACATCCAAAGTTGCTAATCCACAAGCTAACCATGCCCATCTTTCATCTCCTAAGTCTGTTTTGGGTCCCTATGTCCCAAAATTCACTATCCCATCTCCTCCATTATCCCCACATTCTCCATCCATCAATCCTCTTATCTTTTCACATCCATCACCATATGTGCCAATGTTGGTCCTGAACACATCTCCCCATCACACATCCACCCCATCATTCCATCTATACACTTTTCAACATCCCACCCATTACCCCACATATCTCCCCCATCAAATCCCTCTAATTCATCCTTTTGCATAATCTTTTTCTCCTCATAAGGTTGTACCAACATCCAATAGAAGGTTCCAACATGAGCTCTTAATATCTCGTATAGAACTTGATGCTTGAGTCCTTCATCTATATCCTTATCTCATGTCTTCTAAATCCACTTATTCGCCTCCCTATCCTTATCCATCTCCTTCCGCATACTATCCAAAAAGTCCAAAAAATCCAAAAAAAAATCAAAAATAAAAAAAAATAAAAAAAATAAAATAGTAAAGAGAAATAATCCGGCCCAATGGTGAAAACTTGGAAAAACAAGCTTAATTCTTGATAAGTACCCATGATGAAAACCCGCAAACAGTATTATCAAGTGAAATTCCCCATTCCACTTCTGGGGCAATTTCCTTATTTACATCCCTCCATCCGTTATGCTTCCTGCTACGCTTTCGGCTATGCACCCATCTTATTGCTACACATCATTTTCGTCCATCCCCTTCATCCTACCGAGCGTACATGTCCTGTTTGGCATATCTCATTTATCCCAATCCTTCCATCCTCCTTGTGATCTTGATAACAATGGGGCAAACATATAAGCATGCTTTGGGCACCTCTTAGCATAATCTCCCTCATCCGTACACTATCTTAATCCTCATTCGCATTCATCTATCTTCCTTATCCACCTATCATGCATCCCTTCCATCTCCCCATCCTTATCTTCCAATCCCTCCCATCTCCCCATCATTTCCCATCCACTTGTCTTGCATCCTTCATGCCTCCTCGCACATGACATATCTAGAGTGGGGGCATCTATCTTCCTTTGTAACGCAATCCTTGGAGACATCATTCACCCAGTCCAATCGCATCCTTTCCATCTCCCCATCCTTATCTTCTAATCGCTCCCCACAATCCTTTTAACCTCCCTATCCTTATCCCCCATCCCATCCCCCCATCTCCCCGCATCTCCCATCTCTCCCTATCCCCCATCCCATCTCCCCCCATCTCCTCCCATCTCTCCCCCATCCCATCTCCCCCCATCCCCATCCCCCTATCTCTTCCCATCTCTCCCCCATCCCATCCTCCCATCTCCCCCATCCCCCCCATCCCCATCCGATCTCCTCCATCTCCCCCATCCCATCTCCCCCCATCTCATCCCCCTATCTCCTCCATCTCCCCCATCCCATCTCCCCCCATCTCACCTCCATCTCCCCTCCTCCCATACCCCCATCTCCCCTCCTCCCATACCCCCATCTCCCCTCATCCCCCATCCCTCTCTCCCCATCTCCCCAATCCCCCATCCCTCTCCCCCATCTCCCCTCCTCCCTTACTCCTCCTCACAAGGCGGCGGATTCGTTCGGGCCTCGGAGGGATCTGGCTCACCCGCCTGGCTGATCCGCTCAGCTCTCTGCTGGGCGGGGCGGGATTCGTCCACCTCCGGCGGCGGACCTGTCCGCCTGGTGGCGGATTCGTTCGCCTCCGGGCCGCCAACCTCCCCCCCCCCTCTGGCACGAAATCCAAGGCCACCAACAAAAAAAAATTTTCTACCCATTTTTTCTTTCGTCGTCCCGGACAAAACCCATGTCTTGAAATTTTCAAAATTTATCGAAAAACCATATTTTTTAGGGTTTTGATTTTTACACCAAACTTCCAGAGGCCATAACTTTTGCCTCGGGTGTCCGTTTGAGCTGAAATTTGACAGGTGGTTGTGTTATGCGATAACGAGTGGATTTCCAACGAGTTTCGTTGAAAGTCGTTGGAACCCGTTTTGACCCATTTTCGGGGCCTCAAACTTTCATCTTGACCCTCAAAATCCCAATTTAGTGTTTTTTTCCAGCATTTTGAAAAATTGTTTTCACTCATAACTCAAAATGCATATCCCAAATTTGGGATTTTAGTTGGCAATTCATCCTATCTCACCAATGGGTATTTCTTGGAAAAAATTGGGACTCTCAAACATACGACCATGAAGTTTCCTAAAATGGAAAAAATTGACAATTTTTCAAAATTGCCAAATTTGGAAAAATCTGATTGTCAACACTTTACGCCCTTTCAACCCTGGAACTCGGTGTAGAATCATGTCCACTCATATCCTTCAATCTAATCCTCATCTGAGCTTTCATCTTATCCTCATCTGAGCTTTAATCTTATCCCAATCTGAGCTTACCCAAACCCCTCTGCAGTCAAGATCTTTGGATATCGAACAGAGTCTTCCGATTCCTCCCTCCATCTTCTTCAATTTGGTCATATTCCTCCATTCTAATCAATCCATTCACTCATTCCATGTAACCATTCATTTATTTCGACCATTCATCTATCATCTCAAACCTTCATCAAACATCCTATCATTTCAAACTCTCATCAATCGTAATCTTCCATCTTTTCCCACCCTTCACCTTCTAGTTCCAAGGATTAGTAATCTATCCGTCTGGTCACCTTTTCCTCATCCAAATCCTTATCCCTCTATCCAATCCACCCAAACAATCCTTTTCCTCCCCCCATCCTCTCCCTTCATCCCATCTCATAATCCCTTGTCATTGGTATCTAGCTCTAGGCTTTTCCCCACGCAATCCAATGTCATCTATCTTCATCATCATCACTTATGCTTCTTTTACATATCTTTTCAATCTCCTATCCTATCTCATCATCCATCTATCCATCATATCGTCCTCCCAATTCATCTTTTGGTGATTTGGATAACTATCCCATCCTTGAGCTTTGTATAGTCACCATCATCCTATCCAATCCAATAGGTCTATCTTGTCCCATTGTGTCGGTCCAATAATTTTAACCCCTTATCTAGGGTTATCTCATCCTCTTTCATCCATCACTTGTCTTTGGCCTTCTGTCGAACTACGTTTCCCCTGCGCTTTCACGTAGGCAAGGTCGATCATTTGATCTGCCCCCGGGGTTCCATCATCAGTCTTTCTGTTCTGTCCATCCCCTCCTCTATCATCTATCATCTTCCATCCATCATCGATCTATATTGTCCACTTTTCTCCTATTCTCCATCCCATCTTGGTCATCCGTCAAAATCATCCATCGAGGTCTCCTATCTTGTGTCATGTCTCTCGTGTCGCGTCATCAAGCTACGCCCTTATCTAGCTGGTTCTTAACCAACAAGATCCACTTGTATCATCAAATCCAATCAGTTCTGAATATCCTGCGTCATATCAATCTTTTAATTAGTATCTATCATCGGTCTCAACAGGATGCATCCTTCCTAACAGACCTCATCAATCCCATCCATCCCCTTGATTGATCCTATGGCAAAGGACATTTGAAATTCATTGTGATCTTTTGATGCTTTTGGATTTTGTTTATCATTTGAGCTCCCTATCATCACTTGTCATCGTCGCCTTGATCCATCATATCATGGTGTGCTTTGACTCGTCAACATAGGGGTGTATCTTGATCTTTTCTATCTTCTCGGTTGTCCCACGTAGTACCCACCAAGATCCCTGAGGTCTTGTGTTACGCTGGGGCATCCTTGTGTGCTTGTGGTTATCCCAATACCTGGCCCGACCAAGGTCACCATGACTTTGGGGTGTTGGGATAGCCTTCTTGTTTTTTATGTTTGTCTTCTGCATTAGACACTAATCTGCCTTGGTTCTTCATACCTTGGCGTCTTGTGTCTTATGCTATAGCAAAAATCAGTGCTCCGACGATGGCAAATTGCATTTAGATTGCATTTCATCCTTCATCACACTCCCCTCCCAATCCTCCATTGCATTGCATCATCTTCTTCATCTCCCCTTGCATCATCTCATCCATTTCGAGAGCACACTCGTGTTCTCCTGAACCCGCATGTCCTCTCGAGGGGGCATCCTTCATCCCTAATTTTCATCATTTTCTTTTTCCCTTCCTAGTCACTCCTTTGAATGACTGGGGCATCTTTCCAATCTAACCATCTTCTTCTAGGTTCTATGTTTTAATATTCTTTGAAATGATGCCACTTGTAACACCATCTCAAAGAGGGGCAAAATGTAGATGTCTAAATTTGGACAATTAATTTATCCAAATTCATCCCCTTTCGTCTTATTTTCGTTAATTAAGTAATACTATTATTATTTAATTAATATCTTATCTCTTTAATCCTCCTTCCATCAAATGAATTAAGTAAATATTCCATTTATTTAATTCCCTTCATGTCACATCCTCCATCATTTTTATCTTATCTTAATCCTTCTTCTAATCCCATCATTAAGGTGTGCACATGCCTAATCCTTGATTAGGATGTGTCACATCCTCCAACTTTTGCAAGTTGGCCTCTAATCTCTTAGCCACCTAACCATCCTCTAATCCTTCTTCACTAACTAGCCTAATCAACCTCTCAAGGAATTTTAATTCCTTTTATCCTTCCAAGGAATATTAAATTCCTTTTTCTCTTCCCCATGTGATCTTTGACTTGTCACATCAAGTCACATGTGAGATCTAACCTTCTTCTAATCCTCATTAATTAATCTAATCAAGTACTTGCACAATCCTAATCACCCCCTTTAGTCAACTCTCCCCATCCCCCAAGGAATTTTTAATTCCTTTTTATTTATCCTAGGCTCCTCTCTTCCCCATGTGAATTTTTAATTCACCTTTTAATTCCCCAATGCATTTAAGGAATTTTAAATTCCTTCCCTCTTCCCCATGAGAATATTTGAGGAATTTTTAATTCCCCACTCTGTCCTCTCTCTCACATGGGGACAAGTACCTCCCTTTATGAGGAGATCTTGTCCAATCCCAAGGTACTATGTACTCCCTCTCCATGTCATGTCCTTGTCCTTCCACCTCATGTCCACTTCACCTTTTAGGGCTATCTCACATGCCACATGTCAAGATGTGAGGGCTTGTGAGTTCTCAACTCACCTTAGCCCTACATCTTGATATTTGGTGGATCAATCTGACCGCCCATTTCCCCTAGGATTTCCCAAAAATCCTATAAATACCCCCGCTTTTCTCTCATTTTGGGAGATCATTTGTGCTAGCCAAACTTTTGCAGTTTTGTTTCTCAACCAACACTTAGCTATTTTCATGTTTCCAAGCATCATTTGCATCTCACATCTCACATCTTGTGCCATCCAAGGAGCATACACATCCAAGATCGAAGGGCCAACCAAAGGATCGACTCAACGCAAGGTATAAAGTTCCATTTCGTGGCTTTGTCTTGTTTTGTTTTCAACTTAGGCTAATCTTGAAGTGTAGGTTGTTTTAAGTTGTTTCTTTGCACTCTTTTGGTTGTTGCTTGATTTCTAACGCTCTATTTCGACCTATCACATTAGGAATGTTTCATCTTATAATTGATTTTATGTTCCATTAGACCTTGATTTGACCTTCAACCTATATTTAGACCTCAACAAAGGTTGTGTGAGTTGCTTATAGCAACACAAGGACCTTCTCCACTTACTATCTCTTGTTTGATTGAACTTTTGGGCTCCTATGAGGAGGTGGATGCCATCAACAAGGCTGACATATCTCATCCTTGTACTGCATCCTAGTGTCTCACAATAATTTTTTGCTTGCAAGTATGTCATATAATTTCAGAAAATAGTGTTTATATATCTCCAAAAGGGATTGGATAAATGGTTGGGGACTAACGTTGTGGTTGAAAGAAGGATTTTCCAAGTAATTCCTAGCATTACTATTTTCTATAATATTGATCGAGATTACAAAATCTAATTTAAGCATCTATTGTAGCTGATACCCAAATCCTCCTCCCACAATGTAAAATTCATCTCTAAACTTTTTTACTTGGTGCCCAAATGAATAACATTCAGATATTAAAAAATGGATTCTAGAAACCCACTTTCAACAAAAGAAAAGTTTACATCCTTAGAGGTCACCGAGTTCACTTTGTTTTGAAACCATGGAGCAAAAAAATACACCCCTAGCATGCAATTTTCCATTCTTTTCTTCCACTAGTCTATGTAAAGCATTCTTGTTTGCCTCTAAAAGCAACTGAGAATCTACTTCTGTGCATTTATTCATATACCAAATCATTTGTAGATAAGTATATCTAGAATAATTGAAGTGTCCCTTAGTCCTTGATGATTGGTAACAATAATCTTCCATCCTTTCTTAGCAAGAGCATAATCAATGCACTTGACATAAGGATTTTAGAATCACTTGTTAGACTAGGAATCACAATCATCAAAGGTGTTGAGTTATTCCTTGAAAATAATATATTTAGGTTTGCAATCCTTTAAGAATGTCACTATTTCTAAGACAAATATGAGCAACAGTTTCCCTAGTACCAATTGACTTATTATGTAACTAAAAAAATGACCATATCATTGTCATGTCTTCTAGATCAACCCAATCATCCCAAGATTTGATGCTAGGTGCCATTATTACAAAGCTACGAATAATAAGTCTAATTAGAGGGATTTATTTGACAAGAAATACTACCTAAAACTTCATTTGCATGTTATAAAGGAAAGGATTCCTTTTATCTGCTTCACATCTTCTCTAATAACCATCGCATGCCTTGGTAGTTGTATTCTTAACAAAAACTACAATAACACCCATTTTATCAAGCATGATGGTCATGACTCTTTGAAGAACATGTGTATCTTCTACAAGCCTGAATGCCTTTTAGATACTTCTTTGTAGAAATACCATTAGAGAGAGCCTATCTAACTAGAGCTTTGAGAGTTGTTTCAGATGATGTAAACATTCCTTCATAATTTAAAGAGGGAGTAATTCCAACAAGTTTCATAGTGGGAAAGCTTTGGTTAGATGTGGAATACAAGAAAGTTCATGAGCCAAATTTGAATTTGTTTGTTGAATTTCCCATTTCAAATTTCAAATTTTTTCCTTCAAACTCTTCACAAGTTTCACCAGTCATCTATAAGTCATTATTTTTCTTCAATAGATGTGGAGTAAAGTTGTGTCAATCATTAATGGCCTTTATAGAATCACTAAATATTTTGGTAGCTATGCTATTTTGAACATTTAGAATGATATGAGAAAGTAGGAAATTTGAAAATTTCCAGGCTTATAATTGTAGGAAACACCAATCAGACGTTGATCTTGAGGACTCAGACCCTCCACATCATCTTAAAACATAAAAAATTAGTCACCAGCAGTATACATAATAGGAGTGGATTTATGTATGTTGTTGATGATTTAGTGTAAAAACTAGGGAAAAAATTAAAGAAATAAACTAGTTCTACTGTATCTCTTAGAGAATCATGTTCAAGACATTCACACTTTGTTAATGTCCATGGAGTAAAAAATAAAATCATCCAAATAAATTATTTCAATGCTACTATTTTTGATGCATGTGCAAAGAATTTATCAACTATATAGAGGTCATTATATCTAGTTACTCTTGATCTAGTGATAATTATAGGGGTCAAGTGTGTTGTTTGGGTACAATTGATGTTTATTATTTTTGGGGTTTTCATTTTGTTTGATTTGAATGCCTATTAAGGCATATCTCTAGGAATACCCTTCCAATTTTAACTTAATCTTAAATAGTAGGAGATATTTTATACTCTTATATTTAGCCTTTAACCATCCTAATTTTGTTGATGAGCCTTTATTTACGTTCTTCAAGAAAAACCCCTAGCCTTGAATGTTGAGAGAAGCTCTAGGATTTGGGAGATTTATTTTTAGATTGAACAAAGTCATTGTATTGTTCTAGCATTCCTGTCTTTAAAAAAAAAATCTATTTTTTGATTGATTTCCTACAATATAGTATTTCTCATCTTTGTTGTTATTTATCAAATTAATAAGCCTTACCTTCTTTAGTATCCCTTCCTCTTTTTTCATCCCTCATATGATACCTCACCTAACTTCAACCATGTTTATGCCTACCTCCTACTTCTTTAGTTCCTCTTCTTCCCTTTTTGTACAATTCATAGGAGTCCCACCCTACATGACTCCTAATTATGACCACTTTAATCATGAGGTTGTCATTGCTAAGGTTGATCTTTCTACCTACAAAAAAATGAATTCTACTTGTCCCTCTTCCAAAGAAGCCTACTTGATGATAAAACCAACTCCTCAACCTCACCATTTTTATATTCCATAAGGAACATTCTTGTCACCCAAGTTAAGAGGCTATAAAATTAAAAGGTATAAAACATGTCATACAATTCCCACTGTGCCCCTCAATAACATTTCTCTCTACCCTTCATCTCCACTTCTCAACCCACTTATTTTTCTATTTCTTATGCCCAAACTTCCTTTCAACAAATATCTTTTACCAGTCTTTCTTGTCCTCCTATATCCTCTTTTGTACCTTGTAAATCTTCTCCTTGCATTTCTAGCCTCCATCGAGCCATCTCCCTAAACTTCTCAACAATTTATTTTCTAAAGATATTCCTAATAATAGTTACTAGGGATCATTGTATTGGTGTTAAAATTCCTTTCAACAAATATCTTTTACCAGTTTTTCTTGTCCTCCTATATCCTCTTTTGTACCTTCTAAATCTTCTCCTTGCATTTCTAGCCTCCATCAAGCCATCTCCCTAAACTTCCCAACAATTTATTTTCTAAAGATATTCCTAATAATAGTTACTAGGGATCATTGTATTGGTGTTAAAATTTTATTTAGACACATCAATGATGTCTTAGCAAATCCCACTTTCATCTTAAATATAGTCATGTAATACTAACTAGTTAGTACTAACTTGGATCAAAGGATTTACCCTACCATAGGAGTATCACTAACATGCACCAATGGTCCCCATATTAGAATTATTAGGTGCATTACTCTTCCTATTACTATCAAGTCTAAGTTAGTATAGAATACATTCCAAGTAATTCCCTCTAGTTATCATTTATCTCTTCTCTTAGGCTATCCCTAGTTGGAAGTGATAGAAGCCACTCCTTTTGTTATCCAGTGGTACATCAAATTCCCATTGGATAAATTTATAACATTCACCATAAAATTTATCATCCCATCTCTAATCTCAATCATTTACCATTAATTATTTCAATATCACTCCTTTATCTAGACCCGCAACCATGCAAAACCATCCTTGCTTAAGAATCCAAAATCATCCCAAACCCAAACCCTGACCCAAACCTAAACCCTTACCTTAAGCTCCACCTATCCCCCGAAACCAAACCAAATCTATCCCTATGACTCCTACAACTCTCCTTCACTCATGGGTAAGTGCAAGATAATGGTTTCACTTTTAGTGAAGTGTCAAGTTTGAAAAAAATCATGATAATAATAGGTATGTATGTTTCACAAATAATGGGTAGATGTTTAGGATCGGGCTCCTAAACCTAAAATCCTACCCATATGGAATATGTACTTATTTTGGTTTTTAAAATGGGTATGTGTTTTAAATAGAAATAGGTACCCATTTTAAAGCAGGTGCATGTTTTAAAATAAAATAGTTACTCATTTCTAAATACACCATATACATGTTCCTTTTTAGAATTTATATGTGTTTTGGAGTGGGTAAAAATTTCATAAATGTTAGAATTTAAAATTCATGGTTTTTATTTTATTTAAAGCTTGGAAACCCAAACCTTAGCCTTGGACTTGCAGGACAATGCCATGAAAATGACAAGAGAAAAAATAACTATAGAAATATGGCTAGCAATTTTTTTAATGAAATTAAAACACATTATAGATGATGATGTCTAGTTTTCAATTTTTTTTATTTTATTTTATGATTGGACATATTTTTTAATTTATTAACTAGATTTTTGAGAAAAATGGTAGATAAAATTGAAATTACATGTATTAGTATTTTTTAATAACTTTTTTTTTTTTGAAAAAACGTGACCAATCTAGACACCATTATCTATACAATAAAAAAATCATTTTATGATTATTTTAGCTCAAATTATGTTGGTCGTACACAAGGGGTTTTCAAAAATAACAATTAGAATCAATAAAAAAAATAAAAAAATATTTTAATTTTTTTATAAGAGAATATCTTGACCAAACTTCACCATAATACACATCTTTTCCCAAAAGGAACTAGAAAAATACTTTTATTTAGGTCAGATTATGTTGGCCATAGATGTGCATGTTTTGGCTCAAAACATAGGACTTTAAAAAACATCCTATTCAAAATCAAATTTTATCATCTAGGTATTAGAATAAATTACATATTTGAAAACTAGACTCAAAATCATACATTGCATATTTCTGGACCTTGTTAAGATTCTAATTGTAACTACTTCAAATTTTTACTCCAACTATGATACAATTTGATTTTCGAGAAAAATAGTTCCACTTTTTGGACAAAAAGTAACCTATTATCTTGCACTTATCCTCACCGGGATCCCATTATACGCAAGGAGACCTACAAGTAAATGCCAATGAAGAATAAAGTAGTGACAACGTATTTCCCTCATCCCACCTCTCTCCATTATCGCTTTTTGAAAGAGGAAAAAATGGGTTTTACAAGGACTTGAAACCACAAAGTTTACAAACAAAAGAAAAGATCATCAACGACCCCGTAAACAAAGAGGCTGTAGAGAGGACAACCAAAATGACAAAGCCACAACCACCAAAAAAGCCAACAAGGGCCACATAAGCACCCAAAAGACCAGACAAAACACACTGTAACAATGACTAAACTTGGGACTTCTAATGCTTTGTCCTTCAACTTCCATGCCGCTTCATTTCCCTCTCAAACCCCCTCTTTAAGATCCTGACCATCTCAGTAGTAGGAGGCTTCCTCTATAAGGTTGGCATGGGTCCTTTTCAATATGCCTTGGTCCCCGTTCTTGCTTTTATCCTTGTCCCCTTCCAGATCAACAACCAACGAGCCTTGTTGTGCCTTTTCCAACTTTTCAGACATTGCATTGATGATAATGGCATTGTGCCTAGCCATTTTATGGTTTTTTTCCACAATAGTTTTCATGTTATTTTTTATTTTAACAATTTCAGCTTCCAAAGTCTTATACTTGTCCTCAATGCCATCATCTCCCATTCCAGTATTATTCTTTTTCTATTTTCCTTCTTCATTGCTAAGAGCAGACAAGTTCAATTCCAATTCCTCGAACTTGCTATTTAGAACCCTATTTTTGAGATTAAGATCATTAATTTCTTGATAGGCCTATTTCATAACCCTAAAAATTTCACCAACGCCACTTCTAGCAAAGGCAAGGATATATCCAGACTGATCTCGGTCTAAAATGAGGTTAAAATCATCTGGGTTAGGGGAGCTAGGAAATCTAGTACCATCATCTCTGAAAGAGGAAGGAGGGGTAGACACAGAGTTTCTGCTAGCTTCAGGGTTCTTAATTTTTTCCTCTAGAGAGTCCACAGAGTAGGAAACCAACTTATTGGCAGGGGAACCCTTGAGAGTGAGATTCTTTAAGGGAACCAAGCAGTTAGGGTAGATCTTAGGGTTAGCTTTAGCAAGCTGGGGTTTACTAAGCTAGGTTTTCTTACCAGACAGCATAGGGGGCGGGTGGGCTTCAACAATTCTCTCCTGGTTAGGCTAATTCTCCGAACCACCACTATTCGTTTCATAGTCCTCAGATGCCGTGGAGGCAACCGGTTTGGATAAAGCCGATAGGGTTTGATAGTGTTCATATATTAACCTAATAAGACCAGGATGAAGAATAGGGTATCTCCTGGGATTTTTCTTGTGGTCCTCAAGGTTATTACTCAACGAACAAAACAGATAATGAGGCAAAGAAATCCGTACCTTATGGCAGAAGTGGTTAAGGATAGCAAAATGATGACCATAAACTCTGGTGAATCTCTCGTCCAGGGTAATATACTCCATTATGACACGAAGCACCTTTCTCCACAGCGCCTTGATGGTATCTATTTCAAAATAGTTGTTGGAAATTTTGACCAGTTTTAATTTCTCTTTTTCCTTCTTAGGGAATTTAATTACTGCTCCGTCAGAAAACCTTCTATCGCGATAAAAATTCACACCCTCAGTGGACATTCTAGTCACCTCTCCTATAATTTGCTCATCCAGCTTCACCTTTCTCCCAAAGAGGATTATTTCTCTATTGTTCCAATTCTTCTCAAAATAGTCCGTAGCCATAGTATCAGGCTCGTGAAGTTTTTCCAGAAATGGAACCAAACCACCTCTCACAACCTGTTCCTAGACCTTATCATTCCTCATGTGCACCTCGTAGCTATTTGGCTCAACTCTTTTCCTGTCCCCCCCCATTTTCGTTTGCACCTCACTACAGACTCTACCAGCGCCGAAAACCTATTGCAATTTTACGCAGCCATTCCAATGAACCCACAAAGCGTGCCACTTTTTCTTCCCAGCTAAGTAATATGACACGACCCCATCAAATCTCTTGATTTCGATGTACTTAGCCCTTTTCCCTTTAATCATTAAATATATTTGCCTTTTGCTCATGCGTAACATCATAATCTAATAAGGCCCTGACTTCAGCTCCCTAATCCCTAAAATTCTACCATGTGTTCAATCCTTGCCTCTTTACCCCCTCATTCACAAAGTAATCTGCCGCACTGTTAGCTTTCCTATAGACGTGTGAAACTTTAACTTTATTGAACTTGTGTAGAATAGATTTTGCTTCATCAATCCAATTCTTTATAGACCAGGGGGGGGGGGGAAGGTCCTACCTAGGAGACAGTCAATGATGTTTTTAGAGTCCCCTTCAAGCCATAAGTATTTTATATTCAAATTATGAGCTAACTTTAAAACTTGAAAAGCTCCTATAGCCTCCGCCACATGGTTGGTTTGATGACCTAGGGAAATGGCCACAACGGCCATAAAGTTACCATTTGAGTCCCTTAACACACCTCCACTTCCGGCCATCCCGGGTTGCCCTTCGCATGCCATCAAAGTTGGCCTTAGACCAGCCATTTGGAGGAAAGGTCTAGCACACACCCTCCCTACTTTTCTTAGCTGGCTTGGATGCCATAGAAACATCCATTTTAATATTCCAATCCTTTGCTATCATTAGATCATAGGGAGTACACACCACAACTTCAAGGTTAAGAGCTTTTTGGGGAATAACATTGAATTTTTCCTTTATAAGCCTTTTTTTTTTCAAAAACATTAGTCTCCGACATCTCCTTATCCTTGAAAATCTGTTATTATGTTCTTTCCACACTCCCCAAACAACAAAAGGGAAAATAAAAGCCCATAACCTTCGAATGAAGGGATTTTGAGATGGAGCTTTCCATTGTGAAAAGAAATCTTCAATGGACAGGGGAAACACCCAAGAGATATTCCAGAGGGCTAATAATTTTCCCCAGATTATAGAAACAGACGAGCAATGGAGAAACAAGTGGTTAGCAGACTCCGCCTCACACTTGTAAAGGTAACATCTATTGGGGATTTGAAATCCCCATTTACAAAGATTATCCACCATTACACCCTCCTCCAACTTCTCTTTTCCCACCCTCACCTTTATCATTTAGAAACCCATCCCCTCAACCTCTAGTAGTCATTATACACAATTCTCACCCCTCTTTTTCTTCACCAATGACATCCTCCTCTTCTTTTATTATGGTGATTATTCATCAATAATGTTTAAATATTGGAGCATCTATCTATTGACAATATTGAGGACCTTATACCTATTGTTCCTTCTAATATTGTCTTGGAAATTGAATTTGTTAATGAGCTTCTTTCTACCTTGAGAATAAATTTTCTTTCCCTTATTAAAATTTTATTCCCCCTCTATCCCCATAACTTGTGGAACCACTAATTTCTTCCCATGATCTATATTTTTTCTATGGGGTTTCTCTCTTTCTTATTGAATTCCATTGAAACCTTGTTCTACGTTTGTTAATTTGTCCTAGAGGATCCATGTTACTCCCAAGGGACATGCATATAGGGAAAATGACACAATGTCCTTTTTTTTCTTCATCATTTAAATCTGAAGTGTATTTGGTATGCTCTAACATAAATGATGCAAAGTGTTTGACCTCTTTTATCACAAACCATGTTGAACTAGTTAGAATAGATATTATTAATTATATTTGTCGCATCCTTTCTTCCTTTATGATCATTGTTCTATATATGTTAGAGGAATGATGCAATATGTCACTATACATCATTTTATTTTATAAAAAGGAATTATTTAATGATCTTGACCCATATAGAACCTTTTGCATGTTTGTTTCCTTAATGTTACTCCTCTTTATGTGGCATTGAATCTTATTTTCTCATGTTATATTATGGGTATAAATTTAGGTGAACCAATATTCTATAGAAACATCTCATTTTCTCACCTAAATTATCTAGATGTAAGTGGTAGTTCGTAGCATTTAGGGCCACTTCTCTCTTTCATGATACCTTATCCATCTTACATCCTTTCTTTTACACATTTGAATAACTGAAATAATGAAAATAAATTACTTTTGACTTTCAATCATCTAAGAATATCTCTTCCCCTCCATATTTCCTCTCAAGGCAAGTGTAGTTATCTTTCCTCCTTCTCTAGGGGGAATATTTTTCATGGTCCATCATCTTCTCCCTTCATGCCCCATTAGGAATTGTGTTACTTTTTTTTTTTTTTTATATGAACATAATAATTGATTGCAATTCTCTTTCCATTCAAGGCTTTCTATAATTAGCCATTTCTCTTATGTCCAATTCCTCCTCCCCCTAATGAAATTTCCCCTAGAATTCTCTTTATAATATTGAGAATATGAATCTAATTGCTTATGCCTTCATATGCATTTTATTTAGAGTGTGTTATATGTATTGCATATTATTTTTTTGAATCTTCCTTAGGATGATCCTTTGTAATGCATATTTTATTCCTTTTTACATCTTTTCCATGCAATTCTCTTTTTGATATGTATTTCTCTCTTTTTCTTCTGAAAATGATTATCTCTCCTCTTGCACAATCATTTTTAAGGGGAGACATCCTATATACTCTTATGTTTAACATGATAATTCACATGGCCTTTGGGCCACATCATTATACATGGAACCTAAGTAACATGAATTTATATTATGACCCTAAATCCATAATAATTATATTTTGGCCCCTAAGCCACCATATTTAGAATCACCTATTGATAGAGTAATTCTATCTTGAATAATTCATCTTATTTATGATTCTCAATAGTGTAGTATAGTAGCCAAAGACTAAATCACTCTCCCTAGCCATGTCCTCCCTCTTGGTCACACAATTCTTCTATATCCATGTGGATATCCCTTATCCATACCTATTGAGGTCATCATTTTCCATGCATATGCTTTCCCAATTTTAAATATTCACAACACACACATGCATGTTATTGTATTGTGATTATGATACATTATCACTTATTTTGTAGGTTATATTTCCCCTTACAAATGTCTATTTTGAGGTCATTAGAATGTTTTTTGAAGGAAATATCCTTCTTAAAACATGGTTTAATAGGATGATTTTCCTCGAATATATATTTTTTAGATTTCAATAAAAAACTCAAGCCATCCACCTTAAAAAAAGATATAACATAATTTTTTTTAATATCTTAGAGGGGTATCCCTGCGACCGGCCAACTTCTCTTAAGTTTCTGTTACCAAGTGAGACTAATCCCCTTTGGGCTGCACAATTTCCCAACTTTTGTCCCTCAACGTGCATGATTGAGTGAGTTGAAGTTTGAACTAGCGTTGATCGTTCGTGTCTTTCAATGGCTCGACCAACTGATCTACACCCTAGGGGAAATATAGCATAATATTTTTACATATATAAGGAATTTATAATTATTCAAGTTAACCTTATCAATTCTCCATTTATGTACTCTATCTTAGCTTCTACACAGTGAAATAAGCCTACTAAAGTAGGGGAAAAATATAGTGTTGAAAATTGCATATTCTCTACAACTTTTACACTATAATTTGTACTCACTTTAATGTTCACTGTCATGCCCCGAATTTTACACAACTAGACAATACACAACCATGATTTTATTTATTTATTTTTACTTCCACTATGACAAATTTAAGTTTTAGATGCTTACTTGCATTGGATGACATCAGTTTACAATGTCATCGTATGGCTTTAACTTCCATAACAAGGACTTCAATATACATTTAACTCTAAGTAGTTCTAATTGAGACATTATAGATTTATTCTAAGGAGACTAAGTTATAGCAAGTGTAGGAATTTCCTAAGTTAACAAGATTAATGAAAAGTGATACAACATACAACAACTTTCTTTCTATTTTACATCAACCTAACCCCAAAAAATAAAAGACACTGAGCGTATATAATTTTTTTAATGAAAACAAATTCTACACTAAAGGAAAACAAGTGGATATGTTAATTGTATTTCCAATGCTATTCAATTTCAATTCCTACAATTTTTATCGTATATGAAATTAATAATTCTTCTCAACTTAAGAGGATTAATTGTCACACCATTGAGTTTCAACCATTACCACTTACAAACAATTCCTTCATTACTTTAACAAAAAAAACTATAATAATTTCATCTAACAACCACTATGTTACTACATAACAAAACTTTTATTTGGTGAATTTTAAAATTCATTAAGTAAATTGTACACACAAAATTAATACAGGGATTAAAATAACTACCAATTAATTAGTTTATTTGATGAATGGAAGAAAGCATTAGACAATTTCATTTCCCTAGTCATATGACCTTGAATTCAAATTTAGCTCCAAGATTCTTACAAATTTGATCCCCCAATAAAATTTGAACACAAGACAAGATACACTTAGGAAACTTAGGCTGATGTCTCATTGGGAGGCAACCCATTTGACAAATATAACTAATTTGTGTTAGCAATCTTCTATGTTTACACTTACTATTGTCCATAATTTGAATACTAATCTTACAAGGGAGAGCAATATGTCTTAACAAATTGTTTACCAACAGTGATTTATGAAATTTTGTTGGAAATCATACATTTCTTAAAGCTACCTTAGTCATTCCTATTAGCCACATTTCTTACAAGTATATTTATTGACAACAAGGTCTAATTAACTTAACCTCAATTAATCATTCAAATTTCCCTTTTTTTACATTACATTTCAACTCATATTTGAGTACAAAGCCTAAAAGTATGATAGGGAATAATAGAGTATACATATAAGTGTTTTGAAATGAAGCAACTCGAGTCTAATCAAAATTAACATCCATGATCTATTTATAGCATACCTTCTTAAACCATAATTAATATATTAAAATCAACATAATGAACAACTCCAATAGACTCGAGAGTTAATTAAATACAACAATTAATATGACAGTAAGACTATTTAAAAATTTCATTAAAAATAAGAAATTAATACATATAAAGATGTCGTATTTGATTTCTTGAAAATAGGCATTAAGTATAAACCTAAACATTAATTCTTTAGAGAAATATTTAATCCACATATATATACTTAATTTACCACTATCTTATGAATTTCTTTATAACTAAACTTTTAAATCTTCAAATTTATACTTTATTGAAATAACAACTAAGATTATACACATATATTGAATTTAGAGTTTAATAAGAAGTCAAATGATCATTAAAAATATCATTGTTATTAGAAAATCTATTAACTTAATTTCATGCCTGATAACTCTAAATATTCTATGTTGCTATTAAAGGCAAAATTTAATTTTAAGCAATTACTATGTAGGGACGATTTATTACTAACTAAAAAATAGCTGACTTATAACTACCATACTTCTCTTATGTAATTACTCCCTTCCTTCGTAGCCATTTGAAAAATTGATCCCAAACTTAGATCTTCCATTGCTTTTGTACTACACAAGATGATGCAAAAATCTTTTCTTTTTAATTCAGATTTTCAGATTTAAATGACACTTTCTCATAATTTTGCTCCTCTGGCGCATATTTATGTAGCAGATTTAAAACAGATTAGATTTTCATTTTAATACCATTTCATTGATTTTCATCTTATATTTATGTATATTCTGCCTGGGCGAATCTGAATGAGTTTGCTTGACATTATCATATCACCCCAGAGCCATTTATATGGCAGTGCTTAACGGTTATCAAGGCATTAGAATTTAGATGAAGTCTGGACCATATGCGTTGGGAAGTACTGCCCAACCATAGGGCGAAAACCATGCCCTTCCCTATGGCTGCCGCCCTTGGTGGAGGGGGGTCTGCACTCAGACCAACCCCTTCGACCAAGGGTTGAGCCACTTCAGATCTTTTTAATATCGTTTAAAACTATATCAAATGTTGATCAAAAGTGGACCCATACTTGAATATATGAGAACCTATGAATGTTATATAAAAAAATATAAATACATTCATGAAGAAGTGAAATAAGTATTTTTTTGTCTCAAATAAAATATCACAATTATCTAGTATAAGTGTGTCATTTAAAAAATAATATGCTCATTTAATAAAATAAGACACTCATTTAAACAAGTATTGTTATCATAGTGAAAAAATATTGTTCTTATATGTACAACTATTGGGGTAGCAATGTACAAGCATCGAAGTATTTTATATTAATAGTTTGTCCTATCACAAATATAAGAGGTGGGCACAATAAATACCATGTATTTTTCTATTAAATGTGAAGGATTTTCAAAAAAATTTAGTGTTCAACTATTGGTCCATCTTTGTTTAATATAAGTTGTATTTTAATTAATTATGTGTTGTTTTTATAACAACAAATAGTGTTTTTTTGTGTTCAACTATTGGTCCATATGTGTTGAATATAAAAGGTAGAGATATCAAAGATTTATGGTTACCAATAGGTATTTGGTCCATTTAGGTTGCATATTAATTTATTTAAAATAAAAATATGATATTTTACAAGCAACAAATAGTATTTTTTTGTTCAACTACTGGGGTTCCCATGATTAAGTTTTGGTCGAATCTTTAAAAAGTCAAATTTTAGACACTTCTCAATAGATGTGCTAATGTGGTGAGTTGCATAATGAGTCAAACCTCTAAACCTTAGTTATAGATAGATAAGAGGTCAATCCACATTTAAAAAAAAAAAAAAACGTTCTACGATATTCCAGTCAATGGCTACATGTTGACAAAGTTAGTCCGCACGACTACTGACTGCAAAAGACCAATCTAGGGGAGAGGGGCCAGTAGTCATGCGGGCTAACTTTGTCAACATGTAGTCATTGACTAGAATATGTAGAACCTTCATTTTTTTTCTTGAAATGTGGATTTCAACCTCTTATCTATCTATAACTAAGGTTTGGAGGTGTGACTCATTATGCAACTCGCCACATTAGCACATCTATTGAGAAGTGTCTAAAATTTTACTTTTTAAAGATTCGACCTAAACTTAATCATGGGAACTCCAGTAGTTGAACAAAAAGATTTTATTTGTTGCTTGTAAAATATCATATTTTTATTTTAAATAAATTAATATGCAACCTAAATGGACCAAATACCTATTGGTAATAATAAATCTTTGATATCTCTACCTTTTATATTCAACACATATGGACCAATAGTTGAACACAAAAAAACTATTTGTTATAAAAACAACACATAATTATTTAAAATGCAACTTATATTAAACAAAGATGGACCAATAGTTGAACACTAATGTTTTTTGAAAATCCTTCACATTTAATGGAAAAATACATGGTATTTATTGTGCCCACCTTTTATATTTGTGATAGGACAAACTATTAATATAAAATACTTCGATGCTTGTACATTGCTACCCCAATAGTTGTACATATAAGAACAATATTTTTTCACTATGATAACAATACTTGTTTAAATGAGTTTCTTGTTTATTAAATGAGCATTTTATTTTTTAAATGAAACACTTATACTAGATAATTGTGATATTTTACTTGAGACAAAAAAATACTTATTTCACTTCTTCATGAATGTATTTATATTTTTTTATATAACATTCAAAGGTTCTCATGTGTTCAAGTATGGGTCCACTTTTGATCAACATTTGGTTATTTTTTATTTACATTTGGACTATTTATTTACAATATATAGTATAAATATGTGGTAAGATAGGAATTATAATCACAATTGACTACACGACTATTGGACCCCACATGACTATTGGCCCCTCTCCTATTCCTATGGAGGGAGTGACATCGATCACCATATTTAGGAAATCAATACACTGTGTCACCTTGTGCTTGCATTGTTCTTCACTCTAATTGCTAATTGAGAAGACAAATGGACTCCAAGAGCTCATAGGTGCCATACTGCGTAGGGACTAGGCCCTTGCCCTTAGAGGAAATTCCAAGCCAATGCCAACCTTGTCCAACATTGTCCTCGATCCTCTATACCATTGGGGTTTGATTATATATTATTTGACACTTCTTTGTTAGGGATCCCAACCATGGTATCCATTGTGAGGCTCAAAATACCAATTCAGAAGTGATTTTGAATGCATAAGCATGGTTCCCAAGAAGCAACTAGTTTCATGTTTGGGTGCTCTATAGTATTTGTATGAAAGTTTGCGTGTGATTATTTTTAAATATCATTTAGTTCAATAGTCAAAGGTTAATTTTGACTAATAAAAATAGGACAAATATTTACCACTTTTTGATGTGGATGAAGTATAAAAATTGCTATTGATTGTTTGACCATTGAACTAGATGATGTTCAAGTAGAGTGATCACATGCTTAACAATGAGATTATCGGTGCCATCATCATTGTTGTAATAAACACTTCTCATAGGGATACATTTTCTATCACCACCTTTAGATACAAATGTTAGCATGTTGATAATTTGTTGTAGGGAAGAGATTGGGGTGGCCCTAAGACCCTTCCAAATTACTAATAATGCATTTGATATTCTCATTTATTGTAAAGTTTGGTAGGAAGTCCACTTGTTGATTGAACTCCCTATATGTTTTATGGTGAAGGTCATTGGTGAACCCAAGAGTGGCCAAAATTATCGGTATACGACAAATTCACCACCAACAATTAACCGATGGAAAATTCACCGCCATGACAATTCACCGCGCGAAAAATTAATTGCATGAATTTTTGGCGGTTAATTTTTCATGGCAGTGAATTGTTGGTGGCGGTGAATTTTCCTGCAGTGAATTGTTGACGATGAATTTTCTATCGGTGAATTGCTGGCGGTGAATTTTCCTAGAGCCAAATTTACCTTAGGATGTTGTTTATCTTTCAATTGGAAGTTCCTTGTTTTTGTATGGTGTTTATGATTACTATTGAATCCTTTTTGATTTGAACATGTTTGGCTCCAAACTGCACACAAACTTGTAATCTCAAGAATAACACACTTGTCTCAACCTTATTATTTGTCCTATAGGCTAGTTTTTCAGATGTATCACCCATCAATTTCCTCTTATGATCCCTTATAGTGCATCCAACAATTGAGGTTCCTGAATTGCTCTTGAAGACATCGTCAAAGTTCAATTTGAACAATCCCTTAATGGGTTAGTCCACTTGATGCCTTCTCGGAGATGACTTTTGACTACCCTATGAATAGAAGAATATAAAAATATATATTAATATCTAAAGTGAAACTATTAAACAACAGCATAGAAATATTAATAAATACAAACTATATAAATTATGTTACCATGGCGAAGCATTTTCTTAAAAGGATTTCATTCTCTAGTACCAATCTTGGGATAGCTTCCATTTGAAAAAGGAAATGGCTTGACCCACAGACTGTCAATAAGTGCAAAGCTGGTACTAACAGTCCCGAGGCCACCTACAAAATGGACGAAATTCATGGGCGTTCCATCTCGAGAATCCAAATTTCAGCTCCTGCCATCTTCCAAGTTCCAATGAAGCACAGCCCCGATTTCTCTGCCTGTAAACGCGGCCAAGTTCAAAGTCAAAATTTCATTGAATCATTTACAAACCTTTCCTTCCCCACGTAGTATTGCATGGAATTCCACCACCGTCCACGTTTGCATTCTCATCCTCTCGTTTATATCGGTTAGTTGGATTCTCATTTTCTCTTTACTGCTTGTCATAAATATAAATTATGAGGGAGAGATCTTTTCAAGTCATTCTTTTGCGCTGGTTGTCTCACCGTTTTTTCTGCTTCCTCCAAAATGTGCCCCTTAGAAGTCTCTGTTGTGACCAATTCTGCTTCCTTTTCTTCTAACCAGAAACTCCCCAAGGCTAAGTTTTATTATAAAAGTTCGTCGTCATCGTCATGGTGGAGCGCCCATGATAACCAGCAGAAGTCGTCTTGCTTTCCATGGCGTTGCATTCGCAAGATGAACGAGACGCGAGCCAAATTGTACATCATCCGCCGATGTATCACAATGCTGCTTTGCTCTCACGACTCTGAAAATCTGTAACTGCAAATCTCATAAATCTCTGTAAATTATTACAGAGGGAATCCATTTTTTTTGGGAGGCAAATGGATTCCTAAATTTATATTTGTAAATCTTAGAGAGAAGTTTATTTAGATGTGTTATTGAATAGCAGGGTTTTGGACTCTGAATTTCTTTTTATCAAGTTGTTTTCTGAGAATCTTTAAATGTGAGAGCTACCCATTTATATTTCTCAATACCATACTATTCTCTTTCTGTTGTAAATAAAATATGTTATGATCAGTGTGTTTGCCAATTCTGAACTTTATTCTTCTGTATAAAAACTTATAAAGAAAGTGGGTTTAAATTTTTTGGTTTGTTAAAGTAAGGTTGGGCAATAGATTTGGGTTATCCAAGGTTAGAAGCATTAATATAAATAGATATTAGTATGTATATATGTTTTTTTTCCATCAACGATTAATGAAGGAAAAAGTATATACAGTCAAGTTCAGAAATATTCAAAACTGTGAAAATTTTATTTTTTAATAAATATAAATTTTAATGTGCCCAAGTTTTAGTCATAATCGACTGCTATAAGTTTTACAGTCCTGCACTAGTTGAATCAGGTGCTGCTTCAAATTGTAATAACTTTGAAAAAGAGAATCATGAGTACACTACAGGCTTAGTTTCAATTATATTTCATCACTAGATTACCAGCCATTCATCTGTTAGGTTATTACTTAGGTTCAATCTTCCTCGGTAACTTAACTCCCTGCTAGTACTTCGGTTCAGTCTTCCTCGCTAAATTAACTTCCTGCTAGGTTACTTAACTTATAGGGGCTTATGTTCCAACTCATGCTTAACATAGAGAATATCTTAGATCTGGTAATCATCCTTATGCAAGTTGTTCATCTATGTAGATCAGGTGATTTTCTTAAATTCCATGTTTTTCCTTCAGAAATTTAATTCATGTTAACCTATTTAGGGCTATAGGATTAGAAAGGTATTCCCGAAAGAAACTAGCACTTGTAAGATCTGTTCATTCCAGCTAGGATTCAAGCTATTGCGTTATAATGATGGTTTGTTTCCTTTGTTCCCTTGGATGCTCTCAATTACTTAGATCATTGATGATCCTGGACATACTATAAATTCTTAGGTAGTTCTTAGATTTTAGTAACTTATACTTGGTTTCAGACGTCCTACACCAATAGATGTAAGGATATACTAACTAACGGGATCCTAGTATTTGGTTAGCTTAGGTTCTTGATAAGTTTGCTAGTGCACATACAATTTCTTAATAGTTTCATTTATGATTAAGTTATTTGATTTAAAAAAATTATTTTTAGATTATGTAAATCATCTATTAAAATTGGGCCATTAATTTCTAAACATTTTAGTTCCTCGAAATTAAGTCTTAACCTACCATTCAATGACAATATCTTCTTTTATTCACACAAGGATAAGCCAATCCACTGTTAATACATCTTATCCAATTTAAAAATATGGTTTGGCTCTTGCTCACTCTTAGAACCATAGCTCTAAATTCAAATGTCATCTTCTTGCTAATCTCTCCAAACTTTGGTATTTGTGGGTTCTCTTAGTTGGAGATGGCACTAGTACTATCCCTAGCATTTGCATTCTTTATAGGGTTGTGTATGCTATTGTGGCCAAGGGTGTCTTTTTTTGTTGGGCGACAACTTGCTTCTTAGCATGGATTTTGTTAAACTACTTATTGCGATGATCTCCTTGACATTATTGACAATGTATGATGCCTAAGTTTATAGAATTTGGGTTGGGTTAGTATTCCCTATTGTATGTAGCCATGACTAGTTCAGGGGTCTCATTTGGTCTTGGTGGGTATTTTGATCTTGAACATAGTAAGAAAACCATTCCTTATTCACAATCCTCCTCTATCATTGTTTGTGGATAGGATGTGCTAGGTGATATAATTTTTTTTTTCTAGTATTGGTTTAATCTAAACATTCAATTGCTTATGATCCTCTCTTCCTAGCTTGCATTAGTGGGTGTTGGAATGTTGGAGGCCTCTCACAAAGAATAAAATCAAGTTATATCCTTACATTAAGGGTTTCTTATTATGAATTTTCAATCTATTCTGGACAAGGAGGCAGTGTTGGATGGTAGGCTATAGATATGGGGTTAACATTTCCTTTCACTCAAGACTTGGTTACCTTCATTCAACCCTTTTACTAAACCCCTTATGATCATGCTAGTTTTGGTTAGATTACCTAATCTACCTCTTCATTTTTGGGGCATCTTCTACCTTGAAGATATTGTTAATGCAACTAGTTGTTTTCTAAGGATTGACTCAACTTCGTCAAACATTGGTTGTAGTACTTATGCCCACATTTTGGTTATCAAAACTTGTAAGGATCTTTCTAGGGATATTGTCCTTATGGTGGAAGGTAGGTCTTGGACTCAAAAAATGAATTATGAGAGTCTTCCTATTTGATGTAGATGATACTTCACCATTAGATTACTTGCTTCTAATTGCTTCCACTCTCATTGTAGGATGGTGGGTTTAGCTACTTAGTGGCATAATACCTTTGTCAAAATAGTTGAAAATTGGGGATCATTTTGTGATTGATGTTGTTGCACCACTTTTTTTATTTCTTGCTAAAAGGTCTTCTCTTGGTCTAATTTTGGTAACTCTTTTTTAGCCTGATATTATTGGGGTGTGTGATGATGAAACCCTTTTTCCTACTATCTGTTTACATTATGTGTAACTTCTAGCTTATTTGATTAGGCATTCTCCCCCTCTACGTGAGATGGATTAGGTCGAGGTGATGGTAAAGGATTTTCCTCTCCTTTCCCATCAATATGAGGATTTGGATAATGATGTGTCTTGGACAATTGTCCAAATATGGAAGAAAGGTATTCCTAAACATGTCTTTGTTCCTAATTCCCATCTAATGGGTGTGTAGACTATTAGGAAAGAGCTAGTTCTTTTGTAAATTATATATCATATGGTTATTTTTATGGATTCGTGGGTAGTTGTTGTTGTGGGGAAACTTGGCTACAATTGTCCTATTGTTTGAATTTTGTATTAGCTTTCATCTTGTCTTTGTAAAATATTTTTAGGTCCTTTAAAAAATATTTTCACTACTTAATAAAAAGGGTAATAATAAATTATGATATATTATAAATTAATGTTACCTACCTCACATCTCTTTGACACCTATACTTTAGCAAATAAGGAAAACATTAATTTTAAGCAACCTTGAACTCACATATTCACCAATAGCTTATAATATTATTTAGACTCTATTTATTTATTTAAATCAAGATACAAGGTATCCAATGGTGTTGTTGATGTATATTTTGACACACCATATGGAATGGGTGTTCCTTGCTTGAAAGATAATTTATTTTCCTAAGGTTCCTTATTACAACATTTGGGATTTATTTCAAAGTAACCTTGTGGTAGATGTTGACTATCTCATTCAAGGGGCTCTAACAAATTTAATGGAATAAAACACAATATATTTATTACAAGAAATTACAACCAACACAATTTAATGATTGTGGAACAAGGAATGAATTAAAAATCCTAAATTAAATGTTAATATACTCTAATCTAATCCCAATTTTACAATTTTATAAAAGTCACAAAATAAAGGTGAGAGGATAAAATGGTAAGAATGATTGTACATTATCTTGCTCTCAAATTTGACTCTACAAGTAGACAAATCAAATTTGAAATATTCTTGCTTGATCAATATGCATGTAATTAGTGAGTTAATACAATGCATCTCCTAAGTTTAAAAAAACTATGAAAAGAATATCAAATAACCACCCTATTTTAATCATAGATTGCAAAAACTATGACAACCTTTGTGCAAGATGTTTGATACTAAGACTGCACTAGTATGCTCAAGTTGACCACATAGAATAATTTACCATCAACAACAATGATATGAAGCACACTTTGAATTTAAGAAATACTTGGTGAATAAGGGATACAAAAATATAATAACATAAATACTAGAAAAACAATTTTTATAGGTAATTGATCATTAAATATGGAATATAAAATAACATAGAAAAATAAAATACACAAATAACACATAATTTGTATGGGAAAACCACTACTAGTAAAAAGTCCCATAAATAATAATTATTTATTAATGAAACTTATAATGATATTTGTATAAGACAAACATATTAAGAACCTATATTTCATAGTATCTTCTCCCTCTCCCTCCTCCATAACTCCTCACATGTGTATGTAGTGCATTCATTAATATGTCTCTCATATAATCTTGCCTCTAGTAGATACCAATATATACGCCACATATTCACAAAATAAGATATACTTTATGATTACCTATATTTAAAGAAATATAAAATGTTGGTGAATAGGTTATAACCTTTTGAATTTCATTTAATTAATAAATTGATTATTTATTTATAAATATAAATTTTATAACTAATCCATATTTTATATTATAAGGACAAACTTTATAAATTAGAATCTTATAAAAGTTATTTAAGAGTAATTACATTAAATGTAATCCCTAAATAAATGTTATGATCTAACAATAACTCATGATTAAAATATTATAGAATAAAGAAAAATAAGAATAAAAAATTATAAAAAATTATTGAAGAAGCATATTCAATGGGTTATAATCCTTTACAATATAGATAATTGGAGTCTTTATAGGTTTCTTAAGATAATATTTTCAAAATATTTCCCTCCAAATACATGATTCATTTCTAAAATTACAACTAAGAAGCCCAAGAGTCATGGATTTGATTACTTAATTTGAAATTAAAAAATCCTCATTGTAAAAAATAAGTATAATCTCACTTTAAAACTCGAGTCTCATTCTAGAATTTCTAGTTTTATTTTCTTGTAGTATTCTTTGAGTCACATGAATCCAAAGTAACATTCTCATAAACAAGTTTCAGTAACAAATTTGGATCATATTTATCTAACTCTACTATCATTGCTTTAACAATCTTCAGATTATTGCTTGATTATTGCTCTTATCTTTGTGTTTTCCCAAGTACAACAATTTTAGAGTCAATATCTATGCCATCTACATAAATGTAAATGTTTCACTTTTATAAAAGAAATGATTACCAATTATTTAATTTATTTAACTAGGATCACTAGAAAATGATATATATGTTTTAAATTTTGAAATGGTGTAAACAAATGAAATATAATTTTTTAGTGTACTTTATGTTTATATTTAAAAACAAATAAAATGAAATTGAAAATAAATTTTTGTGAGATTGATAACTATAATTTAGTTGTTGATAAAAAACTTTAAAATGAGGTAAATGTGTCTTACTTTTTTTTTGTTTTGTTTATAATTTGAAACATTAATACATGAATATTTTTTTTCATTTCAAGAAAACATATTTTAAAAATAAATTTTGCAAGTCTTGTCTATTGAAAAATATAATTGTTTTGATGAACCTCCACTTTTTGTCTTAATTATTTAACTCAGATAGAAAATAATTATATTGTCTTTACATGAAATTTTTTCTCTAGTGCATCACACTTTTTTTTATAATTGTTTTAATAAATTTTAGTATTTTTCTTAAGAAGTCAATCAAGCTTACATTTCAATACCAAAAATAAAAATTAATTAAAAAATTATTTTTTTATATTTTAAAAACTACACTTATAAATCTACGCAATGGTATTTTTGATTTTAAAAAATATTTATGTGAGTAGGATTTGTGAGAACATTAGTTTTTTTATTTTTTATATTTTTGTAAATTGGTACCAAAGTGATGCTACATATATATCTAGTGGACACTTTTAATTTAAAAAAAATTGTGACCTAGATTTAATTTAACTATAATGAATACAACTAGAACATATTTTTGACTAAATCATTTAAAAATGTTTAAATTCAATTATGTCCAAAAATTAACCTAAAATAGAACACATCTTTGAATTTTCACCTAAAATTTTCTAAAACAAAAAAATAAACATTGAATAATAATAATAATAATAATTTAATTACAACACATTAATTCTTACAAAAATAATCCCTAAATTCAAGTGTAAAATTAATTTAATTAATCTAAATCGATATTAGCTTATGATAAAAAATAAGATTTAAGACAAGATGGACAATAAGTTCTAAAGATATCTTGGCATTATTTGTTGACATATATCTATGACCGTTTTTGTTCACAAAAGTAAAATATCAAATTAAATTGCTTATGGAGTTCACATTCAATAACTATCAAATTAAAATCACTAGTCAAGCATGGTTCGAGTCTTTGGACTACAAGTCTGAAAATCTGTAACAATAAATCTCATAAATCTCTATACATTATTAGAGAGGGAATCCTTTTCTTCTTCTTCTTGTTATTACTTTTTAAGGAAAATGGATGCCTGAATTTATATTTGTGAATCTTAGAGAACACATTTACCTAGATGTGCTATTATTGAATAGTAGGGTTTTAGACTTTGCATTTCTTTTTATCAAATTATTTTATGATAATCTATAAATGTGAGAGCTACCTATTTATATTTCTCAATATCATAATATTTTCTTCCATTTTTTATATTAAATATATTATCATGTGTATATAAAATATATTATGATAAGTGTGTTTTGTCAATTCTGAATTTTATTTATAAAAAAATTATAAACAAAGTAGGTTTAAAAATTATGGGTTGTTAAGTAAGGCTGGACAATAGATTTGTGTTATCCAAGGTTAGAACCATTAATATAAATATATATTAGTGTGAATATTTGTTGGATTTGATTGTGTATTATTTTTTTCCATCAATGTTAATGAAGAAAAAAGTATACACAATCAAATTCGAAAATATTCAAATTCAAATTGAGAAATACTCAAACTAATATTATGAATTGTGAAAATTTTATGTTTTTATATAAATAGATTTTGATGTGCTTAATTTTAATATTAATCTACTTTTATAAGATTTTACAGTCATGCACTAGACGCTAATTAGGTACTGCTTCAAACTATAATAACTCTGAAAAATAACACTTTTTAAAATCATGAGTACACTACATGGTTAGTTTCAATTAATTTCATTAGTAGATTACTAACCATTAATCTGGTGGGCTAGTACTTACTTAGGTTCAATCTTCCTCCATAACTTAACTCCCTACTAGGTTACTTAACTTATAGGGTTTTATGATCCAATTGATGCTTTAAATAGAAAAGATCTTAAATATGGTAATCATCCTTATGCAATTTATTCATTTAGATTAGTAATATTCATGTTTTAATACCCCGACCAATTAGTTTAGGAAACCATGATAAGTTTCTCAAATTTCATGTTTTTCCTCTAGAAGTTTAATTGATCTTAACCTATTTATAGTTACAGGATTAGAAAGTATTTATGAAAGAATCTAACACTTGTAACTGTACTGTCGAAAAAAGTAATCCTTTTATACACTCAGTTTGGATAATTGACATAAAATGGACTTAACTGCATCTTGGAGTGGTGTTGTAATGTGTTGTACCCATTCACACCATTCTAAGGCATTTATTTGATTAAAACATGCCTTAATTGTTGCTTTGCAAAGGTGTTGTGAAGTGCTGTAACACACTTTCACAATTTTCTAGAAATTATTTACTTAATTAAGCTTAATGGGCCCTTTCTTAGTAAATGTATTTAAAGTTGTACCTTATTTAAGTGTTGTAAAGTGTTTTAAAGCACTTTCATAGTTATCTAGGGTGGTCTTAATTAGTTGTGGTTAACTGGAGTTAATTAACCCCTTTAATTCAAATTTAAGCCTTAATTATGACACCTCCTGAAGATCTATCCCGACACCCATGATTTAAATAATATAACATTTAATTGGGCCGATTTAGGTTCTGGAAAATGGTGCTAGGACCCATTCGCCCTAGGTGGTGAATGGTTCCTCCCTCAATAGGACCCACATTTTTAAATTTCATTCTAGAGGGAATTTAATAAAGTTTCTTTCCAGATCTGGTGTCAGCCTTAATTGTTTGAATTTCAGGGTTAATCTCCTAATTTAGTATAAATAAGCTTGGTTAATTCACATTGTTTCTCCTAACAATATCTATAAATTTATTCTAATCCTTCAAGCATTCAAGTTTACAAGCATTAGAGCATTACGAGAGCATTCATAAGGCATTTCAAGAGTCTATTGCAGCAATTCAAGATCATATTATTGAGACAAGGGTTTGATACATTCATGCATGTTGTTGAGCTAAGATAGTTGATGTAGCATTGGAGATCCATCTTGCAAGCATTGTTATACATCCTATTTGAGATCAAGATCTACATTCTTCATGCCACTTCATGTTAGTTTGCAGATTTACATTCCAAGACATCTCCCAAGGTATCATCATTCCATATTTCATGTTTCATGCTTCAATTCATTTATTTCATCATTTGGTTTAATTACCTACAAGGGGCTTGATTGAGGAAAACCCCCATTCTCTAAAAAATAAGTTTTTCTTCCCTTGAATGTGTGGTTGCAGATTTATAGGTTAAGATCAAGTGGACCAAAATTGTTAAAGTTGCAAAGTTGTGATTCAAAATGCAAAATCAAAGAATTGAAGCTACAAAATTTTCTATAGACTTCCAGAAGATGATAACCGATACTTTGAGAGTGTAGACATCAAGGAATAGGACCATGATCTCAGTTTTAGAAACCCTAATAGGGACCCATTTGTCACTGAAGGCGAATGAGTCATTTGTAGCTTAAAAACAAGTTTTTGACAAGGTACACATCATTTCAAGCTCTCAAAACTCCCCTTTTCATTGCTATAATAGTTAGGGTCATTTTTTGATTGTTATTTACATGTTTTTTCCCTCATAATTGAATGTTTTAATAAGAAAAAGCTTTAGTGGTTTATCATCTTATGGTGGTAAACCCTACTTTTTCTATTAAACATTTTAGTGAATCTGACTCATTGAATATTGCAATTTTTTGATTTTGAAGTCTTTCATTGCATCCTAGGCTAGATATTGCATTCATTTTCATTTAAAATTACATTGAATTAAAGATATCATTTAGGGTTTCTTGTTTTGCATTGAAATCTTGTATCTCATTTAGGGTTCAAAATTGCATTGTTTTGCATTTCTTAAATATGAAAAATACAAAAACAAATCAGTCATTTTGCATCTCATTTAGATCTCATACAATTGCATTTGAAAATAAAAACAAAATTACATTTCAACCTAGGTCTTTCATTTCATCTTTTCATTGCATTTTTACATTGCATTTCTAGAAAATTTGAAACTGAACTTCAATGTATTAGACCTAGAATTGAAAGATATCATTGAAAGCTTGAAAAAAATTTAAAAATAGTTTAAAAATACATAACCAAGACCCATTCTCCCCTACTGGTGAATGAGTCCCTGATTAGGTTCTGTTTGTACCTTCTGGTAGCTAAAAATCATCAAAATTCACTCTAAAATCCACTGAAACATCCCACAAACATCTAACCAAGACCCATTTGCCCTTACTGGAGAATGAGTCCTTATTAGCTACTGATATGCATTTTCAAGACACTAAAATCTTAGTTTCTAGCTTCTATTTGGTGCTATTACTTTCCTAATTTGCTGTTTCATCAAATTCATTACATTTACCTTAAATTGCTTCATTTTAGTCCATTGTTAAAATTTAAAATTGCATTCAAACATTTCATTTTTAGATTATTGCATTATGTAATCTGTAAATTGCATTGCTTAGAATCTAAAAATTGCATTTCATTCTAGGTTTTGCATTTCCCCTTTGCTATTTTAGGGTTTACACACTAGGGTTGTAAAACTTGCATGAGCTTTAAAACTTGGTGTCCTATTCACAATACTATTATAAGACACATTTTGAGGCTCATGTCATCCCATGATCTATCATTCATCATGGATCTTAGGTTCTCTAACTCTCTTTCTGACAGTGTTGAGAATCAACCCTCCATGGCTCACAATTTGCATACTTCATTTCCCATGACTTCACCTCTTACAAACAATGCCCTTAACATTATGAAAACCATCCCTACCGTTAGCACTTCCACTAAAGCTTTGGGGTCTACTCAAAACCAAGGTGGAATTCCAATATCGTCCTCCACGATACCAATGTCACCAGTACACAACCCACAACAACATTCCAACCCACAACACCTTCCAACCTACAAGAACATTCCAACCCACAATAACATTTCAACCCACAACTACCATTCAACCAACTACAATGCCCATTAACCCTGTGTACACTTCCATAGGTATTCTTGTAGGAAACACTTCAAATACAATAACACCTCAACAATTAACCTTCACTAACCTACAATTCAATAGCCCTCTACATACCTACACTACACCACCTTATTACCCTCAACCTTATAACTAGAATGACCCTCTCATTAACTCACTTTGCAAACCATGACATCCCTTTAACAACAAGTGGAAACATTACAACAAAACAATAATGATCAACCTTTGCAATACATCAAGTCCACCCCATTTTCCCTCGACATATTATGAGAAAAAATTCCACAAGGTATAGAGGTCCCTCGATTTGAGAAATATGGTGGGAAAGGAGATTCTGGAAGCCATGTTTCTGCATTCACATCCTTGTGTAGTGATTTCATCTTTGAGGATAAAATTTTGGCTAAGTTATTCCCTAGATCCTTGAAAGATACTACCTTAGAATGGTTCTCCTCTTTACTGAACAATTCAATTGGTTCATTCAATGAACTGATTGATGCCTTTTACAACCACTTCCATATTCACATGAGTCTAAAGATGACCCTTGCTGATTTAATGACATGCAAGAAAAAAGAGGATGGGAAAGTGACCGATTTCATAACAAGATCCCAAACATTATATTCACAAGTGAACATTAAGATTCCTGATACCGACCTTTAATGAATGTTCATTGCCAACTTACAAGATAAATTCCAAAGAAAAAATGAAATGTTGAGGTTTCCATCCTTCGCACAGTTATGTATATCCCTTCATGACCATCAAAAATCGACTGGCGTTCATGATGTGAAAAATCCCCATAGTCATCCTGAAAAGACTGAACATACAACTCAAAATAATTATCAACCTTTCAAGAAAAAAAGGGATTTTTACAATTAAATCCCCCTCAAACATGTCAACAAAATAATAATCAATTGGCTGCTATAAAGACAAAAACTCCTTTTAGAGAAAGGGAGAGAGTTCACCCCTTTACCCGATACTCTTCATAATATCATGTTGCAATTTATTGACAAGAACATGCTTACCTTACCTCCTGTTAGAGAATGTGATCCTAATATACCATTGCCCAAAGGATTTAAAAATTGAAAAAATGATTATTGTCATTACCATCAACAAAATGGACATGGTACAAAATACTGTAAGTGTCTTAAACATCTTGTGAAAGACCTTATTGACAATAATCAACTTCAAATTGGAGGTGTGAATGATCAAGGTAATAAGTTTGTAGCCCCTCCTAATCAAAATTTATAAATATTTACAAATCCCATGCCTAAACACAACATTTCATTTTTCAAAGCTAGTGAAACAAAGAATGATGTGATGAATGTTGACACAAATGATGGCAATATAGATATTCTCCAACAGAATCCCCTAGATAATGTGATTGAATTTATCAAAGCTAGAACTCGTAAGGGCTCAACTAGACAACCTCTTGACATTGATTTCTCACAAGGTGACATACCTAAGTGTGCATCTGATGGTCCTCTTTACATAGCTAGCTGAATGAATAATAAGCCCACTAATGAGATATTGACTGATCCCATCTGTGGAGAGAATGTGATCAAAAAAGAGTTCTTATATGTGCATGAGCTATATAAAGAGACATATGATAACCTGAAAGCATGGATCAAGACACATAATGGATTTTCTTTCCCTACGATAAGATTGATAGATCTCCCTTTGAAGGTTGGACCGAAAACATTATTAATCTCATTTTCCATCATTCCACAATTAGACCAATTTTGTGTGAATCTAGGCTATCCATGGCTTCACTCCATGAATTCCGTTCCTTCGATTATGCATAAATGTCTAAAGTTTTCATTTCCAGCAATGACATATTCATTGTGCATCATAGTGGATTTAATTCTGCCTCAACAAAAGGGAATTTTTCACTAGATTACTTTTGGCCAAAGCCTATGGAACCTATAAAGCCTCGTGAAGATTTATTTTTCAAATCATATAAAAAATTCAAGGCAAATAAAATATTAGAATTATCCCTTCGCAATATACCTCAACATATGATTGAACCAACTATCCTTGATGAAACAATGATTGAACCAAAAACACTTCTGAACATACAAGAACAACCTATAGAAAAACCTCCTGCAATTTCTTACAAGAGACCACAAGATAGCAAAAACAATCTCGTTGTCCCTCCTAGAGTCAAGCAAGTTTACAAAGTCAAAGAGAAAGCGGCTGAGAAACCTATTGTTGTTCCTTCTATTCCTCCTAAGGGGTATGTGTAGGATCATGATGGGCCAAAAAGTGGCAATATGATAGGTATGTGTAGGGTATGTGGCTGACGACTTTTTTTTAACCCAAAATTGATGAAATGAAAAGGGTTTTTAAAGGATATTCTCAGCTTTCCACCAATATAAATTATGCTTTACTTTTAATTTAATAAATAATTATTATTCATTTTCTATTTGAATTATGACTAAAGTCGATTGATAGGTTGATTGAAAAACATATATAGATTTTAAGCGGTATCACATTTTTTGAATCCAAAACATGAGTCACATTATATGCTTCACATACTATAGGATTAAAAAATAAATGAATTTCATGAAGTTTTGACCAAGTCAAGGTGGTCATTATGAGTTTTATATTTTGTAAAAGTTGTAATAATTAATTATTTACTTGGAAAAAAATTACAAAAAAATATGCATCACATTGGGACATGAATCCTCTACTTATATCTAAAATCTTATAAAAAATATTATCATTTTATTGTGGTTAGGGTGGTTTCTTTTTCTTAGTGATGTGTCCTCTTCTTGGTGGTTTCATTGGGTTTGATGCCATCCAAGAGTGTACATGATCTACTGACATGGCTTGATGCGAACGAGGCATCCCATGGGGGACGATCTGTCACTTTTGAATTTTCCTCTCTTGGAGACATTAGGCACAATGTTCCCTAAGAAGAATACCTTTACATGAACAAAGAAAAATCCCCTTTAGAAATTTTTTTACATGGCATTCAATTTTTTTACATAAACCATTACATTGTGGTGCCTTATTGAAGCTGTCAGGAGGATAAATTCGGTATGGTATGGGAGGATAATATGATTCTCTTATTTTACACTTCTTTGGGACAACTCACCTAGTGGAAAAATTGATGTTCCACTACCCTAGAGTGAACAACATATGTTATGGAAAAATAGCCCCGTTTCACATCGTGTTGAAACGGTTGTGCTTGATCCTTTGGTTTTGTTTATTTTTCTTGGCCTTTGATATAGTATGATTATGTATCTTTATTATTTCTGCATACTTAAGTGTCTTCAATGTCTACTTTAGTGTGAGTTTGACATGGGGTCATCCTCTCACTAAAGTTGGGGAAAAATGTAGTGTCAAAAAAGTAATCCTTTTTCACACTCAATTTGGATAATTGACATAAAATGGAATTAACTGCATCTTGGAGTGGTGTTGTATTGTGTTGTACCCATTTACATCATTCTAAGGAATTTATTTGATTAAAACATTCCTTAATTGGTCCTTTGCAAAGGTGTTGTGAAGTGTTCTAACACACTTTCACACTTTTCTAGGATTTATTTACTTAATTAAGCTTAATGGGCCCCTTCTTAGTAAATGTATTAAAATTATACCTTATTTAAGTGTTGTAAAGTGTTGTAAAGAACTTTCACATTTATCTAGGGTGGTCATAATTATTTGTGGTTAATTGGAGTTAATTAACCCCTTTAATTCAAATTTAAGCCTTAATTATGACACCTCTGGAAGATCTATCCCAATACACATGATTTAAGTAATATAACATTTAATTGGGTAGATTTAGTTCATGGAAAATGGTTCCAGGACCCATTCGTCCTAGGTGGTGAATGGGTCCTCCCTTAATAGGACCCCCTTTATCAGTTGATCTAAAATGGGCTTTTATTGCTCTTTTCATCCCCTGAGGTTAGGTCTTGGAAAACTGAGCCATGACCCATTCTCCCTAGGTGGGGAATGGTTCCTCACTCAATAGAACCCCCCTTTTTGGATTTCATTCCAACGAGAATTTAATAAAGTTTCTTTCTAGATCTAGTGTTGCCATTAATTGTTTGAATTTCAGGGTTAATCTCCTAATTTAGTATAAGTAAGGGGTTAATTCACATTGTTTCTCCTAACAATATCTAGAAATTTATTCTAAGCCTTCAAGCATTCAAGTTTACAAGCATTAGATATTAAAAGAGAATTCATAAGGAATTTCAAGGTAGATTTCAAGAGTCTATCGCAACAATTCAAGATCATATCATTGTGACAAGGGTTTGATACAGTCATGCATGTTGTTGAGCTAAGATAGTTGATGTACCATTGAATATCCATCTTGCAATCATTTTTATACATCCTGTTTAGGATCAAGATCTACATTCTTCATGGCCACTTCATGTTATTTTGCATATTTACATTCCAAGACATCTCCCAAGGTATCATCATTCCATATTTCATGTTTCATGCTTCAATTCATTTATTTCATCATTTGGTTTAATTACCTACAAGGGGTTTGAACAAGGAAAACACCCATTATCTAACAAAAAACAAGTTTTTCTTCCCTTGAATGTGTGGTTGCAGATCTACAAGTTGAAGATCAAGTGGAGTAAGTTTGGAGAAAAATTGTCAAAGTTGTCATTCAAAGTGCAAAACCAAAGAATTAAAGCTACAAAATTATCTACATACCTCCAGAAGCTGATAACCGAGACTTGGAGAGTGCAAACATCAAGGAAAAGGACCTTGATCTCAATTTCAGAAACCCTAATAGGGACCCATTCGCCACTAAAGGCGAAAAAGTCCTCTGTAGCTTAAAAAAAACAAGTTTTTGACAAGGTACACATCATTTCAAGCTCTCAAAAAACCCCTTTTCATTGCTATAATAGTTAGGGTCATATTCTAATTGTTATTTGCATGTTTTGGTGCTCATAATTGAATGTTTTAATAAGAAAAATCATTAGTGGTTTATCATCTTATGGTGGTAAACCTTTTTCTATTAAACAATAAGATCTGTTCATTTCATCCTACCTTAAAGATATTTAATTATAATGATGGTTTGTATCATTTGTTCCTTTGGATTCTATAAATTACTTAGACCATTAATGATATTAGACATACTACAGACTCTTAGGTAGCCATTAGATTTTAGTAACTTATACTTAGCTTTCGACCTTTGATGCCTATAGATGTAAGGATTGACTAACTAATGAGATTTGGCTAGCTTAGGTTCTTGATAGCTTTGGTAGTGTACACAATTCCTTATTAGTTTCATTTATGGTTAAGTTATTTGACTTTGAACAATTATTTCTAAGTTATAAAATCAATAATTCTATTATTTATGAAAATCGAGTCATTAATTTCTTATTTTTTTAGTTCCTTGTCAATGGTATAATATGGAAATTGAGTCCTAATTTTTCTATTATCAATCAGGATTGCACCCTAGTTAAATTAGACTCAACTATCCTGTGTAACATAGAAACATTCTCAAGCTATGGGTGACTTATGGTGAGAATGAATCTCTTGAGAGGGCTGGTTCCCTTGGTAGATCACCTAAACTAAAGAATTTTTTGAGTAAAGGGATAAAAGGATAAATTGAAATGAAAAGAATTGAAACCTAAAGGGTGATGCACCAAAATTTTTAAACTTATTCACTAATTCAACTGACAATCAGCTCTCAAAACATTTAATCTCACAATCTCATGTGAAACATGCAACACAAAAGTGATCTGTATGAAGGCTTAAAACTAAACACAACATACAACCTATATTACATGAAACTTCTTGAACCATAGATTTTTGGGCATGAGGCTTATAGGCTACTCTTGCACTCTTAGGATGTTTCACCTAAAAGGAGAGAGATAAACCTCATGAAAAATCAATGTGGTTCACTCAAATTAGGAAATGTATGATGCAATTAAGGCTAAATGGAATGATCTAAGTGCAACTAGACTAAGTAATTGACTGACTATGAATGCAAAACCTAAGAATTATGCAATGTTGGAGAGCACAATGTGATATGCAAGCATGAACTAAAACATAAATGAATATAAAATAGAAAAGAAGAAGGCTGAATCAGAGTGCACCTGGGTGGAGAATGAAGAATCTGGAGTGTCCTGAATGCTGACAGACATCACTAAAAATCACTAGTGGGACTCATTCGCCACTGATGGTGAATCAGTCATGCTTCTGATGAAAACTTTTGGGAACAAGTTTTTGAGTGTCAGGATCTGAAATATGACAAAATTTGGATTTCTAGCCTTAAGGCAGGACTCATTCACCACCGATGGTGAATCAATCCTCTCCCAAAATTCTATGAAATCAAGGACCAATTTTGTTGCACCATATCTGAGGTTGTCTTCTTGTTGGGTTGACAGAGTCAAATCTATAGAAAACGGGTTGTAGGTTGTCTCTAAGCTTGAAATAGGGTTGATTTAACTTGAAGCACTTTGTTGACTTCTTGACCACCTTTCAACACCTAATTGCTTGATAAATCTGCATACACAAGTCTGCAACACATGCAAAAGGGGAAAAATGGTTAAGGGTTAGGTTATAGGGATTTGCCTTGGTCAAATCCCACTTTGGTAATCAAACCCTTAATGAAGAAATGGAATGAAATGAACAAGGAATGATGAATAAACAACATGCAAATGTCCTAAACTCACCACAACCTTGTTGAAGAAATTTGAAGAGATGTCAATGGCTACTCCAAGATACTTGTTTGATGCTTGATTGAATGATGCAAAGTGCTTTAATGGATGATTGCATGGGTGAATTAGTAAACTTGATGAATGGGGTGATGTAAAATAAGGAGAAAAACACTTATTTATACACACTTGTGCCTTAGTAACCCAATGATACCTCATCATAGGCTGACATAAGGTAATTTTGAATAAAAACCTGAAAGAAAATTTGAAATATTTTGAATTTGGAGCTAAGAGGGACTCATTCGTCACCCATGGTGAATGGGTCCCACCTTGGACTTGAAAGTGGGTGTCAGGAATTATCTTGTATTTAATGTTGTTTGTTGGGTTTACATTCAAAAATACACTTAATTATGCCTTATGAGTGCATAAAGGGGTCAAATAAAGCATAAGAACGATGCAAATAGTGAAATTAAGCCTAGAAAAGCGTTAAATATTGTTACAAGACTTTACAAGACTTCAAAATAGGACTTGATAAGTGATGAAAGGTGATTTTTAGGTGAATTGTATTGAATAGAGTCTAGAAAAGTGTAGAAATTTTTTACAACACTTCACAACACCTTCACAAGATGCCACAATTTGGATTTTAAGGACCTAATGTGAATGCATAAGTCATATTACAACATTAAATCAAAGAAAAATGGACTAAGCATCATGAAGAAAGACCTAAAAGATCATGAAAATTTCCAAGGGGCCATTTTTCTATAGCACATTTAGCCCCCACTTTAGTGAGACGATGAACTTGCTTAAAAATCACACTAAAGTAGCCATGCATATCAAGAAGGATCCCAATGCCCTTATGTTAGCAAGATGGAATGACAATGATCAAGGGGATGATCAATCCCCCAGGATGAATATCCCATGGAAAAATAAACATAAGAACAAAGGAACACAAGTGTGAAAGAGAAAAAGAGAGGGAAGATGAAAAGGAAAAGTCAGATCAAGCTTTGATCGTTTGTCCAACTAGTTGTGGATTAGATCTAGGCTGTTTGTGATAAAAAGAGAATGCATACTCACTTTGGGGTGACAAAATTCATGGTAGTCTGCTGGGTGAGAAGGAATAAAAGGTGAAGTACATACGCTAGTTGGTATGTACTCACAAACACATAGGTGGTTATGGGGAAAGTCGTGCTGCTGAATGGGCTTCCCACTCATCCATATCAAAGTTATACCTCCTGATAAATTTAACAAGGTGCCAGAAAGGAAAATGTTAGTTCATGCTTCATGAGACAAGAAAAGCTTCGTATTCTTAAAAATCATGAACAAAGAGCAAGGTACCACAGGCATGCAAGTTGCATTATGCAAGGTGGTAAAAATGTAAAAGTGTAAAATGTAAAAGATGTTCAAAGGAGTCTTGTTAAGTTCATGCAAGGTCTATCACTTAGGGAACATTGTGTCTAATGTCTCCAAGAGAGGACTAATCAAATAATAAAATATTCACAACTTAGGGGATGCAGTGCATCGCATTAGGCCACCAAGAGAAATGTAATATGCTAAGATCTAGATCACACTTATGAAGGACATCAAACCCAATGTAATCCACAAAGTGACAAACACATCGTATGAAGTGACAAGGATACACTAGGAACAAAAAAATCAAATGAAATGATGCCAACATATGCCCCCCACTTTAAAGGAATTGCTACACACCGGTCTGTGAGCAATTACTTTAAAGTAGCGAAGGAAAATTGCAAAAAGAAAACAAGAAATGAGAGCCAACTTGGAAAGCCCCTATGCCAAGTCATATGTTTCTAAGTTAGGTTGCTTCATGTAAATGAAAAATAAATCAAAATAAAAGGGAGTTTCCCCCCATAAAAGAACACACCAAACACATAAGGGATCTATGGATTTGGGGTTAGTATGTTCATTGCTGCAATATTTTGATTAAAGAGCTCAAAACTATCATCATTCCCCAAAGCACATAGAACTAGAAGAATGACACAAAGAGAGTGAAAATAAAAGAAAAATAAAGTCCATTTTGGGTCAACATGGAAGAGACATTGCGGTCTCAACGCTTTGCTTCATTCACAAAAGGAAAACACAAGCGAAAAGAGAACAACAAAAAAGGAAAAAAAAAGGAAAATATTTTGGGTCAACATGAAGGAGACATTTTGGTCTCAATGCCTTGCATCATCCCCAAAAGGAAAACACAAGAAAAGATAAAAAGGAAAAGGAAAAGTGACCTTTTGGGTCAACATGGAAGAGTCATTGGGTGTCTCTATGCTTTGCATCATCCCCAAAAGGAAAAACAAAAAACAAAAAGGTAAAAAGGAAAAGGACCTTTTGGGTCAACATGGAAGAGACATTTGGTGTCTCTACACTTTTTGTCATCCCCAAAAGGAAAAAAAAAACAAAAGCGAAAAAGGAAATGTACGACATATAAAAGAATAGAGGTACAAATAGAGGAAGTGTACAAAGAGAGAGAACATTAAACACACAATACTTGGGAACACGATACACACATACAATCAAGAAAAAGGAAAAAGAAAAAGGAAAATGGATATAAAAGGCTAGTAAGGTGAATACAAGTCAACCATCTAACAAGTCATCCACCTCCCAATCATGTTCAATGTATTGCAATGGCAGTTGGCTATCCAAAGGAAGAATTGCAAGTGCTGAACTAGGAGATATACTAGGTTCTTCACTTGGTATAGAATATTTATCATTTAAGCTCATGGTAGATGAAAATAAAGAGTTTAGATCGTCATGCACTTCTTCATTGATTCTTGTGATTTCCTCATCATCATCATCAAGATTGATTATGATATGAGGATGAAGGCTTATTTCTAAGGAAGGATGTATCAAAAGTTGTGGCTGTTGGATCAATTCCTTTTGTTGTGAGGGTTTGACTGTATTATCTTGTGGTGGGTCAGGAGGAAGTGGGTGTTCATCTATTGCTTCTGTCAAAGGAGGAGGTTGGTTTTCTTTATTTTCTTCCATTCGAGACTAACGAGCAAGGAGATGATGATGACACCTACATTCCCTAGCACCATGGTTTCATTTAATTTTATTTTAAATTTATTGAGGTGTAAGAGTGGGTTGATTCATCATAGGTCCCTTTTCTTCCAGAGGGGGAAGAACGGAAGAAATTGAAGAAGGTGGGTCAATCACTTTCTCTTTGGCTTTATACACTTGTTTAATGCGAGGAGGCATGACGGGATTGGTTTCATTTTATCTTGGTCAGTTAAACAATGGTGGGGAAGTGTCTATGGTTGGGTGCTCAGGAGGTTGTATTGTTTGTTCAATGTCAGACTTAGGCTAAATCATGGTTTCATCGATGAGAGGAGTGGAAGTGGATGGGGAAATGTTACGAAGAGACAACTTGGCTATTCGTTTGGCTTTTAACTTTTGATAGGCTATGAAAAAGAAATCTTTACGGGGGGTGATGGGTTCCATAGGTTTAGGCCAAAAGGATTCTAGGGAAAAGTTACCTTTAGAGGATAATGCATTAAAGCCACTATGCTGTATGGTAAATATTTCATTGCCATGCATAAACTTCAAACTTTTGTGAATAGCTGAGGGGACCACTTTCATCGAGCGGAGCCATGGATGACCTAGCTGTAGATGAAATTGGTCTAATTGTGGAATAATAGAAAATTTTACATCCAAAGTTTTGGGTCCTATCTGTAATGGGAGTATGATCAATCTGATTGTAGGGAACACAAAACTAGTATGTGTTTTAATCCATGCAATTGGTTTATTATAGTCATCTTGATAAAGATCGTGTAATACTAAAAACTCTTTTGTGATCACATTCTCACCACAGGCAGGATCTATTAATATCCCATTGGTGGGCTTATCATAGATTCTGTCGACTATGTAAAGAGGACCATCGGGAAGCTTTTTAAGTATATCATAAGAGGAAAATGCAATATCAAGAGATTTTTTGGTTGAGCCCTTACGAGGGACAACGTCTATCGTACCCACAAGTTCATCCATAGGATTAACTTGGGTAACATTTGGAATAAGATCATGTTGTTCAGTATTCATATCAACATTCATTACATCAGTGTTTGAAGGTTCACTAGCCTTGACAAATGAAATATTGTGTTTAGGCATGGGGTTGGAGAAAATTTGCAAATTATGGTTAGGGGGTGCAACAGATTTATTGTCGTGATCATTGACACCTGCAATGGAAAAACGAACCGAATCAATGAGGTCTTGATCTAAGTGTTTGAGACGCTTACATTGTTCGGTGTCATGGCCATTTTTGCAATGAAAATGTCAATAAGCATTTGGTTTAAAGGTGGGTGGTAAAGGTTTGGTGGTATCTGTAGACACCTAAAAATGGTCTGGAGAATCTAATTAATTAAATAGGACTTATTTGATTAATTAATCCTAAATTCGTCTACGTAGTAAATAAATAGAAATATTTATTTATATTAAGTTCACTATTAGTTCTTCTATTTTATCACATTATTTCCCTCTTAATTAAATAAACAAAATTAAATACTTTGTTTTATTTAATTATTATCATTATTATTTCTTCTATACTTTATCCATTAAATTCTATCTTAAATTAAATATACAACTTCAATAGTTGGCATTATTTAATTATTACATCATACTTCTCTTCTTCTATTTAATTTAATAAACAAACTTCTATAGTTTATTTTATTAAATTATTTACTCCTCTTTTGCTGAATTTAAATAAATCAAAAATATTTAAATCCCTCTATTCACTCACCAATAAAATTAGATTTTTCAAAATCTAATTAATGCAACTGTCATTCATGGGAAAAGCCTCAGGGACAAACCTACAGGAAATCCTCTCAATCTTCTGCCTCAAATCTTTCCTCTCATCTTGCCTGGTGTTTTTATGGGTAGGAACAATCCTCCATGATCAGCTCCACCTTCTCATCTCATACCATTCAAAATCTTCAGATTTAATCTTAGCCTCTATTGTGTTACCCCTGTGCAAATGTGCTGCTGGGAATCTATATATACAGCCTTCTGAAGCATCAAAATCATCCGAGAATCATCATCCTTTATGCAAACTTACTCTGCAGGAATTAGTACTCAAGCAACCAAGCAATCATTTAGCATTATCATTTTAGTATCATTATAGCATCATGGCATCATTAGATTTCATATCACGACAACATCATTAGCTTTTACTGTAGCTTCCATTTAGCAGGTTTCATGTCAGGATAGTTTGTACAGTAGCTTCATATCATTTAGAAATCATTAGAAATCATCACATCATTGCATTTAGCATCCATTCCATTCTCTAGATAGGCATTTTAAACAATTACGGTGCTTACAAATCTGAGAGCTTTTGTAATTTGATAAATCTATGGAGATAGGAGACAATGAGATGCTTTCAGGATTTTCTGTTTTTTAAATTAGTTTAATTCATGTTTAATCTTGATACAATGTTTCATTAAGAGGTGTATTTAATTGTATTTAGTTTACATTTTCCACATCTACATTATGGCGCCCACCATGGGGCTGCACCCCATGTTTTTAACAAGTTTTTCTGGAAAGTCTTCGTACAAGAATCTGGCGTGATCCGTTTTAGCACATTTAGAGGATTCTATAGCGCTTCTGAGGACTGTTCTAGCGCTTTTGATGAAACTTATAGCACTTTTGGAGAAAAGTATAACACTTTATATGACTATTTTAGCGCTTTAATTCACAATCCAGCATGAACTGGCAGTAATATTTAGCATATGTTTTAGCGCTTCTGGTGATTTCTATAGTGCTTATGTCAATTTTTATAGTGCTTCTGATCACTATCATAGCGCTTCTATGTAACTCATTTTTTGGATTCGACGCGTCCGTGACCAATAAATTTCATTTCTTCAGTTGGATTAAAAAGAATCAATCTAGGATAGACACTTCTTTAGTTGGTTTAAAATGGATCAATCCTAGGATATTCACATTTCAAATTGGACTAAAATTTATCAATCTAGGGTAGTCACCAAACTTTGCAAAATTGGGATTTAAAAATGAACACCAAGTCTTTTTGTGAAGCAACATCTTCAAATAGATTAGAAATTTTTTCATTTGGTCTTTAAAATTTGAACAAGTGGTTTCTATGTTTGAATGGTTGATAGGCATATGCTCTCCCCTTAACTAGGTGTTCCAAAAAGCCAGACTCATCCTATTTTATGCATTCTTCAAGTTTTATTACATCCTTTAGAAGGCCTGCCGTAGTGGGAAAAAGTACTCACCCTATGGGAATGACCTAAGTGGGTTCAAACGAAAGCCAGGTTTTTCCACCCCATTATAAAATTTAAAGCAAATCTAGGGAAACCCACTTTTTCCGAAAGTGTGCAAGATAACCATCCCTAAAACCTTTGTTCTAAAGGCTGGGAGGTCTCCTGAGGGAGTCTATTATTGCCGCTTCGAACTGAAACCCTTTTAAAGAACCTAGTGTAGTATCCAGCTGAGTTAGTAACCAGACATTGTAATATTCACAGTGCAAGGGGAGGGAATAATCTTCCCCCAAGACACTCACCATATAATTGCCAAGGAATTTTTACTCACGGGATCTGGTATCCACTTCCGTCACTCTGAGTACGCACCTAGAAAAGACAAAAACATGGGCACCCTCTAGGGGGTGACATGGCTGTGTGAGTCGACACAATTTTAAGCTATGGGCTATTGAGTATAACGATGAACTTTTGACTATTAAGAGTGAGTTTGTCTAAAGTGTCTTCTTGTTATCAATCTAGTGAAAATCAGACCATACGTGGTTCTTTTGAACATATGCTATCTGTTTAGATTACAACTCTTAAAAAAAAACTGTCTTCATTTGAGTGCTGTGTATTCCAAAATCATTAAAATTTAGATAAAAGATCATCCTGAAAAATACAAAATCATACATGATTAGAGATTGGAAAGCCACTAAGTTTTTCAAAAAATCTTTGGCCAAGAGAATTAAAAAACCCAAAAAAACACTTAGTTACAAACATCTTTTGCAAAGACGATGTTTCTTGTATAAGAATAGGAAGACTTTGCTTCATCATAGAACATTCCTCCATAGGTTCCATAATTTCGATAGGGGTTACACTAATGATTATGCTATAGAACCTTTGACTTCACAAGCCTATATTCAAAGAAACTCTCTTTCATAGGAATTCAACCATAGTCATCGTATTCAACAATCCTCCATTCCACAACTTGCCATAGAATACTCCACTAGACCAAATCAGTTCTTACGGTAGAGAAAACTTTGAAAACCTTATAGTTAAACATAAACTATAACGCTTATGAAACAAACTATAGCACTTCAACCCTCTGTTTTAGTGCTTCAACAATCTATTTTGGCGCTTCTGAACAATCTCATAGCACTTCTGTCACAACAAACCAAACTGCCAGGAAATTCCAGTATCCAACATTCTAGTGCTTTTTCTCTTTGTTTTAGCGCTTCCACAGAATAACATAGTGCTTCTGAACTTTGTTTTAGCGCTTCTGCCGTATGTTTTAGTGCTTCTGCTCTCTGTTTTAGTGCTTCTGTGCTTTGTTTTAGCGCTTATAAGCTCTATTTTAGTGCTTCTTCCCTCTGTATTAGCACGTCCACAAAAGGGGAAAAACAGGGAAACTTTCAAAACAACCGTCAGATAGGCCAACAACATAAACATAATATTTTACCATTCAGAAATATTTTCCAGACCAAACAGTATCCTAACATCTTGAAACAAAGTAGGCTCTTACAAGTTAAAATTGTTTTACACAAAAACCAGATCTTGCAAAATACAAAGTGTCCAAATTATCAAAACAAATCCTGGATTAGTGAGCCAAGTTTCCTCAGCAGAATTTTTGACATCCTACCATCACGAGACAAAAAGACTCAGTAATCGAGAATTTTAAGTTAGCCTCGTCAATAGAATACATCATTCTATTTTGGCTTCTTTAAAAAAGAAAATCAAATTGACACTAACACCACAAAGAAGATCTAAGTTTAGTGAGGGAAAACAACAAAAACTTGTATGCCAATCTTAACAATGTTGCAAAGGAAAAAACTCAGAGAAAAAAAAACTAAAAATCTAAACATGACTGAAGAGAACCCTTTTTTTTGATACCAACAAGATGAGAACAACAAAATAACACAAGAGGATATACAACACGCACAACAAGACCCAAATTTTCATAAATTTATGGAAAAGGTCTTAGAATAGGACATGGAGAAATACCTCTTAATGTTAGCAGAGTTAGGTGCCAAACTTCTGAAAGATTTTAACATCAATCAGTTGAAGGAAACACCTAGAACTAATGAGATGAAACCAAACCACACCCAGGATACAAATAGAGTAGTAGCTTTAACAGCTCAAATGCAAATTCTACCACAACAGATTCAAAAAATGCAAACAGGAACCACAAAAACATATTTATTAAAGGAAATTTGTCCTTACCCTTTTCACCCATGCGTGGATATGATACCCTTCCCAAGACATTGTGAGTTTCCTAAGTATGACAAATACAATGGAAAATCAGACCCAATTGACCATGTACGAGAATTTAGAACAATGAGCCTTGAATTTGCGCAAGAAGATACATACCTCATGAGGTTATTTCCTAGGTGTTTGGGAGCCCATTGCATGGAATGGTTCTCAAAATTACAACCAGGAATCAAATCCTTTGAAGAATTGGTTAAAAAATTCATCTCTCAATTCTCTTTCAACATAACACATGACGTAACTATAAAGGATTTCTATAATCTAAAATAGAAAAATGGTGAGACATTTTTATCATTCTTACAACGATGGAGAAAGTTGTTCACTAGGTATCCTTGATCTATACCTAAAGAGGAGAAGATTGAATTATTTATAGACAACTTAAATGATCAAATGAGTTATCGACTTGAATTACAATGTCCATCAACATTCGAAAAAGTAATTGAGAATGGGCTCAAAATCGAAGAAGCCCTAGTCAAACGAGGAGTGATCAAGCACTATAGTGAAACATCCGACAATGCAAATCACTATGGAAACAACGAAAAGCCAAAATTTTGGCAGAAAAATAGAAATACTAGAAATAATGAACCTACAACTGACAATGTAAAACCAGTATTCAATTTGACAACATCAACTGCAAAAGCAAACCAAAATGAAAACCAAAACAACAGTCAGGGAACTATCCAAAACAACAACACCAACAATGGAGAATCACGACCATCATACCAAAGGCAATCAAATCGACAAAAATTCACCCCATTAGGACAAACATTAGAATCAGCAATGAAAGAACTCATTGCGAACAAACTTATTACTTTACCAGAAGCTCGAAACTGGGAGCCAAAGGTAAAACCATCATGGTGGAATGATGTAGATTATTGTAATTTCCATAAGAATAGAGGACATAAGACAAGCGACTGTATGCGACTAAAACACCTAATACAAGACTTGATCGAAGCCAAGAAGGTGTTTGTTGAAGGGCCTCAGACAAACAATGATCACAGTGCATTTATCAATCCATTTCCCAACTATGAAAAAGGAGAGTCTTCTTCTTCTAGTGGTAAGGGAAAAAGTATAAACTATGTCTATGACACCACCAATCTTTGCCTTTCCGAGGTAGAGAAAAATGACATTGACACCCAAAAGGATAACACAAATAGCAATAACATTGAATCCCTGAATATGAGGACAAATGCAGGAACATTTGATAATCAAATCAATGTTTTAAAAATAAGGGAAACACAAGATCATCCACAAGTCAAAATAATGACAAGGGGACAATCCAAGGTAATACTAAAAGGAATTTCCTCCAAAAACAATGCTCCCCCATCACATCAATACAATATCATTGACCAATTACCAAAGATACCCGCGCAAATATCCATTTTAGAACTTCTCAAAATTTCACCATCACACAAGGAAGTTTTAGAACAAGCTCTCATCGCTACAACGGTCCCTAATAATTTGGATGTTTTTCAATTCCAAGCCATGGTGGGACATCTCACCACACCTCATTGTCTATCATTCTCTAAACAAGATGATGTATCTATACATCACCCACACAATGTAGCCTTGCATATCGAAGTTCTCATCCATAAACACCATGTTAAGCATGTTCTGATAGATGGAGGAGCTGGTCTAAATATTTGTACCTTGAAACTAATTCATGCACTAGGCTATTCTAAAAATGCCATTGAAACCAAGAGAAAAATAACGATAAAGGCATATGATGAAGAGGAGAGGTCTTCCAGAGGACTTATCATACTTCCATTCCAGGTAGGGCCAATTGTCAAAAACATTGTTTGTCAAGTGTTAGATAGAGATCTAACATACAACATACTATTGGGTCATCCATGGATCCATGACATGCAAGCGGTACCTTCAACATACCATCAATGTCTAAAATTTCTAGTAAATGGACAGGAAGTCACCATATCAGCTGACAACAACAATCCACAGATTTGCAGCATGTTGAAAGCAACTCAAGACACTCTGATACCTCATAACCGAGAAGTCAATACTTCTAATTCATCTACTATGGATAGCCAACCCAATTTTATATCTAAATGGGTTGAGAAAAAGAATCTAGAGAAAGAAATAACTGTCATGGACACATCAAAAGCCAAAGGTCCTATAAATGAATTATCACAACAACTTTCAAAAAAGGCTCAGATAAAGGAATAGGGTGTTGGAGAATATTATCTTGAGCAATCTTTGTGCCTATCAAAGTTACTCCCATCACCAAAAACATATGGACAACCCATATTAAAATCTCCAAGATCATCACAACCCATCACAACTCTAAATGAAAGATTCATAAAAGTAGGTACACTCGAAGAGGAGTCCGAAGACAAAGCCATTCTCAGTTGGCTATACAAAGATGAGGAAGCATCAACATCAGCAAACACCAGCATCAAAATAGATCACTATGGAAAAGGGAAGGCCATTTTAGAGAAAATGGGTTACAAAGGTCAAGGACCAATTGGCAAGAGAAAGGATGGTATTATTGAACCCATTCAACCTCTCACACTACAACCTAAAGAAAAAATGGGATTAGGCTACATAACTGAGCAAAAAGAAGAAGAAACCCAAAAAGCAGTGGAAAGGATACTACAAATGAGAGATGGCTCTGACACAGACTCAAATGAATATGAATGGGATCATCTATCTGCTACATCATATACTGATAAAGAGATTGATATTATCCAAACATATACACCCTTATGAGAGGAGGGACAAGGTTCAGGAATTAGAACATTTGTTATGGGATCGACAAATATTGATGACTCAAGCGAGGACAATCAGACATCGAGTGAGTCAGAAAACTTGGAGGTGAGTACCATCATAGACCTTGAACATCCTACAAATAAATTTGACCACCTAGCTATCATGACACTTACAACAGTTGACCTTGTTCAATATGATGACTTGTTACCATTAATACACCCCGAACTTATTGACTGGGAACCCATCGAACCTAGTCTTATACCAGTCTTTTCAAACGATGACGCCATCATAAATTATCTATGCTGTGACAAAACTAATACAAGTACTATCCATAACACTCATATCGATAATTTACATCAGGAGCGTTCCAAATCTTTTAGTTGCAAAAATGATAGCAGGACAAATAAATCTAATGATGAAAACCTCTCTGAGGCAACATTAGATTTTGAAAAGAGAAAAATAAAGAATGTATCCAACAACGAAAACCTTTATGAGGCATTGAAGGATGAAATATTTGACACTCTCCCAGAACACTACCATGATAGATCATCAGTATTGGTAGAGCCAACACAGTCTATAAATCTGGGAACATCTGAAGAAGCAAGGATCTTACATCTAGCAGCATCCATGACAGAACAGGAAAAGCCGACATTCACTAGATTCTTTGAGCAACAACAAATAAATTTTGCATGGTCTTATTCGGACATGCCAGGATTGGATCCACAACTTCTAATGCATCATTTATCACTACCAAAGGGAATCAAAACAGTCAAGCAAAAATTGAGAAAGATGCACCCCCACATCACCCTTTTGGTTAAAGCTGAACTAAAAAAATTATTAGATGCAAGCTTTATCAGATCCATAGATTATGCATAATGGATCTCAAAATTGTGCTAGTATCCAAACCTGATCATAGCATCAGAATATGTACAAATTTTAGAGATTTAAACAAGGCATTCCCAAAGGATGATTTTCCTTTGCCCAGCATTGACATAATTTTTGATCTAACAATAGGACATGCCATGTTATCTATAATGGATGGCTTCTCAGGATACAATCAAATCAAAATAGCACCTGAGGATCAAGAAAAGATGACATTCACTTGCCCTTGGGGAACATTTTGCTGGAATGTCATGCCTTTTGGATTAAAAAATGCAAGTGCAACATATTAGCAAGCAATGACCACAATTTTTCATGATATGATGCATACTTTCATGGAAGATTATGTGGATGACATCTTAGAAAAATCACACACTAGGGAAGGAAATCTGGAAATACTTGATAAAATCTTCACTAGACTGAAAAAATTCAATGTAAGATTGAACCCAAAGAGGTGTATCTTTGGGATGACTTCAACAAAACTTCTTGGTTATATAGTTTCAGAAAAAGGTATTGAAGTGGACCCAGCTAAGGTTAAGGCAATCATAGAGATTCCACCGCATAAAAACATCAGTCAATTAAGGTCCCTACAAGGCAGGTTACAATCCATCAAGAGATTTATCTCCCAGCTAGCAGATAAGAGTCATCCATTTAATCATCTACTTCATAAAATTGTTTCATTCAAATGGGATCATAAATGTGAAACAAATTTTGACCAGATAAAGAAATATTTGGTGACACCTCCGATACTCATGCCACCCATAGTAGAAAGACCGCTATTACTAGATATTGCAACAACTGAAATATCTTTAGGAGCTCTATTAGCACAAGAGGATTTTGAAGGAAAAGAACAAGTAGTTTAATACATCAGCAGGACTCTCAATGGATATGAAATAAACTATACATTCATAGAAAAGGCTTGTCTAGCAGTGGTATTTGCAACTCAGCAATTGCGACACTACATGTTGACTCATATAGTCAGGCTCATAGCAAAAATAGACCCATTAAAATACTTACTCAGTAAAGCTGCACTAACAAGAAGACTTGCAAAATGGGTCATGATATTGAGTGAGTTTGATAGCCAATATGTTGATAGGAGAGCCATCAAAGGACAGGTAATAGCAGATCAACTAGCTGAAGCTCCATTACAGGATCATCATCCAATGCACATTGAATTTCTAGATGCTGACATCATGAATATTACAACTCAACAATGGAGACTGTACTTTGACGGATCATATACATAGAGAGGAGCGGGGGCAGGAATTCTATTTGTCACACCTCAAGGACACACTATTCCCAGATCTTATAGGTTAATGTTTCCATGCACAAACAATATAGATGAATATGAAGCATTGATTATTGGCATGAAAATAGCTATTGAATGGAAAATCATAGAAATATAAGTATATGGGGACTCACATCTTGTCATTTATCAAGTAAATAACGAGTATCAAACAAAAGATGAGAAGCTCATGCCTTATAAGCAAATGATAGATGATCTAAAGAAATACTTCATGGATATCAAGTTCGAGCAAATACCACGGGCAAAAAACAAAGCTGCAGATGCCATGGCAACAATTGCATCCCTTTTGCAATTATCAGAAAAGAAAGGTTGATATGAGTTTATGGTTGAACAAGTATCTAGTCATGCATACGATAACCCTGATTCATAGACCATATGCCACATACCCAACATTCAACCCTCACAATATGGAGAGATCTATACTTACCTCAAAGAAAACATTCTTCCTCTTGACCTCTCTAGAAACCAAAAATGTAACTTTATCCGTCAATCAACACGACATACATTAATCGCTGACATCCTTTATCGTCGAGGTTTAGATGCTACTCTTCTCCAGTGTCTGGAGCATCACAAATCTGAAACATCCTTACAAGAGGTCCATGAAGGTATTTGTTGGACTCATTCAAGTGGGCTAACCCTAGCTAAGAAACTCCTCCGTTTAGGGTATTACTGGCCGAATATGGAGAAGGAAGCATATCAATATGTTAAAAGATGTCAAAAATGTCAGATTCATGGTAATCTAATTCATGCGCCGGCAAGAATTACAACCATTCACATCCACATGGCCCTTTTGTCAATGGGGACTGGACCTAGTGGGGAAAATACATCCTTCTTCGTCAAATGGCCACAAGTTCATCATCACAACAATAGAGTATTTTACAAAATGGATAGAAGCAGTTCCTTTGACAACTGTCACTGGAAAACATATTTCATCTTTTATACTAACTATCTCATATGTTGATATGGGGTACCTCAATCCATTATTTCAGATAATGGAAGGCCTTTTAAAAATTAGGACGTCCAGGAATTATGTGAACAATTCCATATTCAACATCGTTTTTCAACACCATACTATCCACAGGGAAACAGACAAGCAAAAGCCTCAAACAAGACAATCCTAAAAATACTAAAGAAGACAGTAGACGATGGTGGACGTGATTGGCATGTTCAGTTAAATCCTGCATTATGGGCCTACAGAACCAGCATCAGAACACCAACATGAGCTACACCATATGCCTTGGTGTATGGATCAGAGGCCATTCTACCAATTGAGATAGAAATACCATCACTCTTTGTATCACTAAAAGGTCTCATAGCAGATGAGGATTACAAAATTTCAAGGCTACAGGAGCTGGAATTACTAGATGAATGTCGTCAACAAGCAGTAAATCATTTGAAATCCGACCAACAAAGAATGTCAAGGAGTTACAATCAGAGGGTAAAACCTAGAATTTTTCAAGTTGGTGACTTGGTCCTAAAGGAAAACCCTAAAAATCAGCAAGATAGAGAAAAGAAAGGGAAATTTGAACCTAACTGGTTAGGTCCCTTTGTTATCATATCAGTGTATGGCTCAGGAGCATATCAATTGTCTACACCCGAAGAGGATCTATTTGATGAACCTATCAACAACATCCATTTTAGAAAATTCTACACCTGAATCAATTAGTGCATGAATTAGTTTCTGGAAATGGTTACCTTGATGAAAAACCTAGAAAACAGGCATCCCGGTGACAGAAAAATACAAAAAAATCAAAAAAGATAGAAAAATACAAAAATCAGAAAAACAAAAAAATAAAAAAAAATAAAAAAGAATGAAAAGGCGCAATAAAAACATATAGTGAAAACCTGGAAATAGGTGCTATTTTTTATTTAAAACCAACTCTCCCATCTATTTGGACACATGTCATGGTCATTAATTCCTCTGTCATTTTTTTACATCCATTATCATTTCCTATCACATGGTCATATCTCACCCTGGCTTGGGGGCAACATCTGAAAATCATTGGGGGAAAAATAAATTTTGAACTTCACAAAATGGACAAAAACAACAGAAAGTGATCAAAATACAACCCAACATGGAATATCAATCATCATCGAAAATGCATCAAACATCGAGTTTACAACAAAAAATCCAAAAAAATAGGTATAAAAGTCAGTCTCAAAAAGTCAAAAACATGTATGTGACAGTCGAACTACGTGGTCTCTGCATCTATAACATAGGCAAGGCTAATCTTTGATCAGCCCTCGAGGCCCCTAGGATAGGTCTTTAGGTTAGTTTGATCCAAAATCTCGAAAACACAAAAACATCACAGAATCAGGATGGGTGATCTAATCTGAATAAATGATTGAATACTATAAGAAAATGGAAGATATGTTGTACTTTTGATCAACGCTATCATTTATTTGGAGCAACTCAATGATGTATTGAGCTAGAGAATCTAGGAAGAAGAAATGGTATTTTTCTTTGTCTACTGTCTGTGAATTAATCATAATTACTGTGTGAATCGTTGCGGGAAATGCTCTACAAAAGTATCATGGATGACATTCCAATTCACATAGGAAAGTGGTTTATTCTTGTTTGTTTTATGCAAGAAATGCTTAGGTCATCTCAGTTTAATTATACCTCGATGCATGTGTTAGCTTGCAATATCAAAAATCATGAAAGTAGTAGTCAGGTTATCATCGGTTTATATTATACCATTGATGCTTGTACTCACTTTCAACATTTTAAAGCTCAATGATGATACAAAAGAACAAAAGTATTGTTAAAATGCCTATACCAACATATAGATTTGCATAATAGAAGTAGACTGCATCCATAATAGTGACATATCTGCAGAGTATTTGTTACAAAAAAACTAGTGAATCATTCCTTAAATAAAATATCTTTTTTTTCATACAAGACTGAGTATACTTGACAATTACAAAAAAACCAACATCATAATCATATAGGTTGCATCATCATAATCATTTGCATATATTCAAAAAATTTGAATCAACATTTCATCATTCAATCATTTCAACATATATATATATCTGTATCATTCAATTATACTTATCATCACATTCATCCTTTTGTTGTATCACATATTCACATATAATCCATCCATTTGATAATAAATTCCATCAATTTATTACAACATGTATCATTCCACATTTTCATCCTATAGGTAACACTTACTTCACATATAGTATATCATCTACACACATCAATCCATAATTATACATCCATATACATCATAAATCCATGTACATCATAAATTATGCATCCATATACAATGCATCCATATATTACCATTAGTTGCATCATAGATAGAACAACATCATATCAAAGCATAACATCATGACAATAAAACCATCACGTAGCATATAAACATCAACACAAAATGAATCCATAAGAAAATCAAATAAAACACATAATAGACCGTAGAATCTACTGCATCTCATATATATCAAAATCACAATGATGTCTAAAATGAAGAGAGATAAAACATCAATAATGGCTGTACATCAATCAAAGTACATCACAGACACAATCATGTGCTATTGCTTCTAGATGGTGTAGGCATAGCAGGATCATAACCCCTACCACTAGAGGAACCGAGATCCCTGGGATCTTTGGGTAATGGCTGAGTAACACCTGCACTAACAGTCGGCCTGGATCGTGACCTACTAGAACGGGACCTCGCATAGCTCACTCTCTGCTCAGAGGGCACTGCATCATAATACCTTGCTCTATAAAACTCAATCTCCTCACCAATGCGAGCAACCTCTCACATGTAATCTGCCAAGGAGGTACCATCTACTAGTCTCTATAATCTATCAGCCGAAGCCTGAGCACCCTCTACTGTAAACCTAACCGCATCTCTCTCGGCTGTCAATGAGGTAACCTAAGCCTGAGCTATCCCAGTTGTCTGCCTAGCCGCATCTCTCTCAACTATCAATGAGGTAATCTGAGCCTGAGCTATCCCGACTGTTTGTCTCGCCGCATCCCTCTCAGCTATCAATGCTACAATCTGTGACTAACTGAGCCTGCACAGTTGAAAGAGTCTCTGTATGCAACTCAACCTATACCTGCATTTGAGCCTGTGTCTACTCTAATAAACTCCTGAATAGTCTCTAACTACACTTGAAGATCTGCCATCTGCAACTGCACTGAAACATCTCCCATAGCCTGCCTCTTACGAGGCATGGTCTCACCAGGAAAATCTAAGGCAGGGCTTGAACCAACTGCAGCCTCTCCACTATCAAATATCTCATCTTTGTTGCTATCATCTCCACTGCTCTCATCTCCACTACTCTCACCACCAACATCCTCCTCACCACCAACATCCTCCTCTACCCCAACATCAACCTCAAGCTCGACCGCTGCCTCACCAACCACAACAACATCCTCTGCCTCAACTCCTCCAACATCCTCTCTCCTCCATCTATGACCACGAGCGACAGGAACATCCTCCTCAACATGTAATGGGGCAGGCTCATCTAGAATAGTCAGGCGTGGAAATGGATGCAAAGCACAATACTCCGCATAATCTGCTGTAAGAGGAGCCTCAACAATATCTAGCCGAATGTCCCACACAAAGGGCTATAAAGCCCGAAACTACTGAACTGCTGCAACATATGACAAAAGGCCCCCAATCTGCTGTATCTGACTGCCGACATGCATAGTTAGCGACACCCTAGGCATACCTTATACCATCCCATACTGTCTGTAGACATGTCTGATCAAGAATCTCTCTAAAACCCGATGAGCACGACCAATCAAGATCATCAACTAACAAAGAGATGGTAGATGAACATCATCATCATTCCAATGATCACAATCTAGGTAGGGACGCCATGTCATAGACTCTATAACATCAATCACTTTCCTCCAATACTCTAACTTACCCAGTTTAGACTAGGTAAACCTGCCAGAATATCAGAATACATAAGGTCTAACGTGTAACAGCTATGTGCTCCCACGCCCATACCTGAAGCAAAGTAACAGCGATCGATAAACTCCGACCACTGAGATACACAACTGAATGCAAATCATGATATAACTAGGTAAGCAAACATATGCCCCAAGCAAATCGGGTGCCATGAACAACCATGCTCTCCAGAACTCGGCCCCAACCAACTGAAAATCCCTTATACCTGCGATCAGGACTAAGGAATCCGCCAATAAAACCAGCAAGTACTGTCGGAAAAGTGGCATATGCATCAACCATGTCATGCCATGGAATCCACTCTCCTGCAATCCGATCATCCTAAAACACTCTACAAAGAGCATTGGTCCCACCCTGCTCTCTCGAATCATATACAGAAACATCTCCAACAATCAGAAGCTGAAGGATCTGCCAAACATCCTCTAGGGTGACTGTCATCTCTCTAGTGGGAAGGTGAAAGGTGTTGTGCTCACTATGCCACCTCTCAGCTAGAGGTGTCAACAAACCCCAATTAATCCTAATATGGGGCATGTAAAAAAGAGGAGAGAATCCGCAACATGTGATGATGGCTGTCTCAGGCTGTGCCAACCTAGGAATGAGATCAAATGTCCAAGGGAAATGCTCTCAAATCTGGAGGTTCCCTAATCGCTCCTATTATCACAACAAAAATCAAGGTCAATAAATTCATGTCAATCATCAAATAACATCAAGATACCATATCAAATCAAGTCAGCTCTTGGTGAGAATTCTAATCAAATCTCATGAGCATACATCAAATCAACCTCACCTATAATGAGGTCATCATCAATGCATCAAATCAAACCTCACCTATTATGAGGTCATCATCAACACATCAAAATCAACCTCACTTATCATGAGGTACGTCAATTCTAATTATTCCTCACCTATCATGAGGGTAATTATCATCAGCACAAAACATTGAACCTCACCTATCATGAGATCAAAAATCACGCTAAAACAAAGAAATGTGCCATTTCATCAGATAAAAGCACTATTACATTAAAACAAAGTGCCATTTTAGCAAAAGTGCCATTTTATTGGGTCAAAGCGCTAATGTTTTTCAGAAAAGCACTAAAACTTGAAATGCACTAAAATAGACCTTAAAAGCGCTACAAAATCTATCTTAAGTGCTAAAACTCTTAATGCGCTAATCTACTTTAGAGAAGTGCTACAATTGCTAACCTAAGCGCTAAACTTTGAAAAGTGCCAACCTAAACTATAGATGCACTAAAATAGACTCTTAAAGCGCTAAAAGATCAAAAGCGCTAACACAGACCCTAGAAGCGCTACAACGGAGTCAAAATGCGCTAGAACAAAATGTTGAAGTGCTAAAACAAGTTTCTTTTGTAAAAAAATACACTAAAAAATGAAAAATGCTCGCAAACCAAGAAAAAATAAAGGACATACCGAAGGTCTGAACATGGCTGGCCGCTGATGTCGTCGAACACGCTTGAAATGGTGAGTGTGAAAGGGAATCAAAATTTTTCTCCACGTAACACAAAATCTTTCTCTCAAACTTTCAAAAGTCACAATCTAGAAATGATTTTGAAAAGGACCTTTTTAACCTTTTATAGGTTATTTCAAAAAGGGATTTTTATGACATTGATTTAATTTTTTTAGAGGGGAGATTAATTGAAATTCATTTAGGACATTTTCTACATCAATTATCGGGATATACATTATTTTTTCATCAAATCTTCATCAAATCATCAGAAAAAGAAAAAAGAAAAAAGTAAAATTCAAAAAAATCATTAATTTATCTCCCGAGGGGGCATATATCCATCAATTACCTGAAAATAATGTTTGGGGCATTCGAAAAAATTTCTTGTCGATACTAGCAACAACAACACAAAATTTTCTTTGAAAGCAATGCGTAAACACATCACTTCAAAGAGGGGAAAACTGTAGAAACCTAAAAATGGTCTGGAGAATCTAATTAATTAAATACGACTTATTTGATTAATTAATCCTAAATTCATCTACTTAGTAAATAAATAGAAGTATTTATTTATATTAAGTTCACTATTAGTTTTTCCGGTATTGGCATGGTGTGATGGTTTAAAGGTGGCATTGTTGTTTGTGCCACCAAGGTTCAAACCCCATTGGGGTGGTATTGTTGAATGGTTGTAATCCGGTTCATAGCTCCGGTCAAAAGCGTTTACCCCTTGAATAAAAAAAAAAAAAGTTCACTATTAGTTCTTCTATTTTATCACATTATTTCCCTCTTTATTAAATAAACAAAATTAAATACTTTGTTTTATTTAATTATTATCATTATTATTTCTTCTATACTTTATCCATTAAATTCTATCTTAAATTAAATATACAACTTCAATAGTTGGCATTATTTAATTATTACATCATACTTCTCTTCTTCTATTTAATTTAATAAACAAACTTCTATAGTTTATTTTATTAAATTATTTATTCCTCTTTTGCTGAATTTAAATAAATCAAAAATATTTAAATAAATGCATAAATCAAATCCCTCTATTCACTCACCAATAAAATTAGATTTTTCAAAATCTAATTAATGCAACTGTCATTCATGGGAAAAGCCTCGGGGACAAACCTACAGGAAATCCTCTCAATCTTTTGCCTCAAATCTTTCCTCTCATCTTTCCTGGTGTTTTTATGGGTAGGAACAATCCTCCATGATCAGCTCCACCTTCTCATCTCATACCATTCAAAATCTTCAGATTTAATCTCAACCTCTATTGTGTTACCCTTGTGCAAATGTGTTCCTGGGAATCTATATATACAGCCTTCTGAAGCATCAAAATCATCCGAGAATCATCATCCTTTATGCAAACTCACTCTGCAGGAATTAGTACTCAAGCAACCAAGCAATCATTTAGCATTAGCATTTTAGTATCATTATAGCATCATGGCATCATTAGATTTCATATCATGGCAGCATCATTAGCTTTTACTGTAGCTTCCATTTAGCAGGTTTCATGTCAGGATAGTTTGTACAGTAGCTTCATATCATTTAGAAATCATTAGCAATCATCACATCATTGCATTTAGCATCCATTCCATTCTCTAGATAGACATTTTAAATAGTTACGGTGCTTACAAATCTGAGAGCTTCTGTAATTTGATAAATCTTTGGAGATAGGAGACAATGAGACGCTTTCAGGCTTTTCTGTTTTTTAAATTAGTTTAATTCATGTTTAATCTTGATACAATGTTTCATTAAGAGGTGTATTTAATTGTATTTAGTTTACATTTTCCACATCTACAGTATCAAGTGGTTTAATGGTAGGAAAAGTGATCATTTGTTGCTAGAGCAATTGGTTCATTGTATTATGGAGTGTATCGGGTAAGGGAGTAAATTTTCTCTTCGGGTCCCCATAGGTAAAGGGTACCACTGCTTTAACGACTGCCACTTGAATTTGAATAGGTTGGGTTGGTTGTGAAGAAGGCAGATTGAACTATAAAAAGCCTCTATTTGGTTTTCTAAAGTTTTGTGTATTGTTTTGGTTGTTTTGCTTAGACTTCTCATCTCGGTTAGAAGTGGACTTTTAATCATGACTTGAAACTGAGTTGTGATAGTCATAAAGGGTCATGCATAAATGCATAAATGAAGGAAATTTCATCATAGTTAACTTATCCTGAAGGTGAGTGTGGAAGTTTTCGATAAAAATCTTTTGTAGATGTGAATCAAGAATCTTGACATCAATTTTAGCATATAATGACTGATAATGTGAAATGAAATCAATTACTTTTTCATCGGCATTTTGTTTTCATTGCATTAAATCAGCCATTGTCTTTTTAGGGGTCATATGGACTTGGAAATGACTTATGAAGGCACCAAGTGAACAATCAGATTGAATGATTGGGTAAGTTTGAAAACCACTCCAATGTAGTGTTCTTCAAGGTCCTAGGAAAAAGTTTGGCTAACAGCTTATCATCGAGGAAAAAGTCACTGCACAAGGCTGTATAAGCATTGACATGATTAGTAGGGTCTCCTTTACCTCTGTATTTATCAAACCTAGGAATTTCAATTCCTTGTGGCATCTGTGTGCGTAAGATCTCTAAGGATAATGGACTAATACAAACATGATATGTGGGTGGAGTATTTTGACTTTGGCTAATGGTGGATATTTGTTGTTGCATGGATGAAACGATGTTAAGGAGTTGTGTAATGATGGGATCGGTGTAAGTGGTATGAGGTGGAAGGGAAAATGGTGATGGAGTGTATGTAATGTTAGGGGAAGTGAAAGGGACACTAAGAGGGGTGAAGGTGGAAGAAGGGATATTTGATGCCACAAAAGAAATAGGAATGCTAGTTGGAATAATGAAAGAAGGAGCCACATGAGTAACCTGTTGCATAGTTGTTGTAACCTGAGGAGTGGTATAAGTTGGTATGGATGCTATGGTTGAAGGGGGAGGAATGTGAGGTCCTCCTTGGCTCACAACAAATTTTATGGATTGGGAAGTAGTAGGGGCATGCTTATTGTATATCCCATCAATTATTTTCATAACTTGTAAGCCATCATCACTTTCAATCAAAAGATGAAGGTTTTCTATTGCAGGTATGACAGTTGTGGAAATGTTTTCAAGGGATAAGTTTTATTGTAAGTGTGCAAAATCCTCATGAATACTAATGAATTTTTCTTGCGGAATGGAATTGTTTTGTGTGTCAACATTCATTGGATGGAAAGGTGAAGGAATAGAAGTGGTAGTATCCATGCCTAATGCACCATTGTCCATACTAGGAGTAGGAGCTCTTGAGATCCCAAGGTCCACAACAAAAGTGCTATCGCGGGAAGCCATGAGTCTAGAACTTCGTCTCACTAAAGTATTATCAATGGGGTACCAAAAAATCATACAAGTACCACAAAAGATGGGGTGAATGCAAATGAAAGGTATTCTAGGAGTGTAAAATGCAAATAATAGATATTTTGCAAACTAAAATAGAGAAATAACAAAAGAGAACAAAAATGCAGGAAATACCCAAAAAATGCCTAAAAATGCCATTTGAAATGTGCAGGTGGACTAATTTTCCCAAGGTGGCGAATGAGTCCAATTATGAGATTTTTTTTTGTGTTTTTCAAAAAATTTAAAGTGATTTTAAGGCTTTTCAGATGCAAGCTAGGGATGCAAATGCAGATTTTTAGTTTTTTCAATGATATGTTATGCAAAATGAAATCTAAATGAGTCTTTCACTAATGCAATTTGAGAAACCCTAGGATAATAACCTAATTGAATGCTGATGCAAATGAAGTCTAGGATGCAAGATGCAATTGAAATTAGAAAGATAAAGTGTTCAAAATGTAGGTTCACCAAAATGAACCATAGATTTTTGGGCATGAGGCTTATAGGCTACTCTTGCACTCTTAGGATGTTTCACCTAAAAGGAGAGAGATAAACCTCATGAAAAATCAATGTGGTTCACTCAAATTAGAAAATGTATGATGCAGTTAAGGCTAAATGGAATGATCTAAGTGCAACTAGACTAAGTAATTGACTGATTATGAATGAAAAACCTAAGAATTATGCAATGTTGGAAAGCACAATGTGATATGCAAGCATGAACTAAAACATAAATGAATGAAAAACAAAAAAGAAGAAGGCTGAATCAGAGTGAACCTGGGTAGAGAATGAAGAATATGGAGTGTCCTGAATGCTGATAGAAATCACTAAAAATCACTAGTGGGACTCATTCACCACTAATAGCGAATCAATCCTGCTTCTGATGAAAACTTCTAGAAATAGGTTTTTGAGTGTCAGGATCTGGAATCTGAAAAAATATGGATTTCTAGCCTTAAGGTGGGACTCATTCGCCACTGATGGCGAATCAATCCTCTCCCAAAATTCTATGAAATCAAGGACCAATTCTGTAGCACCAAATCTGAGGTTGTCTTCTTGTCGGGTTGACAGAGTCAAATATGCAGAAAATGGGTTGTAGGTTGTCTCCAAGCTTGAAATAGGGTTGATTTGACTTGAAACACTTTGTTGAATTCTTGACCACCTTTCAACACCTATTTGCTTGATAAATCTACACACACAAGTCTACAAACAAACATGCAAAAGGGAAAAATGGTTAAGGGTTAGGTTATAGGGATTTGCCTTGGTCAAATCTCACTTTGGTAATCAAACCCTTAATGAAGAAATGAAATATGAAATGAACAAGGAATGATGAATAAACAAAATGAAAATGTCCTAAACTCACCATAACCTTGTTGAATAAATCTGAAGATATGTCAGTGGCTTCTCCAAGATACTTGTTTGATGCTTGATTGAATGATGCAAAGTGCTTGAATGGATGATTGAATGGGTGAATTAGTAAACTTGATGAATGGGGAGATGTAAAATGAGGAGAAAAACACTTATTTATACACACTTGTGCCTTAGTAACCCAATGATACCTCATCATAGGCCAACATAAGGTAACTTTGAATAAAAACCTGAAAGAAAATTAGAAATATTTTGAATTTGGAGCCAAGAGGGACTCATTCACCTCCCATGGTGAATGGGTCCCACCTTGGACTTGAAAGTGGGTGTTGGGAATTATCTTGTATTTGATGTTGTTTATTGGGTTTACATTAAAAAATAAACTTAATTAAGCCTTATGAGTGCATAAAGGGGTCAAATAAAGCATAAGAAAGGTACAAATAGTGAAATTAGGCCTAGAAAAGCATGAAATCTTGTTACAAGACTTTACAAGACTTCAAAATAGGACTTGATAAGTGATGAAAAGGTGACTTTTAGGTGAATTGTAATGAATAGAGTCTAGAAAAGTGTATAAATGTCTTACAACACTTAACAACACCTTCACAAGACACCACAATTTGGATTTTAAGGACCTAATGTGAATGCATAAGTCACATTATAACATTAAATCAAAGAAAAATGGATCAAGCATCATGAAGAAAGACCTAAAAGACCATGAAAATGTCCAAGGGGCAATTTTTCTATGGCACACTTTTGCACACAAACTTGCAATAATGAGACATGAAAAAGGATTCAACACTTAGAATCACAATGAGACATCAAATCATCCACTACAAAATGAGATAAAAACCATGAAAAAGGAATGCACTTCTGCTTATATTGATTTGAAAGGAGCTCCTATATCATAATATTTGATTTAAAAAATTCTTACAAAACTCTCTGCAAGTGATCAAGAGAGGATGAAGTAATAATCTGAACTTCAACTATAAAAAAATAAGTTTTTCTTCAATATATATCTCCAATGTATCCCCATAAGTGAAAGGGAAAAAACTCAGCTAACTGCTCATCAAAATAGAAAATCCAATGTCATTTTCGAGCAAAGGTAAAAAAACCCCAAAAATAGGGCCCAAACTAACTCAAACTGAGTGAGAAAAGATGGAAACTTTCCCTCCTAAGTAGATTGACCCAAAAGGACTCAAAAGGCACTCAGTTATGACTAAAAATTAGAAAAGAAGGCTTAGTTGATGAGTTTTTTCCATTTGCATGAATGAGACTCAAACTGAAAAAGGAAAGTAAACTAAAGTTGCCTTGATAGATGTTCTGTACTTGCTTATTTTTTCTGCATTTACTGACACTTATTAAGGAAATTTATAAAAAAAATTCCTGAATAAAGTCTTACAATATCCTTTTTGCAGTTTGAACTCTACAAAATAGAAAAAGATCAACTTAGGCTTTGATTTGATTTTTTTTTTGCAAAAAATACAAGGCCTATGGTTCATTTACGCAAAGGAAAAGGGCTCACATAACATTTGATTCTCTCAAAATTAGAAAAATCTAAGGCATATATCCTAGGCTTTCAAAATGTGAAAAGGTTCGAAATAATACCATAAGGTATTAATCAAGGCATGGTATTTCTAAAATAATATGGAAAAATCCACAAGGCCAACTTAGGTTAAATGTGAACCCTAAACAAAAAACTACGGTCTCCTATCTTTTCGCATTCATTTTTCACTTTGATTTTTTCCTCTGAGTGAAGACTTGGGTGCCACCATGGTAGGGTTTCTTTTGAGATTTTCATGGAGAGTCTTTGTCGATTCTGAAGCTTTTTTTGCACCTTCTACAAGCTTGTGTTAGAGCTAAGTGGTATGCTTATCTTTCTACATCTTTTGTTGTGTTTTTACGCTTGGCTTCTTTGGACTTAAACATTCTTGCAACAGAAAAAGAGATGAAACCATTCTTTATCTTTGCATGTTCTTTTCATTTGGTTCAGTGCTTTAGATTCTCAGCAAAATGATAAAAGGCTCCTTATTCCTACATTTTTACTTCTCTGAAGGTAGCATGGCTATGGCTTTTACATTGTATTTGTATTTTTCTTATTTCCATGTAAGGAATGAAAACATAGCAACCCAGGCCATGGAATCTCTTGTGAATTCTCATGTTCGATGCTTTTTGTGAAAGAAACTAAAAAGTTTGTTCATTTCCTCCATGAAAGGCCATGGCCTCTCAAAATACCAAGTTACTTTCTTTTATTTTCTTGCAAAAGAAACTCATGCAAACATCTTTCTATGTGAAACCCTCATGGGTTTGGATGTCTTCTAAAACAAAATAAAAGAACAACAACCTAGGCCATGGCTATGAATGCTCACATTGGGTTTGTATTTTGAAACCCCTTTCTTGAAGCTACTATATATTCTGGGTGCTTTACTAGCAAGAATTTGGGTTGTGCGCTAAATGTAGGCCAAGATGTCTCTAACTTATTCCCACTACTCTCCTTCAAAGAATTCATCTCAATCTTAGAAGCAATATGCAGAAACAATTGGCTAAAAAAACACCATTCGCTCCACTTGTTGTATACAACCCTTCTGAAGCTTACATATCTTCAATACCATAGATCGATATTCTCTAAAAATAACACTTTTACATGGAAAATTCTACTCTTTCATCTATCATAGATGATTATCCTTTGTTATAGACGAACCTTCAGGATAAAATTATTCACAAGCTTTCAAAATATAAAATCTTGGCAGAAGCCAGCAAAGTGTTTTATCTCATGAAAGAATAAGAGATCTTATGGAATATGACAACTCTGTCCTCAGATCACTCCAAATTGCTTCTGATTACTCCAAACTACTTCTACATTGATGACTGTTGACAAGAATAGAGTTTGTCCCATTTTGCATTAGGATTGTCCTTTTCCTCAAAATGATTGCTTACCATGTTTTGACTATGGATTGTTTTAAAAATCATACATCATTTATCATAGCAAGGAAAGTCTTCTTGAAATGGCTGCCTACACATTGGATTATCATAACTTCTATGATAGTTAGAACTTGTTTCCAAAATGAATACAAGCCTTTGTTCATGATTTAATTTTACTATTCATTTACCATTGTGCATTTGATCTTCTTTGGTATCATTTGATTGTCATCACCCTTTGTGATTTAGGTTTTGTAATCTTTGCTAGCACTACCTTGATGACTCGCCACTCTTGTATTCTATGCTTTGCAAATGTTACTTTAATGGATTACCCACTATGGATATGGTATTTCTTTGTAATGAATGCTTGATGACTATTCCATATTAGCACTCTATGAACAGTCCACTCTTTGTTGTCCCTTCTATGTGAGCATTGTTTGTCAACACCTCTTGATCCTTGGTGGATATACCTTCAAGGTATGATCTTCCAATAATATAGATAGCAAAAAACATGATTTATGATAGCAATAAAAAATATAAGACCATGATGATAACACCATTCAATGAAACTAAACAATGACAACATAATGTACTTGTATGCAAACATAACTCCTTAATGAGAAAAGGGTGCACTTTTATTCTGTTATGTAGATCATTATGCTTTCATTCCATAACACTGTCACTATGTTTTGTTCTATTATGGAGCTTGTATTTTATGCAAACTTAGACTGAAAATGACATTGCTCTTATTTCCTGCTCACTGAGAGTTGTATTATGCAATGGATAAGCTTCAAATACCCTTGTGATGCTCCCTTTCACGTTGGCTATCTTTCTCTGTGGATGTATCTCCTGATAAGAGAATGAAGTCAACAAATTATGATATCTTCATAGGAAAAGGAACCAATGTGAAAGGAAATAACACCAATGGGGTTAGGGTAAGCTTCACTATGACACATTTCTGCTTCATGAGACAACATGCTGGGCTCAACCCTTGTGGGAGCCACATTCCAACCCACATGCTATGATGTCAAAAGAGATGAATCCAACAACAAAATTTCACCTATACCTACATAGTGAACAAATATGTTAGATAAAAAAAATAGTGAAGCTCAATGCTCTTATGATGTTTGATTTTCAGGCTCTCTTGCATACATTTGATACTTGTTCAACTAATTTAATGCATCATAGATATATGCTATATTTCTATTGATAGAACATATGATGAGATTGTTGGAGTTAAAATGACACTAAGAGGGGGGGGGGGGTGAATCAGTGTCTTAACAGATTTGACCAATTTTTCAAAAATCTTCAAAACATATCATAGATTTGTTCTCAATATTACTCTGATTAATGCATTCATGAGTTGAATGTAATCATTCATAAACATAATTGAGAAAATTAATAACTCAACAGTGAACAGAAACAACAACAACATAGTAAAACAAAAAGAACACATAAGAACAAAGAGGCACAATATTTTGCTGAGTGGAAAACCCTCCTGGGGTATAAAAACCACTCCCTAAATGCCTTCCTGGCTTAATCTGATAATCAACTGTTCACAATGCCTTATAGGCTGATTTTTGAGCACCCACTCATGGAGCACCAACCCCTCATTTAGAGATATCTATCTCAAGGAGTACCAACCCCTCAAATTATGTTTTGAACAACAATAATGATTCAGAGGGTTTCTCTGTTTTCAGTTGAGCACATATCTCTTTGTTTTCTCATCTACAGAATACCTTAAAGATTCAATAACTAAATCCCTAAAATACCTCATAGAGAAGAAACTCACAATCTCTACATCTTATTATATAGTTTTTATTGCAGAGTTTTATCCATATATTTTTATACAACCAAGGAATGATAATCTCAAAATTACATCAACAGTCAAACACAAAACTAAGTTTTCTGCTTCTATATATACATCTTGATTTACATGCCAGATAGGTAACTGTCTTCAGGAGTAATGGCAGAACAACCAACCCAGCTAAGATCCGTTCTCAACAAATCTGTAACGAATGAGTTCATTTTTCTGTATAAAAAAAGCACAACTATCCACCACAGAAAATCATAACCTCTAATGCATGAATGACAATACTCAGTGAGGGCATCATTTGTCATAGAGATGCAGAGAGCAGTTAAAGAAAATGGTGATTATAAACCAGTATGAAACACATAAATAAAATACCAGAAAAATCTGTAACTCCCATGGCTCCATCAACCACTGTTGAGCTTCCAACCAGAGAGGCACATCAAACATAGCAGCCATACCTTTCATTTCTGAACCAAGAACGAATTTCATCCTGACACTGCCATTACAACCAACAACAATAGTAAAGAATAGTTTATGAAGCTTTCTCATGATGGCAGCCAGGCTAGGGTTCGATACCTAGTAAAAAAGAATAAGCTCAAAATGTTTTCCCTAACAACCTTTGAATTCAATCGATGAAACATTATGCCGAAGGAAACTTTAACGTTGCCAGACAACCTTATGGTTGTCGCTTTCACCAAGATCCATCAGAGTCAGGAGAAGTCATACTGAATACACAATGTTACGCCGAGAGCTCATAACATCCTTCTGGTCGATGAGACAGAAAGGCTCTTTCATCGAAATGAAACCAACATTCTATCACTATAGCTTTTGATATCGGAGAGACATCATATAGATCAACTTTGTTATACCGAAAGACATTTGATACACACTGTCGCAGTGACAATTCATAGTCGGGGAGACACTATATAGACTGCCCCTTGTTTTGCCGAAACATCTTGAGCTCACAATAGATCGCCAAGAGAATTCACTTCTCTTACCAACATAGACCATTTGTATTCCATCGACAAGACATATAAATGTCGGGGAGACCTCTGTTCAATGAAAGAGTCTCACAGAAAAGTCTTTTCAACTCTTATGAGTCGCTATGACAAAAACCAATCTCTCACCAAAAGCTCTGCATAAGACTTAGTCAGCAAGACCTTACGGGCTCGCTAAGACAACACTCCGATATCACATAGTCTGGCCGAAGTCAACTTTTCATTTGGAGTCGCTGAAGCACTACAGAGTCGTTATAACATTTCACCGGAGCAGTAACCTTATGTCGATCAGACATTCAGTGCATCGGTCGGTGAGACAAGCAATCTTTGGAGAGACTATATACCGATACCGCCAAGCTCTTTCCGATAGACTTCCATTCAACCTCCGATCGGTGAGACAAGGTGAAATCACCAAGACCTCAGCTCGATACCACTCAGTTTGGCCGAAGTTCTCTCAAAGAGTTGTTTGGTGAGACTCCTCCCGAAAAAACTAGATAAAACCTTTTGAGCACAAGTCGGTAAGACAAGAAAGACTCGCTATGACATTACTCCAAGGATGATTTCCTTTGCCGATATGCTCATTCTGAAGCAGGTTGGGGAGACACAAGGGAATCACTAAGACCTTATCCCAACGGTATTACATATGCCAATAGATAACACATTCTGTCGTCGAAACCAAAGACAAGTCTTGCCAAAAGCAGCCTGTAAGATAAATTCAAGCACCATGACATCTGAAATGTCTTGCCGATAGGCAACTCAGACATCTCAAAGTGGATTGGGGAGACCCTGCCATACTCATGCTGATATGTGTAAGCCTGAATGAGAGACAACCAACACCTGTGATATGCAAAAAGAACCATCCTGACAAAGAAACCATCTTCCAAACTCTGTCAGTCAAAGAGATAACATTCATAACTTGAACCAGAATTCTCATCATCATGAAAATAAAGCATAACAAATAACTTTCTGTAATAGCCAAGAGACATCAAAGAAGTGCCATTATAAATCATAAGGATAAGAGATTTTGTCATCAAGGACAAACCATAAACACAACTGAGATCCAACAGAGATATATATTTGGAGCTCTAACCAATCTTTTCAATCATCTGTAGGTTCATTCAAATATCAAGAAAAAGGAGGAGCTAGAAAAAAAGAAGACCAACAGAAGACTACCACATGAAATGATAGATATACTTCCTATCATGTGTTCCTTCACTACTTTTATCTTTAATTTTATAGCCTATCTTTTATGTTACATTAGTTTAGCTACTCCCACGGCTTTGTGGGACATTTGAGCATTCTTTCCCTTTCAATGTATAAAACAATATTTTTTCACTCTTGTGTATATTTCCTTTAGAAAACGAATGAAAAATAGCAATATCATGCAATTTATTTGATTCCTTCTATTGTAAAAAAATTGCATAGTAAAATTGAAACTCTTTCAATAACATTCTTTTACGCAATGATTAAGCACAACAAAAATTTGTTGGAATACCTGTACCATAGAAAAAAGTATTTCTTGCTTGATTTGGGAATAATTGATGATAAATTGGACTTAATTAGGCCCTGATTTAGTGTTGTGAGGTGTTTTATACATCCACACTAGGTCTTGGACCCTTGCAAACTAAATAAAATTCATTTATCAATGTCTTGTAGAGGTGTTGTAAAAGACTTTCACACTTCTGTAGACTTAATGAACCCATTTTCCCCTGATTCAACATTATAAAATATATTTAATTGTATTTTCACATTAATCTAGAAGGATTTTGAATTAAACTTAACTTTAATCTAAGGTTGTAATGTGTCATACACATTCACATTGGATGTTGTGCCTTTCTAGGCTATGCGAACCTCATTTTAGTGTTGTAAAGTGTATTTAATCACACTTTCACATTGGATTTTGTGTCCCAAGCCCTAATTGACCTTTACATCACCATTAATGGGCCCCTATTACCCCATATTGTGCATCCCAAGGAAATATTTTATGAAATAACTAACAAAATCACTATATAAACCTGATTTTCTTATTCCCCAACAACCTAGCTAGAAAATGGACCCCTTTGGGACTAATTCTCCATCTGTGGTGAATGAGTCCTTGCCAAGTGGGACTGATTTTCCCAAGGTGGTGAATGAGTCCCATTTGGGTAAATGTTGACTTTTGAGCAGGAAAAAGTTGGATTTTGAGTTAAATTTTTCTCCATGTCGGCCTTAGGGATCCAATTAACGGGTAAATAAGGTGAATTGACTATAAATACGACCTTCTAATCCCTAATTCATAATATCATAACTCATTTACACATATCTTATCATTCATTCATTATCTATCTTCTCTATCAAGTCAAGCAAGTTAGGGTTTCATCATTTCAAGTCATTAAGATAACATTTTTCAGACATTCAAGGGAAAATTCTTCATTTTTTGTTGCAAAAATCCAATATCAATCATCATGGAAAGGTAAAAACTCCATTTTTGCATGATTTATTACATTCTTTCTTCATTTGGTTTAATTGCCTAAAAAGGGGTTTGACCAAGGCAAATCCCCATGCCCTAACATCCAACATTTCTCCTTCTCTTCTTGTATGTTTGTAGATTTAGGAATCTTGGAGAATTGGAAATCATTAAATATCAAGTTTCAAAGTTGTTCAAGTCATCTCTTCATTGGATAAGGAAAAACATCAACAAAAAGTCACTTTTAGGCTCGAATTTGATAGTTTCAAAACCAAACACTTGAAGCAGAAAGTGTAGACTGAAGGCTCCTATTTCCACTTTTGAATATTTAGAAATTCAAAAGTGGACTCATTAGCAATGAGTGGCTAATGAGTCCCATTTCCAAGGTTGATTTTGGTTGTCTACATTTTTGGATACCCATTTGTCCAAAACGGGCTCTGGAACAGTTTCCCCAGATCTAGGACTAATTCACCCAGAATGGCGAATGAGTCCCACCAAGCCTAAAAATTAGGATCATTAACATTTCAGAAGTCATTTACAGTCTCCATCAAGATGAAAAGTGCACACTTTCGGTTTCACCCATTTCTGTTGCAATTTGCATTCATTTCTAGGTATTTTTGTATTAGACAATGTGTTTTCAAACAACTTCAAACAACATGCATTTCAATAGTTTTACATTAATAACCAATCCATTTTATAAGTTTGTTGCATTTAGATCATTGCATTTAGGCATATTTTCATTATACTTGCATTAGTTTGAGTGAAGCACCTATATTTTTGGTGTGAGATCTATCTCTTTCCTTTAGGTGAAAGACCCTAATTGAGCAAAAGAGACACAACATTTCACACCTCATAAAATCTATGGTTCAATACCTTTCACCTTTAAATGTAATCAACAGTTTCAGCTCTACCAAATTGAGTTATAGGTGAAAATATGGTAACACTTCCATTCAATGATAATATATTATTTTATTTACACAAGGATAACGAAACTAGTTGCTAACAAATCTTATGCAATTACCATGGCTACATGTACTTTTTACTTGAACCTAGTAAAAATTAAAAGTGAAATTTGATATTTTTAGGCAAATGAAAAATGTCTTTTTTGTCATATCGTCACTTTTTAGACCCCCATGATTCTACACTCACCCTTATCTATGTTTACTATCAGCTTAAGCAATACTTAGAAACTTGTAAGTGGTCAGGCTTTCCAATGACAAGCCTTTGTTCTTCGAAGAGTGCATGGATGTACTTTGCAGCCTCTGCCTTTTTTTACCATGTGTTAGGCCCACCAAAACTCCTGACCTATCACACAATAATGATTATTGAAAATACTTAGAAGCTTTTGTAGCTTGCACTAGCGAAAAACATGGCTTGATGCAGAGGTCAACTGTCATTGATGAAATAGAAGAAATTACTTGTTTTGGTGGCACACAGGGCCACCACGTGGTACCTCAACACTTCCCCTATGAACTATTTTGTCAAGCTTCAAGTATTTATATGAAAAATAGTTTGTGGGTAAAAGAAAGTGCTCAACACTATGCTAGTGGTTCCAACCAATCTAACACTAGGAGTTATTTACAATATTTATGGGCTTCAGTAGAATATGCCAATTTGACATGTGGCGTTGGTGCAGGGGTGGGCACTTTATATGAGCAAGCATCACTAGATGTCTGAGGACACCATATGATACCTTAGTGCTTTACATTTTGTATTTAGACATTCGGGCTTGACAATAATAACCCAACTATGACTAGGGCACACTTGACCATCGAGGGCTCATGGGAAAAAGCAACTGTTAAAAAATATTTTAGCAAGCTTCAAGAATTTAAATGAAAAGTGGTTCGTGGGAAAAGGTAAGTGCCCGAAACTATGCCAATGGTTCCAACCAATCTTGTACAAGGAGTTATTTACATTACTTAAGAGCTTCACCAGAAAATGCCAATTATACATGTGGCATTGGTGCAGGGGTGGGTGCTTGGTATGACCAAGCATCACTAGACATCCAAGGACACCACATTGTCACCTCAACACTTTACATTTTGAATATAGGCCTTTGGGCTCGATAGGAACTGCCCTATGACTAGTCTAAACTTGATCATTGAGGGCTCATGGGTAAAAGTAAATGCCCACCCAAGAGCCCACACAACTTGGAGATAGATACTACTAATGAAACTCAACATCATGTGCCTTGCACACTTAAGACAAATGGTATGTTAGTTTAATACCCATTTATGGGGTGCAATTAATTGTTTTCTATGCATTCCAATAAGTGATAGTTAGCAAGATTTATTTGATTAATTTTTAACACCACAACATCTAGGTCACATGCCATATTTTTCAGCATGTCTTCTACTTTATTACTCTCTTTATAACAATGTGAGATCTGGTAAGATCCAAAATCTTGTAGCATTTTGATGCCTAGGTTAAGGATGACACTTAACAACCAACTAACTAATTGTTTTTGCTTACATGCATTGATAATGACCACAAAACCTCCCTCAATCCATCTATGTTTGATACCTAATAAAATTTCCAATTTCAAACTTGCGAGTAATGGTTGTGCCTCAACCCTATTGTTTGTTCCATCTGGTAATTTTAATGTGAGGGCATCGATAATCTTTCTTGCCTAGTTCCACAACCATCATTTAATGAACTTGGGTTCCCTTGAGAGGTCCCATCAAAATTGAGCTTTGCCACACCCATTGGAGGTGGAGCTCATACTCTACTATTGCACTTGGGCTTAGTTTTAGGTAACCATGTTCCTAGATTTGGGGAATGGATCAACTCCTAGTATGAAGATATTTTTGTATCCCAATTTGAGTATATTTTTCTTGAGCCATTTGGTTTTTACACACTAGACATTACTAACTCCAAAATTAACTTTTCAATTTTACATATTACTTCTTCGAGTGTATGATGCTCCTTATGAAATATTCTACTATTCCTTTCCCACCATAGAAACCATATTAGTGTTGAGGTACTTATCATCTATATTGAAGAGAATAAATAGTCTTTATATATTATTGGCCACGAGGAAAAAACTTCTGATAGAGATTATTGGAGGGGTGTGACTTTGATGCCATTCCTTGTGGATGAGTCCCACTAGGTGGGACCCATACACCAGGAGTGGCATATGAGTCCCACTTGGGCCCTTTTTAGGGTTTGAGTGAGAAATTTAAGTTTTTAATTCAAATTTTTGGTTGATGTTAGCTTTTAAGATCTAAATAATGGTAAATTAGGTGTAATGCCTATATAAACAAGCTTCTAAAGTCATTTTTAATCTAAGCAATCATCTAGAAGAGCAATTTCAAGATACAAGCATTCAAGCATTCTTTACAAGACTAGTCAAGAACAAGTAATAAAAAAAGTTGAAGCCCTGGAGCAACATTATTGTGTTTTTGCAGGCCTTCACGGTCACTTTCACTCAATATCTAACAATGTCAAGAGTTGGTTATGGTTGCCTATGGTGAATCATGATGGATTATAGGTTGGTAATGCAAATATCCATCAAGCCAAGCCTAATGAATTGTTTCCTAAGTGATTCCATCCTCCATTATCACTCTAGTTTCAACCTAAGGAAGGTACATGTCTCATTGTGGCTTATTAGGATGATTAGAGATCTCCCAAAGTAAGTCATTCATGTTCATATTTCATTCATGCATCTCATTCTAGCATAATAAAATAGGGTTGCACTGCATTTTAGATTTCCTAATCTTAGAAACACTAAAGGTTAGGGTTTATGTTCACATTTACATTCAAGATCCATTGTTTCTATCAAGGTTTAATCACCAAACTAGGGGTTTGACCAAGGAAAACCCCACATAAGTAAATCAACTCTATATTCTATTTTGTAGATCTTTTACAGGTTCAGATCGAGAAAGAAGTTTGGGAAGGAAGAGCAAGGATTGGAGTATAGATATATACTTTGAATTCCTAAAAAAGGTGAAATGAGACTCATACGCCAGAAGTGGCATATGAGTCCCCCTATAGGAAAAATTCTAGATTTTTTGCAGATCCTAATTCTACATTGCCAGAAATCTATTCCAAACCAGAAACCCTAGTTTGGGACTGATATGCCCAGACTAGTGTATGAGTCCCAATGTGCCTTAATTCCAATATTTTTATTTTTTTAGAGTTCATTCCATGCATATTCAGGTTTCCAGGTGCACACCCCTAATCTCTAAACTTTCGATTTTGATTTACATGCTTTTTTAGGTCATTTAGTGAAGTATTGCATCATTATGTTTTAGCATTAGGTCTTGCATTTCAATAGTCTTTCCAAGACCTAGCTTGGTGGTGAACCCCTCTTTAGTTTATAATTAGACCCTAGGACAACCCTATTGCAAAATATCTTTCCCCTTTGCATGCCTATGATTGAGATCTCTAGGGTTTTCCTTGAATGAGAAGTGTAGAAGATAGTTTTTCTATGTTCAAAACCATAAGCAATGACAAAATCCCACCTTTCATTTTGGTGAGCCTACATTTATAACACCTTAATTCTGATTTGGAGTGCATCATCATCCTAGATCTTGCTTCCACTAACATTGCATTAGGGTTTGCATTAGTTAAGTGGTATTCTAGGGTTTGTAAATCTTGCATTAGTGAAGTGCATATAGGTTATATTTTTATTTCTTACATCATGGAAAATTATCTCAAATCTGCATTTGCATTTAGACTACAAATCATCATAACCAAAAAGCAAAATCACTTAAAATTTTCTAAAATTTGTGAAAAAACCCTCAATGGGACTCATACGCCCCTCTAGGCTATTTAGTCCTAGTGTATATTTTAAACTACATTTAGTAGCATTAAATTCTTTGTTTCTGGGCTTTTGTTTTTCATCAGTAGCTTTCTATTTCAATTTGTAGAGTTTCTATTACATTCTTGAATCATTAGAGTTAACATAGTTTACATTCATTGCAATTGTGGATAGAATTAGATTTTTGTACTTTTCATTTTTTGCATTTGTTCATAGTTCAATTAGATTGGATTACATTTGGAATTCATTAGAAAAAAAAACCAAAAACACCTACAAACCGATGAATCACTTGGAGAAAGAATAGTTATTTGAGTATGTCAAATCTCTTTTTCCAAGTTAACCTAACCCTCAAGCCTTTTATTAGTGATGACTTTGACATGTTAGATGAATCCCTTGAGGAGTTCATCTCACAAGGTTCATCCACTAAGGCTTGTTACAATAAACCAAAACCAAGAGAAGTTAATGTGATTCAACCTTAACTTATCCTTTACCCACGTTACACAAACCTCAAACTCAAAACAAGCCTGTTTTCACCCTTGAACCACCTAAGAACAATGTTTTGCATCAATCAAGTTATAATACCATTTCTCATACATATAAAACTAAAAAAAAATCGCAACCAAAACAACCAACTCCAACAACCTTACCTTTTCCTAATCCCATCTTTCCTAGTGCTCCTCGTTTACCTTCACATAGTGGGAAGGAGTATGATCTTGTTGAACAACTTAATAATACTCTTGCAAAGATATCCCTATGGGACCTAACTCAGAATTCACCTAATTACCACACTATGCTTCAAACAACCTTACAACAAGTAGTGGTTCCCTTTCGTACAAATGAAAATGATGTGGCAACCCTAATAAAAGGAATGAATACAGTTAATGTGGACATTACTTTTCATCAACATGAACTACCTCCTTTGGAATTGAGAAAGAAAAATGATGCCTTTATGATAATAGCCATCTATAATAGGTTAGGAATAAAAAGAAACCTTGTCAACAATGGCTCCCCCCTTATTGTGTGAAGTGTGACCCTTATGGATAGGCTTGGCATGGACAAATCAAGAATTCAACCTGATTGTTTATCGATAAGAGGATTTGAAAATGTAGGAAAGCAACCACTCGGTGTGATTACTTTACCTATTATAGTTGGAAAATCCACCTTACAAAATCTTATTCATGTCATGCCTCATGAAATTTCATATAATATTATTTTAGGAAGACCTTGGATTCATGAGATGCATGTGGTGCCTTCAACTCTTCATTGTATAATGAAATATGTCTATAATGATAAGGTATACCAAATTGAAATAGACCCCGAGCCTAAAAGTTTCTTACAAGTTGAAAAAGGAATGAAGAGTCCTCTAAAAACATTTATTCCAACATCAAATATAGAACCTATGAAATAAGAAGAACAAGAGATCCACAATATCAAAATTATTGGAAGGTGATTGGGGTTCTTTAGAATTCACACCTTTGTTTATGGGAAAATACATAATCACAAGAAAAGAAGATGAGAAAAAAAAGCAACCAATGGTTATGTCAACAAATAACTTGAAAGAAAACTCACAAGCATCTAGATCATCTAACCTTGAAGAAGATAGAAGCTACACAACAAACCATGATTAGATAGATTATCAACAACCACGAAACTCGAAAGAAATGGAGAAACTTTATAGAAAGAGGTTACAAGCTTATGAAACAACTGGTGTATACTAGAAAAGGATGTGGAAAGAAAGAACAAGGCATCCATGTTCCTATAGAACCTAACACACAAGAAACAAAAAGTGGTTTAGGATATTTCCCTTTTAAGATAACACAAGAAAAAAAGACCCTCATTGAACATAAATTCTATCATGTGCAAAACTAAAATAACTTTCACCTCGAAGCATCTAGAATTGCTTGATACGACTTGTGAACCATCATGGGAAACTTTGAAGATGATGAAGCCTTGAAAGAAATTCTAGGAGTTTATGACAAACTATCTACTCCTCTTCAAAATAAATAGGTTACATGTGCTATTACTAGTGCCAAGAATAAAGACGGAGAAAAGGAAAGTAATGAGATTGACATGAAAAATGAAGAATACAACCCTAAATTTCAATAACAAAGTACACTTCATCTACGAGATACAATTGATGTACCAATGGACATTAATGGTAAGGATAAAGTGATTAAGATAGGAAAGTGCTGATTCATGACTTTCTTGAAATTTTTGCTTGGAATTATTCGAATATCTCGGGAATCGATGCTAAGACAGTGACACACAACATAGTCCTTGTTGAAAATGCTAAAATAGTTAGAAAAAAGATACAAAAAATGAATCTTAAGATACCCTTGCTAGTTAAGTGCGAGATTGAAAATCTCCTTGAAGCTGGTTTCATACAACCTATAGATTATTCGCCTTGGATCTCAAACATCTTTGCAGTCACGAAACTCAATAATCATATTAGGATGTGTATGGACTTGTAATAACAAAAATTTTATGCCCTTGGAAATGGTACAATTTCTCTTAATTTGGGAATGATTAATGTTAATGAACTTAAGGTCACCTTGATCTATTGTTGTAATGTGTTTTACACATCCACACTAGGTCTTAGGCCCTTTTTAAGCTAAATAAACCTAAATTTTCCTTAATTTAGTGTTGTAAAGTGTATTTATTTACAACTTCACATTGAATTTAGGATGCTTGTAAACTAAATGGACCTAATCTAGTGTTGTAATGTGTTACACAAATTCACATGGGATTTTAGGCCCTTCTGAGCTAAATTGACTTGATTTTTCCATAATTTGATATTGTAAAATGTATTTATTTACACTTTCACATTGAATTTTGGGCCCTCTTGCATTTATGACCTTAATATCATCATTAATAGGCCCCTAAGACCATATATTGTGCATCTTGAGGCATATTTTAAATAAAATTCTAACATAGACCTAAAATAAACTTAATTTCTTCACTCCTTGACACTTTCTCTCTCCAAAAAGGCCCTGTGGGACCCATACACCAACTTGGGCATATGAGTTCCACATAGGTGGAACCCATACACCACAGATGGCGTATGAGTCCCATTTGGCCAATTTTTTGGGTTTTGAGCAAGAAACTTACGTTTTAAGTTCAAATTTAATGAATGTCTGCCTGGGGGATCCAATAAATGGGATATTAAATGGATTTACTACATAAATGAGGTATAAAATCAGTATTCCATTAAGCATTCATGATATCAAGTCAAGCACTCAAAAGTTGAGCATTCCAAGAATTTATAAGATCATCAAGAGAGAATTCAAGATCATTTCTAATGCATTAAGGGTAGATTCTTCATCATTTGTTGCAAGAACTCAAGATCCATCATCATGTCAAGGATATCAAGCATCAAGCATGTTATTGAGCTAGTGTTGTGATGTTGCATTCAAGATCCAAGGTCAAGCATCATTCTACACTTATTTGAAGGTGTAGATCTACATCCTCCATGGCCATTTCATGTTAAATTGCAGATTTACAATACATCATTTACAAGAAATCATTCAAGGTATCATTTCTCATGTTTTATGTTCCATGTTTCATGTTTCATGTCCTTATTTCATTATCTCATCATTTGGTTTAATTACCTCAAAGGGGTTTGACTAGGGAAAACCCCTATTCAGTAATAATCAACAAGTTTTTCTTCTTTTTACATGCACGTGATTATAGATCTAGGTGTCTTGGAGTATGAAGGATCCTTAAAGATCAAGTTAGATGCTTGAAGGAAGTTTTCAGAGTTGTCTCCTCACTTCCAAGGTCATGAAAAGTCTTCTAGAGGTCTGAAATTAGGATTTTAGATCTAGAAATCAATTGGGAAGGATAGAGCAGATATTAAAGACCAGATTCAAAATTTGAAGTTCCAAAAAACCCTAACTAGACTCATATGTCAATCCTGCCATATGAGTTCCAATCTAGGTCACTTATTTGATTTTGGCTATTTTAGACACCCTTTTTCCAGATTTCAATTTCTTCCCAAAAACCTTAGTTTGGGACTAATACGCCCAGATTGGTGTATGAGTCCCAGTAAACATCAAAATCAATGTTTTCAACATTTCGAGTCCTCATTCAGGCCTCTTCAAGTTTTTAGGTGCATGTATTTGATTTTATAGCTTTTTGTTGTGATTTGGTTACATTTGTAAGTCAGTCATTCAAGTCTCATGCATCACTAGGTTTGAACATCAAATATTGCATTTCATTAGTCTTTTGAAGCCCTAGTTTGCTAGGGAACCCCTCTTTAGTCATTAATCATACCCTAGGATACCGCATTGCAAGATATATTTCCCCTTTCTTCATTGGATTGAGATCTCTAGGGTTTCCTTGAATATGGAGCATAGAAAGTTAGTTGTCTTAGGTCCTAAACTCTAGTGACGACAATTTTCTATCAAGTACATTTTGGTAAACTTGCATTTAGAACACAACATTTCTAATTTGGAGTGCATCATCATCATAGATCTTGCTTGCATTAGCTTTGCATTAGTTAATTGGCATTCTATGGTTTCTATAGTTCCCATTAGTGAAAGTGCATATAGGTTGCATTTTGCATCTTACATTATTGAAAATCATTTGAAATATTCATTTGCATTTTGTTCAGACATCATCCAAACCAGAAAGCATAGAAAACAAGAAAAAATTCTTGGAAATTGTGAAAAAAACCGTAACTGGGACTCACATGCCCCTCTGGGTGATTTAGTCCTAGTCTAGATTTTAAACTACCTTTTACAACATTAAAAACCTCATTTATGTGCTTCTAAAGCTTTCTGGTAACATATAGTATCAATCAGGAAAGTTTCGATAACTTTTGTTTTATGCATCTAGGTCAAAAACATCAATTTAGGGTAGTAAGTTTGAAATTATTTCAATAGAAAAAATCATCAGATCTAAAACTATTGACATTTCTAAAACTTTGCATCATATGGATAAAAGTACTTTTGAATTTTGCATATACAATGTTTACATTCATAAAGCTTTGCATAAGTTTGATAAAAGTGCTTTTCATTTTCAGATACACATTGTTTGCATTCTTAAATTTTTGCATACATTGGTTAAAAGTGTTTTGCATCTTTGGATATACATTGTTTATCTTCTTGAAGCATTGCATGAGATAGTTAGAAGTAATTTTCATTCTAGGTCAAACAATGTTAGTATCTTACATATCTAGGTATGCTAAGAAAAAGTTCATATCCCCTTCTTATGAGAGTGTTTTAGTGAAAGAGAATACAACCTTGGAAAATCTTAACAATCATATTCGTTCTTCTCCTAATATCTCTCCTATTGGCGAATAAGATATTTTGGTGTTAGAAGAACCAATCAATGAGAGTTTTGAGAATCCTAGTTGTTTCTCTCCTTCTACCTCTCTTATAAAGAAAGACATTGATGAACAAGAAGAAACAACCATAGGTAATCATGACGATCGCATAACACAACAAGAGAACATTGAAAGTTCAACTAGTCTACATTCACCTCCCAACATCTTCCCCTCTTGTGATAATTTTGTAAATGATGCAGATATGTTGGTGTTAGATAATAAAATCTTTAAGGTCTATAACAACCCTCTTTATGTTCCTTCCCTTACCTATCCTATTTTGGAAGAAATTATGGGACAAAGCAATGGAATTATGGATAATAATGATAATTACATTTGTTCTTCTCCTAGTATCTCTCCTAGTTGTGAGGAAGATTCTTTGGAATTAGAAAATAAAACCAATGAGAGTCATGAGAATATTATGTGTCTCTCTTCCCCTAGGAAAAACATTATTGAATAAGAGAATGCCATCATTGATAAACAAGAAAATTAAACCATTGATCATTACCCTACTTGTGATGAATTCATTTTGGAAGAACCAATCCTTGAATGTCAAGAACATTTGGCTTGTAGTTCTCCTAAAAACTCTCCTCCTAAGGAGGATATCATGGTACAAGAAAATGACAATAATAGTGATGTGACTTCCTTGGATTATGGTGAAAAGATGATACTAGATTTCCCTTGATTAGAAATACATCAAACCAAGACTACTGAGGTTATGAATGCACAAGTGTTTGTTAAATCCCCCTTGAATCTTGGACCTCCTACATACTCTATGGGACATCCTAAGAATCCTCGAATCCTTTACCCACCTTCACATAAACTTCAAACTCAAAATAAACCCAAACTTATCCTCTATCCACCTAAGAATAATGTGTCCTAGCAACCGAGTCATAATACCGTTGCTCATACATATAACACTAGAAACAATCTGAAACCAAGAAAAACACCTTCAATATCCCTCCCACTACCTAATCCTATCCTACCTAACCCTATCTTACCAGGTCCTCCTCGTGGAAAGGAGTATGATCTTGTCGAACAACTAAAGAATACTCTTGCTAAGATATCATTGTGGGACCTTATTCAGGCCTCCCCTCATTATATCAACATGATTCCAAATTATTTACAACAAGTTCCTATCAATTCTAATGTGCAATCGAATTATATAGCAACCTTGATTCAAGGAATAAATGCTAACATCATTTTCCACCAAAGTGAACTCCACCCTTTGAAAGTGCAAAAATAATAATGAAACTTTCATAATAATATATTGATATAAATGGATAGGGATAAAGAAAACCATATTTGACAATGGCTCAACCCTTAATGTGTGTAGTGTGACCCTTTTAAATAGAATTGGCATGGATAAATAAAAAATTCAACTTGACTCTTTATCTATTAAGGGATTTGATAATGTAGGAAAACCGCTTGGTGTGATCACTTTTCCTATTATAACTGGAAAGGCCACATTAGAAACATTGATCCATGTTATGCCTCACAATCTTTAATATAATATCCTTTTAGGCAGATCGTGGATTCACTTGTTGTCTCTTTTTGCTAGTCGACCACCTTTCATGTACATATAAGAGCAAGCTTGGGATGTGGACAACATGCCTTAAGCGGGCTAGTAGGTGACATACTGCCTTTTAGGAGCAACCCCTTTTCATGATGTAGCTTATTGGAAAAATATGACTTGGCATAGGGATTTCCGAATAATCTCTCATGTCTTCTTCTAGAAATTTCACATAGTAATGGTGTTAGCAACCACTTTAAAGTGGGGGAATACATCAACACTCATGTTTCACGATGCGATTTTCTTCATTCTTGCAAGGCATCCTTTTCATGGTGGTGTCATTGGGAGTGTGATATTTCTTTGAATTTTCCTCTCTTGGAGACATTAGGCATGATGCTCCCTAAGAAGAGACCTTGCAAGAATTAAGAAAAATCCCTTTAAATGCACCTTACACTATTTTTTATATGGTAACCTTGCATAAAAAACTTTGCATGCCTATGGGTCCATCTTGTTTGTTCATGAGTTCCAAGCATACAAAGATTTTCTTGCCTCATGAAGCTCAAAGTTCATTGTTTGTTCATGAGCTCCAAGCATACAAATTTTTACTTGTCTCATAAAGCTCAAAGATCATTTTTGTGTGGCACCTTACCAAAGTTATCAGGAGGTGTAGCTTTGGTCTGGTTGTACGGGAGTTGAATGTATGGATGACTTCCCTTAGCCACTCATGTTTGTGAGCACATACTAGCCATGTGTCTCACCCTTTAAGATACTCACCCAACAAAAAGCCTAAATTTTTGTTGCCTTAGAGTGAGCGTGCATTTTTGGACAAATATCTTAGATATGATCCACATCGTGTTGGACAAACGATCGAAGCTTGATCCACCTTTTCTTTCTTTTCCTTTCATCTTCATATCTTTGGCATTGTATGTTTGTGTATCTTGTTTTGTTGCATACCAGACACCTAGTGCATGTCCTTTCATGCTTATGTTGTTTTGACATAGGATCTTGGATCTTGAGGGCTTGGCCACCTCCTTTGTTCTTTTTCATCCATTATCATCTACATTGGTATGCTTAGACCCCTCTTGAATGTCTATTTTAGTGTGATTTGGAAGAAAGTTCCTCCTCTCGCTAAAGTGGGGGCTAGATGTAATGACAAAAATTGTACGGCCTTGGAAATGCTACAATTTTTCTTAATTTTGGAATAATTAATGTTAATGAACTTAAGGTTGCCTTGATCTAGTGCTGTAATGTGTTTTACACATTCACACTAGGTCTTGGGCCCTTTTTAAGCTAAATAAGCCTAACTTTTCCTTAAAGTAGTGTTGTAAAGTGTATTTATTTACACCTTCACATTAAATTTAGGAGGCTTGTAAACTAAATGGACCTAATCTAGTGTTGTAATGTGTTGTACATATTCACATGGGATTTTGGGCCCTTCTAAGCTAAATTGACTTGATTTTTCCTTAGTTTGATGTTGTAAAATGTATTTATTTACACTTTCACATTGAATCTTGGGCCCTATTGCATTTATTACCTTAATATAACTGTTAATAAGCCCCTAAGACCCTATATTATACATATTGAGGCATATTTTAACCAAAATCCTGACATAGACGTAAAATAAACTTAATTGCTTCACTTCCTGATGCTTTCTCTCTCCAAAAAGGCCTTATGGGACCCATACGTCACCTTGGGAATATGAGTCCCACCCAGGTGAGACTCATGCCATAGATGGTATATGAGTCCCATTTGGCCTATTTTTAGGGTTTTGAGTGGGAAATCTAGTTTTTAAGTTCAAATTTCATGAATGTCGACCTATGGGATTCAATAAATGCGATATTAGATAGATTTCCTATATAAATGAGGTCTCAAATCACTATTCCATTAAGCATTCATGATATCAAGTCAAGCACTCAAGAGTTAAGCATTCCAAGACTTTATAAGATCATCAAGAGAGCATTCAAGATCATTTCTAAGGCATTTAAGGGAAGATTCTTCATCATTTGTTGCAGCAACTCAAGATCCATCATCATGTCAAGGATATCAAGCATCAAGCATGTTATTGAGCTAGTGTTGTGATGTTGCATTCAAGATCCAAGGTCAAGCATTGTTCTACACTTATTTCAAGGTCTAGATCTACATCCTTCATGACCATTTTATATTAAATTGTAGATTTACAAGACATCATTCAAGGTATCATTGCTCATGTTTTATGTTCCATGTTTCATGTTTCATGTTTCATGTCCTTATTTCATTATCTCATCATTTGATTTAATTACCTCAAAGGGGTTTGACCAAGGAAAACCCCTATTCACTAACATTCAACAAGTTTTTCTTCTCTTTACATGTGTGATTGCAGATCTAGGTGTCCTGAGTATGAAGGATCCTTGAAGATTAGGTTACAAGATTGAAGGAAGTTGTCAGAGTTGTCTCCTCACTTGCAAAGTAATGAAAAGTCTTCTATAGGTTCGAAATCAGGGTTTCAGATACAAAAATCAATTGGGAAGGACAAAGCATGCATTGAAGACTAGATTTAGAATTTGAAGTTCTAGAAAACCCTAACTAGACTCATACACCAGTCCTATCATATGAGTCTCAATCTAGGTCAATTTTCTGATTTTTGCAGTTTTAGACACCCTTTTGCCAGATTTTAGTTTTTGCCCAAAAACCCTAGTTTGGGACTGATACGCCCAAACTGGCGTATGAGTCCCAGTAAACATCAAAATCAATGTTTTCAACATTTCTAGTCCTCATTTAGGCCTCTTCAATTTTCTAGGTGCATGCATATGATTTTACAACTTTCTGTTTTGATTTGGTTGGATTTCTAAGTCATTCATTCAAGTTTCATGCATCACTAGGTTTGAACATTAGATCTTGTATTTCATTAGTCTTTCCAATCCCTAGCTTGGTGGTGAACCCCTCTTTTTTCATTAATCATACCCTTGGATACCCCATTGCAAGATCTCTTTCCCCTTTCTTCATTAGATTGAGATCTCTAGGGTTTCCTTGAATGTGGAGCATAGAAAGTTACTTGTCCTAGGCCATAAACCCTAGCGATGACAATTTTATATCTTACAGGACTTTCATTATTTAGATAAATCATCTTTAAAAGATGATTCCCCCTTCCTAATATTTACATGATATTGGAATTGATTGAAAGACATGCTTTATTGTCATTCATGGATGGATTCTCTAGATACAATCAAATCTTTATGAATGGGCTCAAGGTCAGTACAAAACAACATTTATGACAGCTTGGGGAACATTTTTTTGGGTAATGATTCCCTTTGGATTAAAGAATGTGGGCACAACATATCAATGAGCTATGCCATTAATTTTTCATGATTACATAGATAAGATTTTGGAAGATTATGTTGATGATATTCTAGCCAAATATTTAACCCGACAAGACAATGTGAATATCGTTCAGAACATCTTTGAGAGAATGTGAAAATACAACATGAGATTGAATCTAAAAAAGTGTGTCTTTGGTGTAGATAGTGGAATTCTTTTAGGTTTTATCATATCTCATAGAGGCATTGAGGTGGATACTAAGAAAAGATGCTATAGTTAACATGCTACCTCCTAGAAACATCTCTCAATTGCATACCTTACAAGGAAGAATTTAAGCTATCCATCATTTTGTAGCATCCATAGCAGACCGAACATTACCATTTACACATCTCCTTAAAAAAGATGTGCACTTTAATTGGAATGAGGATTGTAAATATGTTTTTGAGAGTTTGAAGGATTATCCCGCCACTCCATCTATTTTACTGTTGGAATCAAGGAACATTGAAAGGGGGGGTGAATCGATGTTCTGCAAAATTTAACTTTATTAACCTGATCTTTAAGCCACTTATAGCATTGAACCAAAAGAAAGATGCAAGAACAAAAAGTAATAAACCAAAACACCATAACAAAAGGATTTTTTACATGGAAACCCTATTAGGGGAAAAACCATGGTGGAGGTCAATTCACAATATGAGTATACTCAAATATAAGTGTTTACAAAAGGGGAATGCACATGCATTCAGGCACAATGCCTAGAGTTCACTGCTCAAATACAAAAAGAAGACTCGCTATCTTACAAAAACATTTGGATAACATCCAAAGGCTTTGAACTAAGAGAATAGCATCCAATAATGCCTAATTATAGTTCCAGTTAAGCACATTTACAATATTCTTCGCACTCTGTCTGATTCTGCACTTTAAACTCTATCTGCTTTCATTCAGATCACAAATATTTTTTTGCATAAGCGAAACTATGTATAATCACTCTACAATCCTTTTGAATTTCACATCTCATCACAACACACCATATTACATCTCAAAATGATATGAGTTATCGATTATATATATCCACAACAAGAGATCTAATCAACCACATGTCAACTTCAACAAAATATAAAATATTTACAAACTGTCGGCTCAATGCACAAACAATTTTTAGTGCACACCAACCAATGTCAGCCACAACATAGTGAGGACCCAAAACAACATGATCGAACATAAAACACTTCAAACTATTACTCCTCTAATATCCGCAACACACTACATTCATCAAGTCGGCCTTCTTGCACTCTTAAATAGAAAATCAATCAATTGAATCTTCAAAATCACACACCAATCAATACGAGGCTCTATGATTCAAGAATAACATAGTTCATACACCAAATGACCTTCCCTAAGATCCACAACTCAAAATTATAACAAGAAATTATATATAAATTGATATACACAATTCTGCCAGATGCTATCTTCTAGCTTTAATAGTTAACACTTAGCTTCGATATGAATTCCAGTACGAGCAAATACTAAAGTGTGGATAGGATTACTGACTAGGGTTCCCATCAATGAAAACACTAGATGACTTGTGCAGTGTCTCTTGCCAACAATCTCCCCCTTTGGCCTTGATGGCAACACTTAGTGAAAAATGACTAAGTGTCAAATTAGTACCAACATGAATACACTGCCAACCACAAAACTTCAAAACACAAATCCTAATCACAACTCCCCCTAAGATGAATATGACATTTTTCACTGTCCCACTCTCCCCCTTTGACATGAATGGCAAAGGAAGGAATCCGCATACCAAAAATCATACAAAATTGCTATGAACAAACTACATATGTACATACATGCTTCTACAACTTACATAAACTTGAAGATATCTACAAAATTGTTCTTTAGCAAGCTCAAACTAGTGTCCTAACTCTTTTTGAGACTCTCCAAAATAGTCATGTGACCACAAAACAAGTAGGATTGCATCTCTACTAACTCAAGATTTTCTGGATCACTGACAACCATAGCATCTTGTGCTTCCTTCAATGCACTAAGCATTGTCTCCATCTTAGGACCAATTAGTCCTCTAAGCTCACATACTTTTTCAACAATTCTGCCTTCTTCATGCTTCAAACTTTTAATTTTGTCAACCAGGGATATGACTTGACCTTCTTGCTTACCAACATAAACAATTAGAGGATCAAAGGCTTGAGAAATATTTGCTAACTGTTTCTCATATTCCTTCATTTTCTTTTCAGTGTCCTTAGTGAATTTAGACAATGATAAGCATGACTTATAAATATTTTCACCTTTAGATAAGTCACCTTGAATGTTCTTCACACAGGTAGCTAACAAAGATTTATCATTTGCAATCATACCTTTCAATCTACTGAACCTTTTTTCATCAAACTATTTCTGAACCTTATCCACAACTAACTTTTCAAGTGACTCAAAGTGAGTACTTACAAATTTGACAAGTTTCTTCAGATGAATCCTTGACATATGTAGGCATTATCTTCTCCAAGATACCATATGCAAGATTTAACAACTCACTGTCCTCAATGTGAGATTTTAGTATCTCTTCCCTTGCCTTGGCTTGAGAAAATGATGCTACCTTTAGTTTTTGAATAGGAGATAGAGTGGCCAAGTGGATAGGACCTTTAACCAATTTAGGATCAAACTCCTCTTGTTGCTCTTCTAAAGAATCCTTTATTTACTTTGCAATGTCTCTTGCTTCCACAACAACCTCTTTCACCTCAACCTTCTTTTCTTCAATCATAGGTTCTTCCTTTCCTTTGGGAATCTCTATTTCTTCACCTCACATCTCTTTAGGAGCTTTAGTATCCATGGGAATTTTAGTATCTTGTACATCTAGAGGATTCAAAGTATCCTCAATTGAATCTTCTTTCCCTTCTTCAAATTCCAGACCAGATGGAGCATTTTCAACATGAGATTCTTCATAAAAAACTTTGTATCTGTTCTTTAACAGAACTACCTTAAGAATTTTCTTAGTATCTTTTGCAACCTTCTTAGTTTTTCTGATAATCAGCTTGTTCACCCTTGTCTTTCTCTTAAAATCCCTTTTTGCATCATTTAGAATTTTCTTCATTTCTTCTATTGACATCACCAGACACAGATCAAAAAGTATACGTTCTCTCATTTGTTCTTCAGTTCTTACATTCACTCTCCTCATTTCCAAGACTTCATATAAACCTTTAAGCAACTCAGACATTATTTCTATGAGAGTCATATTGAAATTATTCAAATAATTTATTGTAGCTCCTTCAAGAATTCTCTGACCAACACTATCAAAAGTGTCATACCATTCAAAAAGTGGTCTAAGATTACCATCTTTAATCAAAGCTTTTTCCACTTCCTCCACAGACATACCTGATTTATCAATTTTCACCTTTTTCTTTGCTTTTTCTTCACTAGAGGGCTTTTCGTTAGAGAATTTTGATGCTTTTGTGCCCTTTTGCTTAATTTCTCTTACCTCTTCATCATATTTAGTTTCTTCATCCTATTCAACTGCAACATAAACTCTTGTGCTCTTATCCTTCTTCCTCTTTCCTTCTCTCCTGGATGTCTTGACTTGAACTTTCATAGGGCTTGATTTATTTATAGTACCGGATGAGAGTGTAGAGTTCCTTGTAGATCTAGATCTAGCAGAGGATGCTGCCAAACTAGCATAATCAGTTCTAGCAGGCTCTCCTTCTTCAACTTGTTCTCTTTTCCTCCTAGCTTCTCTCACTGCTTCAGCTGATATGCCCATACTTTCTACAAAAGCTTCAACTTCCTTTCTCACCTTTCAGATTATCATAGGATTCTTCAATTGTCCATGCACTTACATATCCTTCTCTTAAAATTTACCAAACCTTTCTTCTATCGGATCCCAAGGTTTACTCAATAGGTTTTGAGCATACAACTCCAAAATGTGTTCTTCAACCTCATAACCCATTGACATTGTCCAAACTATTCTAGGTTCTACTACTTCCATCAAACACTGATCAATATCAACCATGAAGCAAATAGTGTCCTTGTACTTTTCCACAATAGATGTAGGAATCCTTTCTTTGGCTTGCATTTCACTCTGATTTTTTTTGAAATAACCCTAGATAGCAGTTTTCCTTGCTTTGCTGTCACCAATTCTGTATAACATGTCTCTGATTTGAACAACTACCAATTTATCACCTTGCCATTGCACTTTTCCAACTCCCGAAACTTCATTAATGAAATAGAAGAATATGCATAACAAAAAATTACCATAATTGAAAGAGTTCTTATCTTTCTTGATTTTTCCAAGATTTTGATTACTTGGCCCCAGAGTAACTCACATAGATCATATTCTACATTTTCTTTGACCATTTGATAAGCTGCATAGATTGTAGTACCAGATACAAAGTTATCCTAGCTGGAGTGATAGATTTTGTATCCAATAACCATAGAATAAAATCTCACATCCACTTCAATGATGTCATTAATTGTCATGGCTCTCTTGTCAAACACTGAACTGGTTGCCTTAGTAACTGTTTGGTTCTTCACAAATTTCAATGTTGGCAACCCACTAGATGAATTCAGACCTATTACAATCCTTATAGCTTCCTTTGTGATCTTGAAAGGCTGACTTAACCATATGAACTCAGCATGCACTTGACTCAATATGTATCGAACCCATTCATTTTCTTCAAACTCAGGAATTTTCACAATTTGAGTGAACTTCTTCTCCTCTAAAGTTTTCAATTCAGGTTTTACACAAAGATCTTCTCCCACAATGTGATTTGTATACAAATTTAGCAACTCGAACCTTCCTAATTCTTTGACATTCACATGAATTTATGCCCTAATATCTTCAATATGAAAAACACCATACAAAATAGAAGAAAATGCACCTAATGGTTCTACCTGGATGGATTTGAATGGGTTCCATTTGAATTTTGGACTGGCTCTATCCTTAATATCAACTACCAATGGAGCAGCCATTTCCAGAAATTTTAAGTTCACAAGCTTTCAGATAAATACCTTTCATCGGATTAGGGTTTGATTGCCAAATCGCCTTCAGAATTAAATCTTGCTAAACTTCGCTGCAGAGCTCTCCAAACTTCTTCTCAAAATGCAATGTGAAAAATGAGGGATAGAATCAACCTTTTATCACTGGGTGATCCCACAATATTGGTTTACAATTTTTGGCCAAACTAGACACTAAACTGATTTTTTCTAACTAAATCTTCACTTTCGGACACCTATAGCGGCTAGACCGTGAGGAATTTGAAGATGATGCAAACTAATTATTTGTGAAATTTTTCTATAGATTCTAAATATGTTTTCTTCAAAAAATTTTAGAATAAGATTGCACTTATTTTTCCATCTCCTTCAAAAACTATTTTTTTCAGTAAACAACATTTTAAAGGAGTGACGCTCATCGTATAGCACATAACTTTTTTTCCATGAAGGATAAAATTTTATTTTTTTGAATTTAGATTTGTAACTACAATATCTAGTGCTTCCAATTGGTTTCATAGTGTTTTATTGAATATTTTTTCCTTAATCAAGTTTCAAAGTCAAACCAATTACAATTCAAACATAGAAAGACCATATAACACAACTTTTTTTGTATATATTGAAATTCAATTTTATTTTTGTTGGATCAAGGACTTCAATATCTAGTGCACTCATATTTTTTATTTTTTATTTTTGATTATTTGATATTTTTCCACATGTGCAGAACAAAGATCTTGATTTTTAGTGAAACACCTACATTCACAAGAAAAATAAATAAATTATAATAATAAAATTAAATTTAATTAAAATTATACTTTTTTGGAAGCTTATACTAAGGACTACATAGTTACAAAAAATAAATTTTAAATGAATTCATTTTATCCCCCAAAAGGTAAATCAAATGTGGTTTTTTATCAACATTTTGATAGGTGTAAAGTAGACTCCATTATAGTTATGGTTTAAAACTAGTGGGGTTCTATCCAAGGGGGCTTGGTATAAGGTGGTTTGATCAAACCCTCTTCAATTAGAATCCTTTAAATGGAACTTTTCAAGGCTTAAATCATTATATTTTCTAAAAATATGTGATTTCATAAAAAATCAGCATCTCCCAGAAAGTGTAAACCATTATTGTGGAAACACCTCATTCACACACCTAACTTTTTTTTTTCGCAATAAATTATTTTTCCCTAGGTCTTCCGGATACCCTATTCTCATAGATTGAGAAAGAAAATTCTTTTGCAGACCTTCAAATTTTCATAGGTTTCCTCAACAAGAGATCCCAAAACATTTGTACATCACCAATGCAATTGTTGCAATCTGTGACATTCCGGTACCAACTACCAATAGGGGGTAAAATATTTTCTTGAGAAATCCCCTTAGGCCAGAGGCCATAAACTAATTCCCAGAGGAATTTCCAGTGCAAGCTTCTGGTGTTGACTCATTTCCCGCATCAGAAGGACTCTTCTTCACCCATGCCTTCTTCATTTGCTTCCTAATCTCATCCCTAGTAACTTTTCCTTTTCCCTTTTCATCCTTCTGCATATTTTTCCCTTTGTTTACTAGACCCTTTCTACTTCTACAAAATCTAGCAATGTGACTAGATTTGTTGCAATTATAGCACACAACATTTCTTTGTCTAGACCAGTTATTCCATTGATTTTCTCTTGATCTGCACTGGTTAGCAATATGGCCAAATCTATTGTAGGCATAACATCTGACATTTCTATTGAGAAATTTGTTCATCATATTTCTGCATTCATTTGACTTATGACCATACTTATTGCAATTGAAACAGTGAACGAAGAATGATGGACCACTTGAATTCATTATACTTCTACATTGAGAAACCATATAACCAAATTTATTGCAAAAAAAATAGTATCCATTGAACTTTTGAGCATTAGGTTTTCTTATTGGATACCTTCTAGCTTTGTTCATCTGATTTCCTGACTTGAAATTCCTTTGTCTAGATCTAGAGCTTTCTCTTTTCTCATATCCAAGACCTCGCTTGTCACTTCTAGTCCTTTGACTTTGAATCAGTTCATCAAGCTTAGCTGAGCTAATATTGAACTTCTCCTTGTATTCATTTGTAGTAGCAAGTTCATCTCTGAGAGTAACAATCTATCTTTCAAGCTCTTCTTCATTGTTTTTGGATTGTTGCAATTCAAGCTCCAATTGATTGAATCCATTAGTAATTCGACTTCATTCTTTAGATTTATCTTTCAAGGACTGAGTAAGTTTCTCTTCATTCTTCTTTCTATCTTCAATCTCCTTGGTCATCCTCATCACAATAGATTCCATCTCATGCTTTAGGACAACATTATCTCTAGTAATATTTTTGCATTCTTTTGTCTTTACCTTCAAGGCTTGGCTTAGTTGTTCATCTTCCATGCTTTTACTTTCTTTCTACTTGATTTGATCATAGAGTTCCCTTCTCTTTTCCCTAGACTCATTGATTTTATCTTTCAATGATTGAATGAATTTCTCAGCATTCATGAGGCTTTCTTGCAATTCTCAAACTTTAGATTTGGACTAATCAAGATCATCTAGAGCCACCATAAGTTGTTGTTGAAGACTGCTTGAATCCATTGAATCCATTTCCCAGATCTTCCCCAAGCTATTAGACTTATTCCAAGGAACTAGGATCTGATACCAATTGTTGGAATCAAGGAACACTGAGAGGGGGGATGAATCAGTGTTATGCAAAATTTAACTTTATTAACCTAATCTTTAAACCACTTATAGCATTGAGCCAAAAGAAAGATGCAAGAACACAAAGTAATCAACCACAACACCATAACACAAGGATTTTTTACGTGAAAACCCTATTAGGGGAAAAACCATGGTGGAGGTCAATCCAAAATATTAGTATACTCAAATATAAGTGTTTAAAAAAGGGGAATGCACATGCATTCATGCACACTGCCTAGAGCTCACTGCTCAAATACAAAAAGAAGACTCACTGTCTTACAAAAAAATTTGGATAACATCTAGAGGATTTGAACTGAGAGAATAACATCTACTAATGCTTGATTACAGTTCCGGTTAAGCACATTGAGAGTATTCTTCACACTCTGTCTGATTTTGCACTTTAAACTCTGTCTGCTTTCATTCAGATCACAAATCTTTTTCTGCACAAGTGAAACTATGCATAATCTCTCTACAATCCTTCTGAATTTTGCATCTCATCACAACACAATATATTACATCTCAAAATGATATAAGTTATTGATTATATATATCCACAACAAGAGATCTAATCAATCACATGTTGGCTTCAAAAAATATAAAATATTTACAAACGGTCAGCTCAATCAACAAACAATTTTCAATGCGCACCAACCAATGTCGGCCACAACATAGTGAGGACCCAAACAACATGCTCGAACGTAAAACACTTCAAAAAATTACTCCTCGAATATCCACAACATGCTACATTCATCAAGTCGGCCTTCTTGCATTGTTAAACATAAAATCAATCAACCGGATCTTCAAAATTGCACATCAATCAATATGAGGCTCTATGATTCAAGGATAACATAGTTCATACACCAAACAAACTTCCCTGAGATCCACAACTAAAAATGATAATATGAAATTATATATGAATCGATATACACAATTCTGCTAGATGCTTTGTTCTAGCTTTAACAGTTAACACTTAGCTTCGATATGACTTCTGGTACGAGAAAATACTGAAGTGTAGATAGGATTACTGACTAGGGTTTTCATGAATGATAATACCACATGGCTTGTAGTGTCTCTTGCCAAAATTTACAACTTGCTATGCAAAACAAACCATTCATCCTTTATACCACAACATCGACCTATTCTCTCGCAACATTGTTGGTTCAACAAGATGAAAATGGTAAGGAACATCCTATCTATTACATTAGCCAAACTTTGATTGATTATGAGACACGATGCATAGTGACAAAGAAACAATGTTAGGATATTGTATTCACTACTAGTAATTTGAGACATTACTTATTGAATGTTGAAATACATGTGATGATGAAATTTGATCCTTTAAAACATCTCTTCACTAAAATAGATTTAGCAGGATGCTTAGCTAAATGGGTTATGTTGTTAAAAGAGTCTGACCTTAAGTTTGTTTCACAAAAGAAATTAAAGGTCAAGCCTTAACCAACCACTTAGTGGATGGTCCCTTGCCCCTGGCATTACCTAATATAGAAGCATTCCTTGATGAGAATGTGTTGACTATTCAAAAAGATGAAGAAACATGAGAATTATACTTTGACAGTTCTAAGTGTAGAATAGGCTTTAGTGTTGGGGTTAAATAGTCCTACCCACAAGAAAGCCTATTCCATTATCCTATCACTTAAAATTCCTATGCACCAACAATACAATAGAATATGAAGCATTAATTGCTGGATTATGCACTGTTTTAACTTTAGGAGTTCGAGATATTAAGATATTTGGTAATTCACAATTACTCATTAAGCAAATAACTGGGACATATTAAGCAAAGCATGAAAAATTATCGAAATACAAGGATCTCACAATGACTTTTTTAGAGAAGTTTAAGTCATTTACGATTGATAACATCCTAAGAAAGGATAATCAACATGTGGATGCAATGGCAAGTGTAGCTTCTCTTATATCCCCTCAAGATCCTTCAAAGGATTTCACATTTATTTTCCATACCATTATGAACCCATCAATAAATCCAAAGCTAGATAAGTATTATAAACAACTATGGAAATATCTAGTGAATGATACACTAATATTTAATTATTTAAAAGAAGGTACTTTTCCTAAGCCACAACTAAGAATGCTAGAGATTGTCTTTGTAAACTCACATCTAAGTATATAATTGTCCCTGACATTCTATTATGAAGATCCTTTAACAGTTTTCTACTTAGATTCCTTAAAGAATCTAAAATCCCCATAGCACTTGAAGAATCTCATGCAAATGCTTGTGGAGGTCATTTTGGAGGATGATCATTAGTTCACAAACTTGTTTGCATAGGATATTATTGGAGACATATGAAAAAATATTACTTCGAATATGTTAAGAAATGTCACAAATGTTAGGAACATAGACATTTGATTCACGCTTCCGCTTCTGAGTTTTGGGCTTTCCCAAATGCCTATTTGGCCATTCTCAGTATGGGGACTAGATTTGATTGGAAAAATCTCACCTCCTTCTTCAACTAGACACACCTTTATAATAACCACAAAAAAATATTTCACAAAATGGGTAGAAACTATTCCCCTTCATTCCACAACTATTGATGTGATATGTCATTTCATATTGGAACACATTATTTATCTCTTTGGACTTCCTTCCACATTGGTTTCAGACAATGGAACACCATTTAAGAATAATGACGTGAAGAAGTTCCTAGAAATGTTTAACAACAAACATCATTTCTCAACACCTTACTATCCACAATCTAATTGTCAAGCCGAATCAACTAATACAACCCTTGAACAAATATTATGGAAAATAGTAAACAAACACAATAAGGACTAGAACACATAGTTAACATATGCATTATGGGCTTACTGTACTAGTATAATAAATTCCACCATGAATATTCCTTATAACCTTCTCTATGGTATAGAGGTGATAATGCCCTTGGAGTTTGAGATTCCTTCATTAAGAATCACTCTGCAAGGACTTATTGATGAAAATAATTATAAGGAACAATGATTGCATCAACTTGAAATGCTTTATGAACAACACATTAATGCTCTTCAACATCTTCAATCTTACTCTAGAAAAATGTAGTGTAATTACAACGACCATGTCGTCCCTCATGTATTCAATAAAGGTGATTTAGTTTTATTCAAAAATCAACGTAACATCAATGCCGACCCTACTGAAAAAGGAAAATTCAGCCCTAATTGGTTAGGACCTTATATAATTAATGAAAGTTATGGATCCAAAGCATACACATTAAGAAAAATGGATGGTAGACCTCTTAAGGAACCTATAAACATCATGCATTTGCGTCGGTACTATGTATAATCTTCTTGAATAATGTGAATGATAAAGTAGTGGTGTTAGAGTTAGTAGATGACCATCTATGTGCTCTCACATTGCTTCATTCTTGAAAAACAATTATTTGCGTGTCTTGAATACTAAAGTAATTATTTAAATTAATTTTAGATAGTTACTTTAGGCTTCATAATATTTAGGATAATCTTGTATGTTGTGTTAGATTAGATCCTTATATGTATTTAATGTTCTACAATTAGATCATAGGTGCATTTAATTTAGTATAACATACCTAATCACAATGTTGCATCTAAGATAAACTAGAATAGTTTTAATTAGATCACATAAAGCAAGTTAAATCATGAAGATATTTATTAAATAGTCTTATAAAAGATTATTTGATAAATCACATTACCATTTAACATACAAAACATAAGCATAAATAATCAAACATAAAAATGATCATATGTATATTAGAGTTTTAAGTACATGTCATCAAATATACAACACTAGGGTGGCTTGTGGCTACTAGACCCCTCGAGATTTGGTGATTGCCTTTGTCTAGATACAGTCCATCGAGAGATGATAGTATGTGATTGTGATCATGAAGTGATAAGACCATCCAAAGCATACTGTAGACCATATGCTCATCCAATGGCCTCTCAGTTCTCTTCTGCTCGGAGGTCTCTCCGTATCCGTAGCCTGGATATCTTTACTTCCAAAGTCTCTCAACCTCCCCTGGACCTCAAGATGAGAAGATCTCCTCATAGGCAGCCTCAACTCACTGAGGACATCTCCTAGCACCCTCATATGCTGCCCTCAATCTAACATATGGATCAAACAACTTTGGGTACCGCTGCACGATGGGTGAGGGCACATAGTCTATATCGATAGCATAATCGAAGACTGGGAGAGGCACTATCTCTATAGCAACCTGATGATAGAGATCATGTAAGTCTCTCATAGTCCCTGTAAGATAGAAATAATAAATATAATTAGTACACATCATGATGTATATAGACATAAAATTAAAAGACTAAGCATGAACATAAGCATGAGCATAACAGTAAATAAAATGTCGTCACCTAGATTTGTGGCTGGCTGTGTAAAGACAACCTCATCCTCTGTGGGAGGAATGGAAGATGTGCTAGCCTCTCCATGATCATAGGTACTGGCGCATACTACAGCTGCTGATTGTGATCTATTCACATGAGTGGGAGCTGGCTCTCTCCACTCACCGCCAACTAGATTCTCATCCACTATGTCATCACCCTCACTCATCAGCTGATCCTCATCCTCATCCTCATCCTCATCCTCCTCCTTCCCATCATAATTTGGGTATGTAGCCTCATCATAGTTGTTGTCTATCTCATCTACGAATATTTCTACACCCTTGAGCCTTGTCTCCTTAGCTCTCTCCTCCTCCTCGTCCCTCTGATCTAGAAGTGGTCTTGTAAAGCCTATAGGATCATCCATCGGGAATATAGGAGTTGGTCGTGCTGCTGCCCACCACTCCTCATACGCATCTATGGTACTGAATTCATCAGTGTCAGAGACCGGGGGCACATCATGATCCTCACAATTTGAGTCATTGTAGATGACAGCATAAATGGTGAACCATCTTTTATCTCCAAGCCTCTGAGCACTCCACACTAATCACATGTAGAAAGGTCGTGCTATTGGTGGTACCTGTATCTACCTGAACTATCGCATGAAATGATCATTGTAGAAGGTTTGTACTACATAGTTGTGTCTACTTAGTAGAAATTTATCCATATGTATCCTTCTCAACTATTAGGTCTCATCTAAACATTGTGGTATCAGTTGGTATGGTCTCCACAAGATCTCCTCTTGATCGAGTCGATCGAATCTGTCCCTCCAAAAACTATAAATTCCTATACTGCCATAACTGCCTTAGTGGATAACTAAAAATGTGAGGATATCCTAGGGCTGATATCAATGAAAGCCCTATCAGCCTAGTGCATGTGATATGTTCTAGGAACCACATCTATTGTAGTGTACTGTACACCATACTATCGAGCTCGTGGTATGCAAACCACCCTAGATCATAATACAAGTGTGCAAGGATGTTGTAGCCCAAGATATATATAGTCCTCTACTATGCCATCCATTGTATCATGTGAACTAGTCCTCCATCTATATGTGCTCCCCAGGAATTAGGGACGAGTACTAGTGCCATTGTGAAAATCATGATCTATACCAAAAGTGGTGCTCGCTAATAAAGTAGCCATGATAGCTAAATGCGCAGCCCCACGATGTCATCCCAAATCAGACCTCCAAGGTAGAATTATATATTGTATTTCATCTCACAAAATGACCGATCCCCTACAAAATGGACTCTCACCTCAAATTAGAACTCGAAGAATGTAGTGGATGTCCTCTAGGGTGATCGTCATTTTGCTTGTCAGAAGATGAAATGTATAGGTGTCTGCATCCCACCTCTCAGCCAGTACCATCAACATAGCATCATGGTACCTCATGGGGGGCATGAGGTACACCCACTAAAATCTAGTCCTCTATTGTATCTGTGTATCCTCCTTTGATAATGTTGAGACTAAGTCTTGTAGGTGACAAAACTATCTACTACTAAGATGCTATCGTGACCAAGGTGGAATCTAACAAAAAAGGAAAAATATGTCCTATAAGAATTCTAAAATCTTAAATCTATACATCAAAAGTAAAAAAAGTGTGATAAAGTTGCTCTAGTGCACTTTCCTAAGGGTCCTAGACACTTTATTTCCATTTTGGGACACGTCGTGATGAAACGAGACACTTTGCGAAAAAGGGGGACACTTCACGAAAAAACCTGGACACTTTGCAAACTTTTCTTCCAGGGTCCTAAATCAACCTAGCAATGCATAAAAACATAAAATAAATGTGTAAAGACAAAGCCAAGGCAGAAAAATCAACTCACCTAATGCTCCAGCTCGCCTCAGGCTACCTCCTCCAATAGGACCTCGAGTCTCGGAGGCTCGTACTCTTGTCGGCTCAACATTTTCAATCAATCTCCACAAACTTCAAGCTAAAAGAAGGTAAAAGATAAAATTAGTTCAAGTTACTTCACTTTTTGCTCATATATAGGTTAAAGTTAGGTTTTTACTATATTAGGGTAAAAAACACCTTTTCATTGAAATTATCATACTGAGGGCTAGAGAATTCAAATTTTTGATGTCATTTGTTACGTTGGAATCGTGATTCCACTTCGTCCTCATCATATGTCTATCATTATGTGGTATGGTACTTGAAAATAACCTATGATATGAGTTATCTAATAAGATGTGGCTAGATTGCTACCTTGATTTCATCTCCATAAAGCAAGAAGAATCAAGGGGGAATACATCTACCCTCGTATTTTATTTCTAGAAGTTAGATAAGAGGATTTTTGAATGACTAATGAATTCATGTTGCAGGATGCAGTTCCTAACATTGTGGTTTTGTAGATAGCTACATTGGGGGAATTCATTCTCTCATGTTGTGAATGAACCTAAATGAGTATCCTTTTATGAAACAAAGTTTATTGTTTGGATTCCTTTAGCTTACATATGCACATAGAGTCATATGGGCGCTAAAGTGGGGGATAAATGTAGTGTGGAAAATTGTACGATCTTGAAAATAGTACAATTTCACACTTAATTTGGACCTATTTTAGCACCCTTGCATTAAATACCCCTTTAAATAATCATTAATAGGCCCATAAGACCCTTTATTTTGGATCTCGAGGCTTATTTCAACTAAAAACCTAAAAAATAATAAAAAACATTAAAATTCCTAACAACCCACCCCAAAAATCTAGGCTAGGACTCATACACCACCTTGGGCGTATGAATCCCCCTAGGTGGAACCCATATTCCACAAGTGGCATATGAGTCCCATTTGGGACCTTTTTAGGGTCTGAGTGGAAATTCAAGTTTTTTAATTCAAATTTTTGGTTGATGTCGGCTTTTGAGATCTAAATAATGGTAAATTAGGTGTACTGCCTATATAAGTAAGCTTCTAACTCATTATTTCATCTAAGCAATAATCTAGAAGACCAATTTCAAGATCCAAGCACTCAAGAGCATTCAAGATTCTTCACAAGATCATTCAAGAACATTTAATCAAAAAATTTGAAGCCTTGGAGCAATATTATAGTGTTTTTGTAGGTCTTCAAGCTCACTTTAATTAGAGATCTAGCATTTTCAAGAGTTGGTTATGGTTGCCTATGGTGAATCATGATGGGTTCCAGGTTGGGGAGATGCAACTAGTCATCAAGCCATGCCTAATGGCTTGTTTCCTAAGTGATTCCATCCTTCATTATCACTCTACTTCAGCCTAAGGAAGGTAAATGTCTCATTGTGGCTTATTAGGGTGATTAGAGATCTCCCAAAGTAAGTTATTCATGTTCATATTTCATTCATGCATCTCATTCTAGCACAATAGTATAAGGTTGCATTGCATTTTAGATTTCCTAATCTTAGACACAATTGAGGTTAGGGTTTATTTTCACATTTCATTCAATATCCATTGTTTCTATCAAGGTTTAATTATCAAACTAGGGGTCTAACCAAGGTAAACCCCACATAAGCAAATCAACTCTATATTTTGTTTTGTAGGTCATTTTACAAGTTCATATCCAAAAAGCAGTTTGGGAAGGAAGAGTAGGGATTGGAGTACAGATCTGGACTTTGAATTCTTGAAAAAGTGGAACAAGACTGATATGTTAGAAGTGGCGTATGAGTCCCCCTATAGGAAAAATTCTACATTTTTATAGATCCTGAATCTACACTACCATAAACCTATTCCAGACCAGAAACTCTAGTTTGGGATTGATACACCTAAACTAGTGTATGAGTCCTAGTGTGCCTTAATTTTAGTATTTTTAGTGTTTTAGAGATCATTCCATGCATATTCAGGTTTCTAGGTGCACACCCTTGATCTCTCATCTTTCTATTTTGATTTACATGTTTTTCTAGGCCATTTAGTGAAGTATTGCATCACATTAGGTTTTATCATTAGGTCTTGCATTTCAATAGTCTTTCCAAGCCCTAGCCTGGTGGTGAATCCCTCTTTAGTTTATAATCAGACCCTAGGACAACCCTATTGCAAGATCCCTTTCCCCTTTGCATACCTGAGATTGAGATCTCTAGATTTTTCCTTGAATGAGAAGTGTAGAAGATTGTTGTTCTATGTTCTAAACCATAAGCAATGACAAAATTCCATCTTTCATTTAGAAAGAAGATACTTGATTTTTTTAATTTATTTTTTCACTTGATTTCTAGCAATAATCCTCTAAAACCTTTTTAATGCCTCTTACTTCTTGAACAATAGATTTAACAAATAAAAGTGTATCATCTACAAAAAATGAGTGAGTCATATTAATGGTTGAGTTGAGGATATCTATACCTTGTCATGCACCTTTAGCTCTTTCCCTTTCTATTTCCCAACTCAAAAATTCTACCATTAAAATGAAAAGGAAAGGCAATAAAGGATAACCTTGTGTGACACCTCATAATGAATTGAAGAGTCTATTTGGAGTACCATTTACCAAGATTGAGAACTTGGTTTGTGATATAAATGAACTAACTCAGTGGCACCATTTGTGAGAAAAGCTAAGGTTTTGTAGCACTTTTAGGAGGAAATATTAATTTAGTCTATCATAGGCCTTCAACATGTCAAGTTTGATAATAATTTTTCCAATATTCTTTCTTCCTTGATGGAATGCAAAGTTTCATACGCTATTAAGGCCCCTTCAACTATATCTTTTCATGGGGCAAATCCTCCTTGCTCATTTGTGATAATTCTTGGAATGATCTTGGATAATCTCATAGTGATTGCTTTGGAGAAGATTTTGGAAATGGTGTTTCATAGTGATATAGGCCTAAAATCAACAAAGGTAGAGGGGTTTGGATTTTTGAGGATTATCACTATGAATGCATTGTAGTAATGGAAAAAGTATCCTTTTTCCTTGATTTAGGAATAATTTTCATTGGATTAACCTAATTTTTCTTAGGTTTAATGTTTTAATGTGTTGTAACACATTCACATTGATCTTGGGCCCCCTTTTAATAAAATGAACTTAATGTGTACCCTATTTATGGTGTTGTATTAAAGTGTTGTAACATACTTTCACATTTATCTAGGGTCCTTTTAATTAATTATGGTTAATTAGAGTTAATTAGCCCCTTTAATTCAAATTTAAGCCTTATTTATGACACCTCCCAAAGATATATCCCAACACCCATAATTAAAATTACATTACATTTAATTGGGAAAAATCAAGGTCCTAGAAATTGGTGCTAGGACCCATTCGCCCTAGGTGGCGAATGGGTCCTCCCTCTATAGGACGCCCCTTTATTAGCATATTTCAAATGAGTTTTTAGTGATCTTTCATCCCCTGAAGGCAAGGTCCTGGAAAACAATTCCAAGACCCATTCACCTTAGGTAGCGAATGTGTCCTCCCTTAAACAAGACCCCCTTTTTGAATTTCATTATGGCAGGAATTTAATAATGTTTTTTTCCAAATCTGGTGTCAGCTTGAATTTTTTGAATTTCAAGGTTAATCTCTTGATTTAATATAAATAAGGGGTTAATTCACATTTTTTCTCCTAGCAAGTTCAAGTTATCATAAGAGTACTATGGACAGTGAAAAAGTATCCCTCTTTCCTTGCTTGATTTGGGAATAATTAATGATAATTTGGACTTAATTTTGCCTTGGTCTAGTGTTGTGAGGTGTTTTACACATCCAAATTAGGTCTTGGGCCCTTGCAAGCTAAATAAAATTCATTTATCGATGTCTTGTAAAGGTGTTGTAAATGAATTTCACACTTTTCTAGAATTTTATTAAGCATCTAAGTATAATGGACCTATCTTTTCCCTAATTCAATGTTTTCAAATGTATTTAATTATATTCTTACATTAATCTAGAAGTCTTGTAAATTAAACTTAAGTCTAATCTAGTGGTGTCATGTCTTTTACACATTCACATTGGATGTTGTGCCTTTCTAGGCTATGTGGACCTTATTTTAATGTTGTAAAGCGTATTTAATCACACTTTCACATTCAACTTTGTCCCTAGCCCTAATTTCCCTTTACATCATCATTAATAGGCCCCTAGGTCCTCATATTGTGCATCCTGAGGCTTATTTTGATCAAAGACTTGATAAAATAAACATAAAAACTAAAATTATTCACTACCCAACATCCCAGCTAGTAAAAGGGCCCCTGTGGGACCCATTCACCACTTTGGTTGAATGAGTCCCATCTAGGTGGGACTAAGTCGCCAAATTGGGTGAATGAGTCCCATTTGCCTTGGGGATCAAATTAATGGGAATTTTAGGTGGATTTCCTATATAAAAAAACTTTTAAACCCTATTTCATAATTCATTCATAATTCATTATCCATCTCAAGTCAAGCAAGGTAGCGTTTTAGCATTCTAAGTCATCAAGATAGTCTTCTAAGGAATTCAAGGATAGATTCTTCATCCATTGTTGTAGAAATTCAAGATCTATCATCATGGAAAGTTTCTAAACTCCTTCATTTCATGTTCATGCTTCATCTTATTTCTTCATTTGGTTTAATTACCCAAAAGGGGTTTGACCAAGGCAAACCCCTATTCCCTAACATTCAACATTTCTCTTTGTTTCTTTGTGTGGTTGCAGATTTAGGTACTTTGAAGGATTGGAGATCATTAAAGAATAGGTTTCAAACTTGTTGAAGAAATATCCTTGTTGGATAGGTCTAAATATCCACAAAAAGTCACTTACAGTGCCAAAAATTAGGGTTTTAAATCCAGATACTTGGAGGAACACAAGGTGCAGACCAAGAGCTTCCGTTTCCACTTTTAAATTTTTAGAAAAGACAAAGTGGACTCATACATCATTAGTGGCATTATAGTCCCACTGTAAATATTTTTCAAAGATTACTGTAGATTTGGATACCCATTTGGCTGAAACGGGCCCCAACACAGTTTTCTAGATCTGGGACTAGGTCGCCCAGAATAGTGTATGAGTCATAGTAGGTAAAAATTTTAGGATAAAAAACATTCCCAGTCTCCATTCTAGTCTGCACCACATTTTCAGGTGCACACTTTCTATTTCACAACTTTTTGTTTAGTTTTTTTTTGCATTTCTAGGTCATTTAGCATATGTTTGCATATCACATTGTGTTTTCAAACACTTTGCATGTTCTTAGTTTTGCATCAATAGTTTATCTTCCTTATCAAATTATAGCTTTAGGAACAATCTCCTTTGATAAATTTCAATCTCTATTGCATTGGAATCTCACAGAATTGTTCTTGAGTGTGAACTTTGTGAAATCAAATTCCTCTTCCTTCATTCCCCTTTTAGGTGTGGATAAGGGAAGTTGTGACTCCTTCCATAGTCCACATTTTGGTGAACTTGCTTTTCGAATACCTTTTTGTCTGATTTGGAGTTCATCATCATCCTAGAATTAGATTTCATTGCATTTTGCATTAGTTAAGTTGTGTTCTAGGGTTTCAAATTTTGCATTAGTGAAAGTACATATAGGCTACATTTTTGCATTCAAATCATTCAAAATTGCTGAAAATTTTCATTTGCATCTTAGGTCAGCATCATACATCATAGAAAACATAAAAAAAACAATAAAAAAAATCTAAAAATTCTAAAAAAATCCTCCACTAGGACTCATATGCCACCTTGGGAGAATTAGTCCCTTTGCACCCCTAAAACTGCCTTTCAAGACACTAAAAACCCTATTTCTGCACTTCTATTTGCTGCCATTAACTATCTGTATCAGTTGGTTAAGTTCCTCTTATATGCATTTCACTAAATCTAGCTTAATTTGGCTCATTTCATGTATTGCTTAATTTCAATTTTGCATTCACAACATTTCATTTTCAGATCATTGCATAATATAATCAGTACATTACCTTATGTGAAATCTGAAAATTTGAATTTCATTCTAGGCCTTTGCATTGCATTTTAAGTTTGCATACATTCTTATTAAAAAATGTTACTTTCCATCTTTTCTAAGTTTGCAAATAAAAGTTTAGTTAATAAGCATGTTAGTCATTCATTCAATGCATATTCTAGTTATGAGAGTCTCTTAGTGCAAGAGAGGGAAAATGGTAATACTTGCCTTACACTTACACCCCCTCCTATCTCTCCTACTTTTGTCGATGATGCGATAGAAGAGCATAAAAATATAGATAACCATGATAATCATATTTTTTCTTCTCACGATACCTCTTCTTTTAATGACGAAGGTATCTTGGCAAAAGAAGATACAATCATTGAGAATCATGAGGATCTTGTTTTTCCTTCTCCTCATCCCCTTTGGGAAGATATTTTAGCATAAGACAATGAAATAATAGACACATTCCTAAACATCACCTTACCTGATTTCCATTCTCCTTTGTCTTGTGAGAGTGATTTTGAGGAAGATGAGATTATAAATGATGAGGGTATGTTGACTAGTGTTAGATGATCAAATATTTAAGGTCTATAACAATCCTCTTTTGGAAGACATTAGGGAACAAAGGAATGAAGTCCTACATGATCATGATAATCATACTTTCTCTTCTCCTAGTACCTCCCCTAGTTGTAAGGAAGATACTTTGATGTTAGAAAATACAACCAATGAGAGTCATGATAATCTTATTTGTTCCCCTTCACCTAAGTAAACCCTTATTGAGCAAGATAATTCAACAATTAATCATTCCCCTACTTGTGATGAAGTCATTTTAGAAGAACCAATCAATGAATGTCAAGAACATTTGATTTGTTGTTCTCCTAAAAACTCTCCTCCTAAGGAGAATATCATGGTGCAAGAAAATGGAAACAATAGTAATGTGTCTTCCTTAGATAATGATAAAAAGGTGATTCTAGATTTCCCTGTATTAGAGATACATCAAACCAAAACTACTGAAGTTATGAATGTGCAAGTTTCCATTAGATCCCCTTTGATTAATGGACCTCGTACATACCCCATAGGACATCCTAAGAATCCTCTAATTCCTTACCCACCATCACACAAACCTCAAACTCAAAACAAACCCGAATTCATCCTCTACCCACCTACGCATGCTGTGTTGCAGTAGCTGAGTCATGATACAGTTGATCATACATATAACACTAGAAAAAATCTGCAACCAAGTCAACCAACCCTAACAACCCTAATTTTTTATAATCCCATCTTACTAGGTCCTCATCATTTTCCTTTGCATACTGGGAAGGAGTATGATCTTGTTGAACAACTTAAGAATACTCCTGCTAAGATATCATTGTGGGACCTTATTTAAGTATCCCCTCACTATCATAAATTGATTCAAAATTACTTACAACAAGTTCCTATTCCTTCTAATGTGCAACCCAATGACATAGCAGATATGATTCAAGGAATAAATGCTGACATTGTTTTCCATCAAAGTGAACTCCCCCCTTTGGAAGTGCAAAAAAAAATGATGCTTTCATGATCATAGCTCAATACAATAGAATAGGGATAAAGCGAACCCTTGTTGACAATGGCTCTACCCTTAATGTGTGTAGAATAAACCTTTTGGATAGGATTTGTGTGGATAAGTCAACAATTCAATCTGAATCTCTATCTATCATGGGATTTGACAATGTAGGAAAACAACCATTGGGTGTGATTAATTTACCTATTACAGTTGGAAAGGCCACATTACAAGCACTGATCCATGTTATTCCCCATGATCTTTCATATAATCTTCTTTTAGGAATACCATGGATTCATGAGATGCATGTAGTGCCTTCAACTCTTCATCATAAAATGAAATATGTCTACAACAACATAGTATACACACTTGATGCTGATCATGAGCCTTATAGTGTCTTGCAACTTGAGCAAAACAAAGAAAACCCCTTGAACACCTTAACCCCAACCACACAAGTGGAACTTGTGCAACAAAAAGATAAATCACAACACATTGAGGAAGTCATGAAGCTATTATATGATGATTGGGGTTCCTTAGATTTCACACCAGCATTCATGGGAGAATACAAGATCACAATAAGAGACTTTGCAAAGGGAAAGGAAAAAGAAGTAATGTCAATACAAAATTTGGAAGACCCTTTGAAAGCATCTGCCTTAACCACTAAACAAGAAGAAAAAAATTATACAATAACCTTTTCTGACATTGACTATCAACAACCACCAAATGCAAAAGAAATGATAAAGCTTTATGGAAAAGGTTATGAACTTATGAAACAACTTGGGTATAGTGGAAAAGGATGCGGTGCTAGAGAACAAGGTATTTGTGTCCCTATAGAGCCTCACATACAAGAAAAGACTAGTGGTCTTGATTATTTTCCCTCACAAGAAACAACCAAGCCTTCACTCAATATCAACACTATTACAAAACATCCTTCTAAGATGACTTTAACAGTAGTGCATCCTAAGTTGATAGAAACTAGTGTTCTTGATTGTCATCCTTTGAAAGAAATGAAACAAACAAAGAAATCTTCGCTTAATGTAAATTTCATATCACAAAACACTAATGATTTGAATTTGTTAGATTTTACACCCTCCTATAAAGGAGAGAATAAAATATCACAATCTAAAGAGTTTGCATAAGTATGATATCTTGTACTAAGCAAGTGGTATCTTTGTCACAAACTATAGGAGCACCTTCTACCATTGATCAAGAGGGTATCTTGTCGATACTCCTCCAAGATCACTTGATCTCCCTTCCTCCAATAACTTGAAATCAATTTTATTATGAAAAATCATTTTGCACATATTATAGAGTTCATAGTCATTCTACTAATGAATGTAAGGCTTTGAGTAGTAAAATCCAACATCTTAAGGGGTTCGGTGCTCTCCCTTATGTGGGTGCACCTAATTCCTCTAATTGATACTGATTTTCACTCTACCATATATCTTATCAATCATTTCGGCTCACCCTTGTCTTGCACTAAGTGGGGCAAGGGGTTAGTTTTCCTTGTCGTCATATGTCACTTGCTGTTGCTTCTTTCAGCTAGTTGATCACCTTTCAGGAACATATAAGAGAAAGCTTGGGATGTGAATGACACGCCTTAAGTTGGCTCACATGTGACATACTACCTTTTTCATTATGTAGCTTATAGGAAACATATGAATTGACATAGGGCTTTCCTAGTTAGCTCTCATGTCTTCTTCTTCTACTTTAAAGAAATTGGTCACAATAATGGTGTTAGAAACCGCTTTAAAGTGGGGGGATACATTGAAAGTTCATATTTCATTGTGTTATTTTCTTTTTCTTGTGATTTCCTCTCTTGGAAACATTAGGTACAATGTTGCCCAGGATGAGATCTTGCACTTGTCCTCTCTTGGAAACAAGATGAGACTATTTGCACTTGTCCTCTCTTGGAAGCATTAGGTAATATGTTCTCTAAGAAGAGATCTTGCACGAACTAAGCAAAATCCCTTTGAACATTCCTTGCACTATTTTACATTTACAATGTATATGAGTTTCAAGCATACAGAGTTTTGCTTGCCTCATGGAGCTTGAAGATCATTTTTGTGTGGCACCTTATTAAAGTTATTAGGAGGTATAACTTTGGTATGGTTTGAATGGGAAGCCCAATCCGAGGCATGAATTTCCCCATAGCCACTTGTGTGTGTGAGAGTGCATACCATCCATGAGTGTATGTTTCTCACCTTTTAGGACTTCTCACCTGACGAATAGCCAAGAGTTATGTCACCTCATAGTGAATATGCATTTTTGGATAAAATAACCTAGATCTGATCCACATCATGTTGGACAAATGATCAAAGCTTGATCCACATTTTTTTGCTTCTTTCTTGTAGTTATTGCCATTGCATGATTGCATACCTTTTTTTGCTGCATATCATACACCTTGTGCATGTCCTTTTGTGCTTATGTTGGTTTGACTTAGGATATTAGATCCTGGGGGCTTGATCACCTCCTCATTCTTTATTTTCCTAGACCATCCACATTAGTATTGTTGGACCCCTCTTGAATGTCTACTTTAGTGTGAGTTTGAAGTAGGTTCATCCTCTCACTAATGTGGGGGCTAAATGTGGACACAAAAAAAAATCCCTTTTTCCTTGCTTGATTTGGGAATAATTAATGATAAATTGGACTTAATTTCACCTTGTTATAGTGTTGTGAGGTGTTTTACACATCCACATTAGGTCTTGGGCCCTTGCAAGCTGAATAAAATACATTTATCGATGTCTTGTAAAGGTGTTGTAAATTGTTGTAAATGACTTTCACACTTTTCTAGACTTTTATTAAGAATCTAAGTCTAATGGACCCATCTTTTCCCTAATTCAATATTGTAAAATGTATTTAATTGTATTCTCACATTAATCTAGAAGGCTTGTAAATTAAACTTAATTCTAATCTAGTGTTATAATGTGTTTTACACATTCACATTGGATGTTGTGCCTTTCTAGGCTGTTTGGACCTCATTTTAATGTTGTAAAGTGTATTTAATCACACTTTCATATTGAAATTTGTGTCCCTGCCCTAATTTCCTTTTACATCATCATTAATAGGCCCCTATAACCCCATATTGTGCATCTTGAGGCTTATTTTGATCAAAGACCTGATAAAATAAAGATAAAAACTAAAATTATTCACTCCCCAACATCCCAACTGGAAAAGGGTCCCTGTGGGACCCATTCACCACTTTGGGTGAATGATTCCCATCTAGGTGGGACTAAGTCACCCGACTGGGTGAATGAGTCCCATTTGGACTATTTTCGAGGTTTGAGTGGGATAAATTGGGTTTTAAGTTTAATTTTCTTTCATGTCAGCATTAGGGATCAAATTAATGGGAATTTTAGGTGGATTTACTATATAACAAAGATTTGAAAATATAATTCATAATTCATAATTCATTCATAATTCATTCATAATTCATTTATCATTCATCATCCATCTCAAGTCAAGCAAGCTAGGGTTTTAACATTCTAAATCATCAAGATAGTCTTCTAAGGCATTCAAGGATAGATTCTTCATCCATTGTTGCAGAAATTCAAGATCTATCATCATGGAAATTTTCTAAACTCCTTCATTTCATGTTCATGCTTCATCTTATTTCTTCATTTGGTTTAAATACCCAAAAGGGGTTTGACCAAGGCAAACCCCCATTCCCTAACATTCAACATTTATCTCTTTCTTTGTGTGGTTGCAGATTTAGGTACTTTGAAGGCTTGGAGATCATTGAAGAATAGGTTAAAAACTTGTTGAAGACATCTCCTTATTGGCTAGGTCTAAATATCCACAAAAGTCCCTTACAATGTCAAAAATTATGGTTTCAAATCCAAATACATGGAGGAACAAAAAGTGCAGACTGAGAGCTTCCATTTTCACTTTCGAATTTTTAGAAAAGCCAAAGTGGACTCATATACCATTAGTGGTATATGAGTCCCATTGTACATATTTTTTAGATATTTCTATAGATTTGGATAACCATTTGGTTGAAATGGGCCCCGACACAGTTTTCTAGATCTGGGACTATATCGCTAGAATGGCGTGTGAGTCCCAACAGGTCAAAATTTTAGGATCAACAAAATTCCAAGTCTTCATTCCAGTCTATAACACATTTCCAGGTGCACACTTTCTATTTCACAACTTTCTGTTTATTTTTGTTTGCATTTCTAGGTCATTTAGCATACGTTTTCATATCACATTGTGTTTTCAAACATGTTGCATTTTCTTAGTTTTGCATCAATAGTTTATCTTCCCTATCAACTTCCAATTGAAGAGGGTTTGATTAAAATACCTTAGATCAAACCCCCTTGGAGAGAACCCCTCTAGTTTTAAACTATACCTATAGTAGAGTCTCCTTTACACCTATCAAAATTGATAAGTAGGAGGTATTTTTCCACAGCGTGTCAAATTATGATATTGCTATCAGGATTCAACCGTGTAGTTTTGAGTCAAACTCATTGACCCATGTTTCATGAGTAGTGGTTCAACAAGAACCCATCTCTCATGATATCAAATGGTCCACTTTAGCATCTAATTGCATCCACTGCTCCACAAAAGTGTGTAGTTCTTATTATAAACTTCCCTTGTGAATGTAAATTTTTCACCAAAAATCAAGCTCTCTATTCTGCACATGTGGAAAAATAGAATATTATCAATTTTTTTTTTTAAATATGAGTGCATCAGGTATTGAAGTCCTTGATCCAAAAAACAATAAAATTTAATTTTGATACATACAAAAAAAGTTGTGTTATACAATCCTCCTATGTCTGAATTGTAATTGGTTTAACTTCAAAATTTGATTAAGGAAAAAATATTTAATAAAACACTATGAAACCAATTGGAAGCACTAGATATCGTAGTTACAAATCTAATTTTTAAAAAAATAGAATTTTATCCTTCATGGAAAAAACGTTATGTGTTATACGGTGAGTGTTACTCCTTAAAAATGGTGTTTATTGAAAAAAACTAGTTTTTGAAGGATATGGAAAAAGAAGTGCAATCTGATTCCAAAAATTTTGAAAAAAAATTTATTTAGAACCTACAGACAAAATTTCACAAATCACTAGTTTGCATCATCTACAAATTCCTCACAGTTTATCCGCTATAGGTGCCCGAAAGTGAAGATTTAGTTAGAAAAATCAGTCTAGTGTCTAGTTTGGCCAAAAATTGTAAACCAGTATTGTGGGATTACCGAGTTGCTAGAAAATTTTATGCAATTACCATGGCTACATGTACTTTTTACCCCATCCTAGTAAAAATTCAAAGTGGAATTTGATATTTTTGGGAAAATAAAAAAATGTCTTTTTTCTCATATCGTCACTTTTTGGACCTCCATGATCCTGCACTCACCCTTATCTATGCTTAGTACTAGCTTAAGCAATACTTAGAAGCTTGTAAGTTATCAATCTTACCAATGAAAATCCTTTGTTCTTCAAAGAGTGAACATATGTGCCTTGTAGTCTCCACCTTTTTTACCATGTGGTAGGCCCACCAAAACTCCTCGCCTATCATGCAATAGTGATTATTGACAATACTTAGAAGCTTTCACAACTTGCAATAGCATAACACATGGATTGATGTAGAGGAAATCACTGGTGAAATAGAAGAAATTACTTACTTGTTTTGGTGGCATGCAGGGCCACTAGGTGGTACCTCAACACTTCCCCCTATGAACTATTTTGTCAAGATTCAAATCTTTATATGAAAATTAGTCTGTGTATGAAAGAAAGTGCTCGACACTATGCCAGTGGTTCCAACCAATCTAACACTAGGAGTTATTTACAATATTTAAGGGCTTCACTAGACTATGTCAATTTGACATGTGGCATTGGTGTAGGGGTGGGCACTTTATTTGAGCAAGCATCACTAGATGCCTGAGGACACCATATGATACCTTAGTGCTTTACATTTTATATTTATCCATTTGGGCTTGACAAGAACTACCCAACTATGACTAGTGCAAACTTGACCATCGAGGGCTCATGGGAAAAATAAACTATTATGAAATATTTTGGCAAGATTCAAGACTTTAAACAAAAAGCGGTCTGTGAGAAAAGGTATGTGCCTGACACTATGCCAATGGTTCCAACCAATTTCATACAAGGAGTTATTTACATTACTTAAGAACTTCACCAAAGAAAGCAAATTAGACATGTCACATTGGTGTGGGGGTGGGTGCTTGGTATGACCAAGCATCACTAGACATCCGAGGATACCACATGTCACCTCAACATTTTACATTTTTAATTTAGGCCTTTGGGCTCGACAAGAATTTCCCAACTATGACTAATCCAAACTTGATCATTGAGGGCTCATGGAAAAAAGTAAATTCCCACCCAAGAGTCCACACAACTTGGAGATAGATACTACTAACGAAACTCAACATCATGTGCCCTGCACACTTAAGAAAAAATGGTATGTTAGTTCAATAAGCCTTTATGGGGTGCAATTAATTGTTGGCTATGCATGCCAATAAGGGATAGTTAGCAAGATTTATTTGATTAATTTTTAACGCCACAACATCTAGGTCACATGAGATATTTTTCAGCATGTCTTATACTTTATTACCCTCTCTATAACAATGTGAGATCTAGTAAGGATCAAAATCTTGTAGCATTTTGATTCCTAGGTTAAGGATGACACTTAACAACCAACTAACTGATTTTTTTTGCTTACATGCATTGATAATGACCACAAAATCCCCCTCAATCCATATATGTTTGATACCTACTAACTTTTCCAATTTTAGACTTGCGAGTAATGCTTTTTCCCCAGTCTTATTATCTGTTCCATCTGGTAATTTTAATGTGAGGGTACCAATAATCTTTCTTGCATGGTTCCTCAGTACACAACCATCACCGAATGAAGTTGGGTTCCCTCGAGAGGTCCCATCAAAATTGAGCTTTGCCACACCCATTGGAGGTGGAGCTCATACTCCACTATTGCACTTGTGCTTAGTTTTAGGTAACCATGTTCCTAGATTTGGGGAATGGATCAAATCCTAGTACGAAGATATTTTTGCATCCCAATTTGAGTATATTTTTCTTTATCCATTTGGTTCATACACACTAGACATTACTAACTCCAAAATTAACCTTTCAATTTTGAATATTACTTGTTTGAATGTATGATGCTCCTTATGAAATATTCTACTATTCTTTTCCCACCATAAACACCATATTAGTATTGAGGGACTTATCATCCATATTGAAGAGGATATAGAGTCTTTATATATTATTTTCCATGAGGATAAAACTAATAAAAAATATTCTTGGAGGAGTGTGACTCATATGCCACTCCTAGCGTATGAGTCCCCCTCGGTGGGAACCATACACTAGGAGTGGCGTATGAGTCCCACTTGGGCCCTTTTTAGGGTTTGAGTGGGAAATTCAAGTTTTTAATTCAAATTTTTGGTTGATGTCAGATTTTGAGATCTAAATAATGGTAAATTAGGTGTAATTCCTATATAAACAAGGTTATAAAGTTAATTTTCAATCTAACCAATCATCTAGAAGAGCAATTTCAAGATCCAAGCATTCAAGAATTCTTTACAAGAGCATCCAAGAATAAGTAATCAGAAAAGTTGAAGCCCTAAAGAAACATTATTGTGTTTTTGTAGGTCTTCAAGCTCAGTTTCATTCAATATATAGCATTGTCAAGAGTTGGTTATGGTTGCCTATGGTGAATCATGATGGATTCTAGGTTGGGGAGATGCAAATAGCCATCAAGCCAAGCCTAATGACTTGTTTCCTAAGTGATTCCATCCTCCATTATCACTCTAGTTTCAGCCTAAGGAAGGTACATGTATCATTGTGGCTTATTAGGGCGATTAGAGATCTCCCAAAGTAAGTCATTCATGTTCATATTTCATTCATGCATCTCATTCTAGCACAATAGAATAGGGTTGCATTACATTTCAAATTTCCTAATCTTAGACACACTTAAGGTTAGGGTTTATGTTCAAATTTGCATTCAAGGTCCATTATTTCTATCAAGGTTTAATTACCAAACTAGGGGTTTGACTGAGGCAAACCCCACATAATCAAATCAACTTTATATTTTACTTTGTAGGTCTTTTATAGGTTCAAATCTAGAAAGAAGTTTGGGAAGGAAGAGCAGGGATTAGAGTAAAAATCTAGACTATGAATTCATGAAAGAGAGAAATGATACTGATACGCCAAAAGTGGCATATGAGTCCCCTTATATAGGAAAAATTCTATATTTTTTTAGATCCTAAATCTGCATTGCCAGAAATCTGTTCTAGACCAAAAACCCTAGTCTGGGATTGATACACCCAAATTGGCGTATAAGTCCTAAAGTTCCTTAATTCTAATATTTTCAGTGTTTCAATGCTCATTCCATGCATATTCAGGTTTCCAGGTGCACACCCTCGATCTCTCAACTTTCTGTTTTGATTTACATGCTTTTCTAGGTCATTTAGTAAATTATTGCATCACATTAGGTTTAGCATTAGGTCTTGCATTTCAATAGTCCTTCCAATACCTAGCTTGGTGGTGAACCACTCTTTAGTTTATAATCAGACCCTAGGACAACCCTATTGCAAGATCTCTTTCCCCTTTGCATACCTAATATTGAAATCTCTAGGGTTTTCATTGAATGAAAAGTGCAGAAGATTGTTTTTCTATGTTCTAAACCATAAGCAATGAAAAAATTCCACTTTTCATTTTGGTGAACATACATTTAGAACATCTTGATTTTTATTTGGAGTGCATCGTCATCCTAGATCTTGCTTCCACTAACATTGCATTAGGGTTTGCATTAGTTAAGTGGCATTCTAGGGTTTCTAAATATTTCATTAGTGAAAATGCATATAGGTTGCATTTTTGTATCTTACATCATTAAAAATTATCTGAAATTTGCATTTTAATTTAGCCTACAAATCATCAAAACCAAAAAGCATAAAAATCGCTTAAAATTTTCTAGAATTTGTGAAAAAACCCTCAATGGGACTCATACGCCCCTCTAGGAAATTTAGTCCTAGTGTAAATTTTAAACTGCATTTTACAACATTAAATTCTTTGTTTCTTGGCTTTTGTTTGCTATTGGTAGCTTTCTATTTTAGTTTGTAGAGTTTCTATTACATTCTTGAATCATTAGAGTTAGCATAGTTTACATTCATTGCAATTGTGGATAGAATTATATTTTTGTACTTTTCATTTTCAGCATTAGTTCATAGTTCAATTATATTAGATTACATTTGGAATTCATTAGAAAACAAAACCAAAAACACCTACAAACTGATGAATCACTTGGAGAAAGAATAGTTATTTGAGAATGCCAAATCTCTTTTTCCAAGTTAACCTTACTCTCAAGCCTTTTAGTAGTGATGCATTTGGAATGTTAGATGAAGCCCTTGAGGAGTTCATCTCACTAGGTTCATCCACTAAGGCTTGTTACAATAAACAAAAACCAAGAGAAGTTAACGTGATTCAACTTCAAATTATCCTTTACCCACATTCACACAAACCTCAAACTCAAAACAAGCCTGTTTTCACCCTTGAACCACCTAAGAACAATGTTTTGCAACAATCAAGTCATAATACCATTGCTCATACATATAACACTTGAAACAATTTGAAACCAAGACAGCTAACTCCAACAACCTTACCTTTTCCTAATCCCATCTTTCCTAGTGCTCCTTGTTTGCCTTCACATAGTGGGAAGGAGTATGATCTTGTTGAACAACTTTAGAATACTCTTGCAAAGATATCCTTATAGGACCTAATTCAGAATTCACCTAATTATCACACTATGCTTCAAACAACCTTGTAATAAGTAGTGGTTCCCTTCAATACAAATGCAACTTATATGACAGCCCTAATACAAGGAATGAATACAATTAATGTGGAAATTATTTTTCATCAAGATGAACTACCATGTTTGGAATTGAGAAAGAAAAATGATGCTTTCATGATGATAGCCATCTATAATAGGTTAGGAATAAAAAGAACCCTTGTTGACAATGGATCTTCCCTTAATGTGTGTAGTGTGACCCTTTTGGATAGGCTTGGCATGGAAAAATCAAGAATTCAACCTAACTCCTTATTGATCTGAGGATTTTAAAATGTAGGAAAGCAACCACTGATGTGATTACTTTACCTATTATAGTTGGAAAGGCCATCTTACAAACTCCTATTCATGTCATGCCTCATGAAATTTCATTTAATCTTCTTTTAGGAAGACCTTGGATTCATGAGATGCATATGGTGCCTTCAACTCTTCATTGTATAATGAAGTATGTCTATAACAATAAGGTATACCAAATTGAAATAGACCCTGAGCTTGAAAGTTTCTTACAAGTTGAAAAAGGAAGGACAAGTTCTTTAAACACATTAATTCCAACATTAAATATATAACCTATGAAAAAGGAAGAACAAGAGATATAAATGGTATCAAAATTATTAGAAGGTTGGGGTTCTTTAGAATTCATACCTTTGTTTATGGGATAATACATAATCACAAGAAAATAAGTTGAGAAGCAAAAGAAACCATTGGTTATGTAAAAGAAAAACTCAAAAGAAAACTCATAAGTATCTACCTCATCTACCCTTGAAGAAGATACAAGCTACACAAAAAACCTTGATGAGATAGATTATCAATAACCACTAGACTCAAAAGAAATGGAGAAACTTTATGGAAGAGGTTATGAGATTATGAAACAACTGGGTTATAGTGGAAAATGATGTGGAAAGAAAGAACAAGGCATCCGTGTTCTTATAGACCTAACACACAAGAAACAAAAAGTGGTTTAGTATATTATCCTATTAAGATAACACAAGAAAAAAAAACACCCTCGTTGAACATAAATTCCATCACGTGCAAACCTAAAACAACTCCCACCTTGAAGCATCCATAATTGCTTGATATGACTTGTGAACCATCATGGGAAAAGTTTGAAGATGATGAAGCCTTGAAAGAAATGCTAGAAGTTTATGACAAACCATCTACTCCTCTTCAAAAGAAACGAGTTACATGTGCTATGATTAGTGCCAAGAATAAAGACGGAGAAAAGGAAAGTAATTAGATTGACATGAAAAATGAAGAACACAACCATGAATTTCCAAAACAAAGTGCACTTCCTCTACGAGATAAAATTGACATAATAATGGACATTAATGATAAGGAGAAAGTGATTAAGATAGGAAAGTTGCTTGATAAAGATGAACAAGAGGACCATGCAAATTTTCTTCATGACCTTCCCAAAATTTTTGCTTGGAATTATTTGGATATGTTGGGAATCAATGCTAAGATAGTGACACACACCATAGTCCTTGTTGAAAATGCTAAACTAGTTAGATAAAAGATAAAAAAAATGAATCCTAAGATAGCCTTGCTAGTTAAGGGCAAGATTGAAAAACTCATTGAAGTTGGTTTCATATGACCTATAGATTATTTGCCTTATATCTCAACATTGTCATAGTCACGAAACAAGATAATCATATTAGGATGTGTATGGACTTGTAATGAGAAAAATTGTACACCCTTGGAAATGGTACAATTTATCTTAATTTGGGAATGATTAATGTTAATGAACCTAAGGTCACCTTGATCTAGTGTTGTAATGTGTTTTACACATTCACACTAGGTCTTGGGCTCTTTTTAAGCTAAATAAACCTAAATTTTCCTTAATTTAGTATTGTAAAGTGTATTTATTTACAAATTCACATTGAATTTAGGAGGCTTGTAAACTAAATGGACCTAATCTAGTGTTGTAATGTGTTGTACAAATTCACATGGGATTTTAGGCCCTTCTAAGCTAATTTAAATTGATTTTTCCTTAATTTGATGTTGTAAAATGTATTTATTTACACTTTCACATTGAATTTTGGGCCCTCTTGCATTTGTTACCTTAATATAATCATTAATAGGCCCCTAAGACCATATATTGTGCATCTTGAGGCATTTTTTAACCAAAATTTTGACATAGACCTAAAATAAACTTAATTTCTTTACTCCTTGACACTTTCTCTCCAAAAAGGCTCTATGAGACCCATATGCCACCTTGGGCATAGGAGTCCCACCTAGGTGGGACCCATATGCCATAGATGGTGTGTGAGTCCCATTTGGCCTATGTTTTGGGTTTTGAGTGGGAAAATTTGGTTTTAAGTTCAAATTTCATGAATGTCGGCCTATGGGATCCAATAAACACGATATTAGATGGATTTCCTATATAAATGAGGTCTCAAATCCCTATTCCATTAAGAATTCAAGATATCAAGTCAAGCACTCAAGAGTTAAGCATTCCAAGACTTTATAATATCATCAAGAGAGCATTCAAGATTATTTCTAATGCATTTAAGGGAAGATTCTTCATCATTTGTTGTAGCAACTCAAGATCCATCATCATATCAAGGATATCAAGCATCAAGCATGTTATTGAGCTAGTGTTGTGATGTTGCATTTAATATTCAAGGTAAAGCATTGTTCTACACTTATTTCAAAGTCTAGATCCACATCCTTCATGGAAATTTCATGTTAAATTGCAAATTTACAAGACATCATTCAAGTTATCATTGCTCATGTTTTATGTTTCATGTCCTTATTTCATTATCTCATCATTTGGTTTAATTACCTCAAAGGGGTTTGACCAAGGAAAACCCCTATTTACTAACAATCAACAAGTTTTTCTTCTCTTTACATGTGTAATTGTAGATCTAGGTGTCTTGAAGTATGAAGGATCCTTGAAGATTAGGTTACAAGTGTGAAAGAAGTTGTTGGATTTGTCTCCTCACTTCCAAGGTCACGAAAAGTCTTCTACATGTACGAATTCAGGGTTTAGATGTGGAAATCAATTGGGAAGGACATAATAGACATTGATGACTAGATTCAAACTTTGAAGTGCAAAAAAACCCTAACTAGACTCATACGCTAGTCCTGGCGTATGAGTCTCAATCTAGGTCATTTTTTTTATTTTTGTAGTTTCAAACCCTTTTCCTAGATTTTAGTTTCTTCCCAAAAACCCTAGTCTAGAACTGATAAGCCCATACTAGCATATCAGTCCCATTCAACACCAAAATTAGTGTTTTCAACATTTCCAATCCTCATTTAGGCTTCTTCATGTTTCCAGGTGCATGTCTTTGATTTTATAGCTTTTTGTTTTGATTTGGTTGCATATCTAAGTCATTCATTCAAGTCTCATGCATCACTAGGTTTAAACATTAGATCTTGCATTTCATTAGTCTTTCCAAGCCCTAGCTTGGTGGTGAACTTCTCTTTAGTCATTAATCATACCCTAGGATACCCCATTGCAAGATCTCTTTCCCCTTTCTTCATTGGATTGAGATCTCTAGGGTTTCCTTGAATGTGGAGAATAGAAAGTTAGTTGTCCTAGGTCCTAAACCCTAGTGATCACAATTTTCTATCTTACATTTTGGTGAACTTGCATTTAGAACACATCATTTCTGATTTGGAGTACAACATCATCGAAGATCTTGCTTGCATTAGTTAATTGGAATTCTAGGGTTTCTAAATTTTGCATTAGTGAAAGAGCATATATGTTGCATTTTTACATCTTGAATTACTGAAAATCATTTGAAATATTCATTTTCATTTAGTTCATACATCATCCATACCAAAAAGCATAGAAAACACTTAAAATTTCTTGAAAATTATGAAAAAACCATAACTGGGACTCATACACCCCTCTGGGTGATTTAGTCCCAGTCCGGATTTTAAACTACCTTTTATAGCATTGAAAAACTCAATTATGTGCTTCTAAAGCTTTTTGGTAACATTTAGTATCAATCTAGAAAGTTTTAGTAACTTTTTTTTTATGCATCTAGGTCAAAAACATCATTTTAGGGTAGTTATTTTTGAAATCATTTGAATAGCAAAAATCATTAGATTTGAAAATGTTCACATTTATGAAACTTTGCATCATATGGATAAAAGTAGTTTTCACTTTTGCATATACAATGTTTACATTCATAAAGCTTTGCATAACTTTTATAAAAGTGCTTTTCATTTTCGAATACACATTGTTTGAATTCTTAAAGTTTTGCATACATTGGTTAAAAGTGTTTTGCATCTTTGGTATACATTGTTTACATTCTTGAAGCATTGCATGAGATGGTTAGAAGTAATTTTCATTCTAGGTCAAAAAATTCTAGTATCTCACATATCTAGGTATGCTAAGAAAAATTTCATAATCCCTTCCTATGAGAGTTATTTTGTTGGAACACAATAGTCTACCGAGAGGGGGGGTGAATAAGTAGATATTAAAATTCTATCCTTCTTAAAACCTTCTATGTATACTAGTTTCTTCAACCCTTAATGTGCAAATATTAAGCATGTGATATATAAATATAAACAAGCACACATCATATCACATAACACATGATATACGTGGAAAACCCCAGATGGGAAAAACCACGGTGACAAAGGCTACTTGAGTTTACTGCTCAAATCCAACGTCACAAATAAAGCTTCTATTACAATGTTTTAGGGCACCTGCCCAAGGAAGCACTAACTCCCTGATTTAGGAGCATCAACTCCAGGGAGACACCAATCCCCTACGTTGAGCACCAACTTAGTAAAAATGAGGCAACAACCTCTACAACATTACAAGCTCAAATATGCATATAAATGGTTCTACATAAACTTGAGATGCATTAATACATACAATACACTATTGCACTTATTGCAACTTACACTCTGTTGCTATAGATGCACTCTCACCAACATATACGTTTTCTCTGCACTCTCCTCTACTCTGCACTCTCTTCTCTAATGCATTCTTAGTTGTACATCTATTTGTTTAGCACTCTGTGCACTCTTAGAATTCTAACTCAACACCAACACTTACAGAATCAACAACATTAACAATACCTAGTTGTCTTCCTTCTTTATCAACCTACAATCATTACCTTTGGATCTGCTACTTCGTCCATATCAACCCTCACATCTTATTAGGGTTTCCCTCGCTTGCAAACTTCACCAAAAAATTACCTATTCATCGAGCTACACACCATCATCAAGCTCATCATAAAGACATCTAATAAGGTTTATTAGATATCACCATACCTATGCATTGAGTGACAAAACATTTAATCTAGATACAAAGAATTTCCCTTCATTTGCTCTATCAAACCCTAAAATTTGATTATGCATTCAATGCATTCTTCTCATTATTCAATCTGATCTTGATTCTTGTCTCTGTGATCACCTTTGCAATATGTGCTATCGTTTTGTGCATCAGATCTCCTTTACATAGGTCGCTGGGTGCACTTGGACCAATTAATTCTTTCCCCCATATTAGTTTCTAGTCAAAACCCTCTTCACACTGAGTTAGCCATTTGTGATTACTACATTCAAATCTAGGCCGTCGATCTATTGACTTTGTGCCATGATCTCGTGCTTTCCATTCACTATCACAACTTTAAATCATGAATGTCCAATAAGCGGTCATTTAAATCTCCTCCTTCGATCTTATCCTTCATACACTGCTTGCCATATGCGGGGTCCACCAAGACGCACGTCCAAATTTTGTGACCTAACGAGCTCAAATAATGGGCCCACACAAACCTTGCGGGGTTTGTGGGTTGTTGTCATTTGTTATCCATATCATCACCATGCAACTCACAACAACGATGTGAGTTGGTCTATCGAGCCATTACTCTTTGACACCTATCTACATCATCATCCATCGTTAGCATATTCTTCTTTCTTTTTTAGGTCCCACCATCTTCATCGATGATCAATATTCATCCACCGTGGATTAATCTCCACTGCTCTTCGTTGACCCCACAAGACTTAGCCAGGATCCTTCAAAAACTTAGTGGTATTGACAAGCACTATTGGATCTTCTTGATCACAACCATTACTCATGGCCCCGATGCACTCATTCATTTCCACTTATCAATGTGACATCATGTTCCACTAACTACGTTTGCTGCCTCTGTAGGTCACACCATGCATGCTACGAGCACTGTTGATCTTCAACATTCAATCATCGTCATTCCCTGCTGACCCCACGGGTATTGATTGAGACCCACCACAAACTCAGCGGTACTTGTGGGCACCATTAGATCTTGAAGCCTTAACCATCATCATCAATCTTGCAAAGACAAATATATGCTCAATACTTAGGAAATATTATACTCACAAAATATTTGCTTGGCCGCTAAATGTAAGGTGAAGGGGCTAGTTCCCCAATTGACATCAAATGCTTAAGTCACAACTTAAGCTACCTACAACCTACTACAACTAGTCAACGTCAAAATAGAACATTTGTGACGCCATGATTGTAGGAACTTACACACATATTGTTTAATTGATAAACCCTAGACTGAGAACATGAATAAATGAATGCTGACATCTCCGTTGATATCAAGACCTGCACAATACCTTTTTGGAAAGCTTTCAAGAAACCTAGTTTGAATCTGCCATCTAATTTTCCATCAGCTCTACTACTCTCACACTCATCCTCTATCATTATGCCAACAATCTCCCTTGCATGATTTGCACTTTTGAAATCAATGACAACTATATGCCGACAATCTCTCCCTTTGGCATTGATGGAAAAACTAAATGCTAATACCAATTAGTTGAAATATTCTAATACCAATTGAAAGCAATTGAGATCTATTACTATTAGATTTCTACACTGATTGGACACAAAAAGCAATGCTCCCCCTTTGATGTGCTCATCCTACTCAAACGAGCATTTTTTTGTTTATGATCTTCTCCCCCTTTGACATCAATGGAAAAGGGTAGACTCCCCCTAACACATTACCCTCCCTTTGAAAAGCAATTGAAAGAGAAGATGGGCATTTGGAACAATACAACCATCAAGTTGTTAGACATTTGTAAAACCATTGATACCTGACTTGATCTATCTTGTCTATTTCTAGGGATGATTGAGATCTGGATGAAACTCCCCCTAGATATATGCCTTATCACTAGAGACTAGTGATATGATGTGGGAGCAATGACTCCAATTTTTTTCCTCAAGTATTCAAACTGCTCCTTGGAAAGAGGCTTGGTGAAAATGCTAGCTACTTGTTCCTTGGTGGGAACATCTTCCATGCTGATTTCCTTATTTTCAACCTTCTCTCTTATGGAGTGATACTTAATAGAGATGTGCTTTTTCCTATAAGGCATCACTAGATTCTTTGATATGTTTATGGCACTCGAATTATCACAAAGAATTGAGATAGGTTCTTTGTACTCCACCTTAATGTCCTTAAGTGTTTGCTTCGTCCATAGGACTTGAGTAAAAAATGCTTCTGCTGCCACATACTCTGCTTCAAAAGTGGATAGGGTGAATGATTCTTGATTCTTTCTCATCCAGGAAACTAACTTGTTTCCCAAGAAGAATGCTCCTCCACTAGTTCTTTTCCTATCATCTACACTTCCTTCCCAATCAACATCTGTATATGCAATTAGAGAGAAATCTTTGCTCTTGGAATACCGTAGTCCATAGTCAAAAATACCCTTAATGTATCTAAAAATTATTTTTACAACACTAACATGTGACTCTCTAGGTGCTACCTGAAATCTTACCACTAAACATACTGCTTGCATAATATCTGGTCATGATGTAGTTAAATACATCAGGCTCCCAATCATTGACCTATACACTATCTAATTTTCCCCAGGTGATTCATCTATTTTGCTTAACTTGCAACCAGTTATCATGGAGGTACTAACTGGTCTGCTATCTTCCATGCCTCATTCTTGATCATTTCCTTAGCATACTTGGTTTGAGATATGAATATCCCATTATTAGTTTGTACAATTTGCAAACCAAGGAAAAATGAAAATTCTCCTAACATTGACATCTCAAATTCATTGTGCATGTGCGTAGCAAATATTTTACACAATTTATTATTTCTACCACCAAAAATGATCTCATCCACATAAAAAACAACTATAATCATTTGCTCACCTTCACATTTGAAATATAGGTTATTGTCTGCACATCCCTTGTTGAATCCTTGTTGCTGCAAGTACTGGTCTAATATTGAATACCATGCTCTTGGTGCTTGTTTTAGACCATATAAGGCCTTTCTCAATCTAGAAATGTAATTATTATCTTTTTTTAGTTGAAAACCTTTTGGTTGTTCAATGTAAACTTCCTCTTCTAGGTTTCCATTTAAGAATGTAGACATGACATCCATTTGATATACTTTGAATCCTTTATGCACTGAAAATTCAAGAAACATTCTGATTGCTTCTAGCCTTGCTACAAGTGCAAATGTCTCTTCAAAATCAATTCCTCAACTTGTGCATACCCTTTGCACACTAATCTTGAGTTTTTTCTTACCACTGCTCCATCTTCATTCAACTTGTTTCCAAACACCCACTTGGTTCCAATTACATTTTTTCTTAGGGGCCTAGGAACCAGTTCCCATGTTTTTTTCTTTTCAATATGGTTTAACTCCTCTTCCATGGCTTCTATCTAGCTCTCATCCTTGCTAGCTTTAGAGAAATTCTTTGGTTCAATTTGAGGACAAGGGAGAAAAATTTACTTGTTCCTTGTTCTTTGCAAATCTCCTTCTGGTCTGAACTCCTTCATTTTTATCCCCAATTATCTAATTTGTTGGATGATCCTTTTGGACATACTTTGCAGGGGCCTTCTCAACTTCTATTTCCTCAGGTTCTTCATTATTATTTGCTACATTAACTTCGTAGTATGAGGCATCATCAAAATTTTCTTGATCAAACTTGATATGTTTTATACTTTCATCAATATTCAAATTAACGCTTTCCAAAATCTTGTCTAGCCTTTTGTTATAACATTTGTAGGCTTTACTTTGAGTGCAATATCCTAAAAATATTCCTTCATCACTCATTGAATCAAACTTTCCTAGGTTTTCATCTTCTCTTTTGATGTAGAACTTACTTCCAAATACTTTTAAGTATTTCATAGTTGCAAGTTCACCATACCACAATTCATAGGGAGTGCTATCACTATGTACTTGGATTTGAACTCTATTCAAAATGTATACTACAATATGTATCACTTCTCTCTAGATCATATTAGTTAATCTGGCTTCTTTTAGCATTGTTATAGCCATGTCCCATAGAACCCTATTCTTCCTCTCTACCACTCCATTTTGCTATGGATTTCTTGGTGCCGAATATTGTCTCTTATTCCATGTGCCTCACAGTAATCAACAAATTCACCAGATGTGAATTCTCCTCCTCTATCTAACCTTAAACATTTGAACTTCCTTCCTATCTCCTTATCAACTATCTTTTTGAATATTTTGAATCTCTCAAATTCTTGTGATTTTTCCCTCAAAAATGTAACCTATGTAATCCTTGTATAATCATCTATTAGTAGCATAATGTATCTTTCTCCTTTTAGTCCTCTTGTTCTTGTGGGTCCACATAGATCTGCGTGAACTAGCTGTAAAGGATTTGTGGTTGAGTATTCTTTGGTTGGAAAGCTAGTATTTTTTTTCTTTCCTAGCTAACTCTTTACATATGATGTTTAGAGGCTTAGATACTTTAGGCATATCTCTGACTAATCCTGTTGAACTCACTTTCACCAAGTTGTCAAAGTTAATGTGGCCTAGTCTTTTGTGCCAAAGCCAACTCTCACTAGCCTATCCCATCAGACAGGTTTGACCTTTTACTTTAGTGAGATTGTAGAGATTATAGTTAGTTCTCAACCCTTGTGCAAATATCTTTCCATTCTTTCTGATTTTACAACCTTTTGAATCAAATGTGACCTTATAACCATTGTCACACATTTGGCTCACACTTAACAGATTATGTTTCAGACCTTCAACATAGAGCACATCTTTAGTTTTTTTCTTCCAATCTATGCTCAAAATTCCTTCACCACGAATCTTGATAGTAGTATTATCACCTAAGCTCACTGATCCTCCTTTCCTCATTTTAAGTTCAATAAAATTGCTTTTATTTCCTATCACATGCTTAGATCAATCACTATTAATGAGCAACCACTATCAATACCCACAAATTTTGTTCCTTCGCATGTAATGCTATTTGGTCAATCAAGGGTTGAGTAGAATCCTACTCTTTCTCCTTGCATACCTTCTTAGGTTTATTCTCAATATTTTCTTCCTTTCTCTCAAAGGCTTCAATTTTATTTTTAGCTTTGGGAGGTGTGTTTTTCTTCTTCTCAAAATGAGCATTTGGTCTTACAATTTTTTCTCTACAATTTCTAGCTATATGACCAAAATTATGGCAATTAAAACAAACTATATTCATATTAACTAAAGGAGCAAACGAGTTTTTTCTTTCAAAATTTACACTCATTTTAGGGATAATTCTACACTCTCTAGCCCTATGACCATAATGATTACATGAATAGCAATATCCATAGAAATATGAAGAATACCTGGTCATAGAATTTTGTACAAGATGAGGAGGTCTTTTGTGCATCCGCCTTCTTATGTCTCTCACCCTAGTGAATCCATCAGTATCGGTCCTTTTGAAGGTTTGCTTATTCTTTTGGTGATCAAGATCCAATTGGCTATCCTTCTTGTCTACAACAAGCATCTTTTCTTCATTATTTTTCTTTGAATCTGTAGATTTCTCATTGTATTATTTTCCTTTACAGTTTCTCTCCTTGATAGATTTAGACTTTTCTTCTGCTCTAAGTATTTCATACAACTTTTCAGAAGCATCAACAAAGGAGCTTTTTCCTTTCTCCAAACCTAAGCTTGATTTTTTTTAGTTGTAGGCCTCTAGATGATTAGTAACTCATCTAGAATGTTTGAGCCACTTTTTAGTTTGAGTCCTTTCTCTATCTGCACTTTTTCCTTTTCTAGTTCTCTTCTTAGAGCAACAATCTCTTCCTCAAGCTTCATCCATCTGTTTGCTTCAGATTGGAACTTGGAATTAATCACATCATCTACTCTCTTGGCTTCTTCTAGCTTCAGCTTCAAATCTACCACATTCTAGGTAGATTCTTTTAGTTCCTTGCTTAGTTTATCTGACTCTTTTTGAGCAGGTTTCTTTTGTTTCTTTTTCTCCCTCTTTAACTCCTCAATCTCATCTATGAGATCATCAATCTCATCAAGAGCATATATGAGTTCTCCTTCGATATAAAATACACCTTCTTCTTCACCCTCTTCAAGAAGATTTTCAACCTTTTCATTCTTCTGCTCCTCAGAATCTCTTTACATAAAGAGAATTTCATGGATTCTAGCAATGAAAGCATAGATTTTTTCATCATCTAAGTTGTTGCAGTCTTCTGATTCATCACTATCTTCTTGGATGTATAGACTTTTATTTTTCTTCAAAAAATTTCTTTTCTTAGGGTGGTAGGGTTTCTTCATTTTTTCATCTACCTCTTGTTTAGAGTTGATTTTCTTATTGTAGGGACATTTAGTAGTGAAATGACCTACTTTACCACATTCAAAAAAATTGAAGGGAAACTTACCTTTGTAATTTCTAGATCCTCTTCTTAGTCTTCTAACGAAGTTTGCCTCCTCTTCATCAGTCTCGTCATCTTCAGATGGAATCAGTTCTGCCTTATTTTTCTTGGGAGAAATATCCTCTCCTTGTTAATATTCTTGAAAGTAGCTTCTTTCCTGGAGGGTTCTTCATGTCTCATCCTCATCTCATAGGCTATGAATATACCATGTAGCTCATTTAGAGTCAACTTGTCAATTTCTCTCCCTTCTTCTATAGTTGTGATCTTAGAGTCATACTTGTATGTCATTGATATGAGAACTTTCAATACAACCACATCCTATTTCATCTCTTCTCCATGTCCCCTGATAGATTTCACAATATCATTAACTCTCATTAGATAGTCTGCAATATTTTCTTTATCATTCTTAGACCTTCAAATCTAGCTTTTAGTATTTGCAACTTTGCGAGTTTTACCTTGTCATCTCTTTCATAAATATTCTTCAATGTATCCCAAAAATCTTGTGCATTCTTACAATACATAAATTTTCTATGCATAGGCCTAGATAGACTTTTCATGATAGCATACCATGCCTTTTCATTGTTCTCATAATCCTTTTTGGCTGTAACAACTTTAGGGGCTATGGTAGGTGGCATGTATCCATTTACAACTAACATCCACAAATCAAAACATAAGGATCCCAAGTATCCTTTCATTAATGAGCTCCAATAGCCATAATCTATTCCATCAAACTTAGGTGGCTTGGATGAGGAGGTGCTTTCTTGATTGGCCATTTGTGTTCCAAAAGTCAAGGACCTACCCAAGCTGGTTAAACTTCTCCTAGGGAAGCTAGGGATCTGATACCAATTTTTGGTTCACACAATAGTCTACTAAGAGGGGGGGTGAATCAATAGACATTAAAATTCCATCCTTATTAAACCTTCAGTGCAAACTAATTTCTTCAACCCTTAATGTGCAAATATTAAGCATGTGATATAGAAATATAACCAAGCACACATCATATCACATAACAAATGATATACATGGAAAACCAAAGATGGGAAAAATGAGGGTGACAAAGGCTACTTGAGTCTACTACTCAAATCCAGTATCACAAATAAAAATTCTATTACAATGTTTTAGGGCACCCACCCAAGGAAGCACTAAATCCATGATTTAGGAGCACCAAATCCAAGGAGACACCAATCCCCTACTCTAAGCACCAACTCAGTACACGTGAGGCAACAAAACCTACAACATTACAAACTCAGATATGCATACAAATGGTTTTACATAAACCCGAGATGCATCAATATATATACACTATTGCACTTATTGCAACTTACACTCTATTGTTGTAGCTGCACTCTTAGCAACACATACTTTTTCTCTACACTCTCCTTTACTCTGCACTCTCCTCTAATGCATTCTTAGCTGTACATCTCTCTGTTCAACACTCTATGCACTCACAAAATTATAAATCAACACCAACACTTGTAGACTCAACAACATAGACAATACCTAATTCTCTTCCTTCTTTATCAACCTGAAATCATTACTTTGAGATCCACTACTTCATCCAGATCAACCCTCACATCCTATTAGGGTTTTTCTCACTTGCATACTTCACCAACAAACTACCTTTTCATCAAGCTACACGCCATCATCAAGCTCATCATAAAGACATCTGATAAGGTTTATCAAATATCACCATACCTATGCATTGAGCCATACAACATTAAATTTAGATACAGAGAATTTCCCTTCATTTTCTCTATCAAACCCTAAAATATGATTATGCATTTAATGCGTTCTTTTGATTATTCAATCTGATCTTGATTCTTGTCTCTGTAATCACCTCTACAATCTATGCCACCATTTTTTACATCAAATATCATTTACATAGGTCACTAGGTGTAGGGCCAATTAATTCTTTCCTCTATGTCAGTTTCCAGTCGAAACCCTCTTCATACTGAGTTAGCCATTTGTGATTACTACAATAAAATCTAGGCCATCAATCTCCTAACTTCACACCATGATACTGTTCTTTCCATTCACTGTTGCAACTTTAAATCACATGACTATCCAATAAGAAGTCATTTAAATCTCCTCCTTCGATCTTATTCTTTATACACCGCTTGCTATATGTGGGGTCCACCAAGACACGCGTCCAAAGCCTGTGCACCTCATGAGATTAGACAACATGCCCACACAAACCTTGTGGGGTTTGCGGGTTGTTGCCATTTTTTATCCACATTATCACCACACAACTCACAACAACAATGTGAGTTGGTTTGTTGAGCAATCGCTCTTCGACACCTGTTAGCCTACATCATCATCCATCGTCAACCTATTCTTCTTTCTTTTTTGGTTCCCACTATCTTCATTGATAGTTAGCATTCATCCACCATGGATTAATCTCCACTACTCTCTGCTGACCCCACAGGACAATTGGGATCCTTCAAAAGCTCAACAAAATTAACATGCATCGTCAGATCTTCTTGATCACAACCATTGATTATACACCATTACTCATGGCATCGATGCACTCATTCATTTACACCTGTCATTATGACATCAAGTTCCACTAAATATGTCTGCTGCCTTTGTAGTTCCCACCATGCATGCTATGAGCACCGTTGATCTTCAACATTTGATCACTGCCATTCCCCGCCGACCTCGCGGGTCTTGATCGGGTCCCAAGAAAAAAATAGTGGTGCTTGTAGGCACCATTAGATCTTGAAGCCTTAACCATCACTGTCGATCTTGCGAAGAAAAATATATGCTCAATACTTAGGAAATATTAGATTCATGAAATAATTTTCTTGATTGGTAAATGCAAGGTGAAGGGGTCAGTTCCCCAATCGACATCAAAGGCTTAACTCACAACTTAAGCTACCTACAACCTACTACGACTAGTCAATGTAAAATTAGAATGTTTGTGAATTCCATGACCGTAAGCTCTTGCACACGTAGGGTTTAACTGATAAACCCTAGACCGAGAGCATGAACAAATGAATGCTGACATCTCCATTGATATCAAGACCTGCACAATACCTTTCTGGAAAGCTCTTGAAAAACCCAGTTCAAATCTACCATCTAATTTTCCATCAACTCCACTACTCTCATAATCATCCTCTGCCATTATTTCAACAATCTCCCTTGCATGATTTTCACTTTTGACATCAATGACAACTATATGCCAACAATTTTAGTGTAATGCCCAAAATTTTACACTAGGAAAAAAAAACAACTAACTTTTTTTTTTGTATTAATAATATTAAGATAAATCCAACTATTAATATCTATATTTATATTTAATTTAACAATTATCACTATTAACAATAATAATAATAGAAATTCCCTTATAATTCCAAACCCTAATCTATGTAACATATAAAAATATTTATTTTCTTAAAACCTTATATTTATTATAAATCACACTCTCTCTCTAATATAATTAAATCACTTATCTGGTTATTAAGTAATAAGTTTATATATAAAATAATCAACATAACTTTCTATTAATATATATCTCTTTTTCTTTTTACTCTATTAATGCAATGCGCATTGGGTGATGTTGCTTGTACAACATTTTTGCTCACACGTCGAGAGTTGGGTAATGAAATGAAAACAACTTTGGGTTGACTTCAAACATAGGGTTTACAAGACTCTTAACTACCAAATCGGGAGTTGATCCTCACTTTTGCATAATAATCAATGCCCTTGTTAGACTCCATGGTATGAGTACTCACATGGGGAAGCATATAAATATTTTCAATTAGATTTACTAGAACCCCAAAGGATCAATTAACAAATCATTATTTACTTGATTGTCTTACCCTAATTATCCATCTTGATAATGTCAAAATGATTCACGTTTAACTTTTCACCCAAAAAGTTCAAATATAAGAATGATTATAATATCTATAATTAATAAATTAATGAATAAATCTCCATTTTAATTTATTTATTATTACTACCATTATTTAATTCTCATTAACCTATATATATATAAACAAATAATTACATTTAAAATAATTTAAAAGCTATAAAATTAAGGAATAACTTATATTAATAAATATATTTTAAATCTTCTATATATATATATATAATAATTCCCAAAAAGGAAGGAAAAGGGAATATAAATAGAAAATATTTCTTTTCTAAGAATCTATATATACACATCTTAAGAATAATTTTAAAGGTTATGAATATAAAGAACATTTTATATAAATAAATTAGTTTATTTCCTTATAACTACATATTATTAATTTCCCTAATAGAAAGGAGGAGAGATTTAAATAAAGAGATAATATCATTTTAAGAACTCTTAGAATTTACGTGGGTCTGTATCCCTAATTAAAATCTCATTTGAGGTAGTAGAGTCTTTAGTAAGGATATAGGGATATATTTCCCCTTACTTTATTTTAAGGAATATTATAGCTTAGTGAATACTACGATGGCTTCTAAACATTATAGCGCCTTCTCATGGGGTGGATGTTAAGGCACTTTTCTTTTCTTCCAACTCCATCCTATATTAAGGTTCACGTATAATAAAAGGTTTTTCTTTCGCATAAAAAGAAAAGTCAATGATAATCATATATTTATTTCTAACGTGCAGTAAACTATTATGTCTCATGTTGATGAATACGTATAGACATAGTTCCTATCTAAAGCAGCAATAGTATATTTCTCCAACCATTTGAAAATTTCCGCACCGTCCTTTAATTTATGCGTGGGTGAATTTAAGCGGATTCTAAGAATATTGACGTCCATTTTAAAATTTAGACTTGGCGCCACAATAATAATATAAACCCTAAATTTCAGACTGGCATGACTATTCCCCATTTACCATTGTTGTTTAGGGAGAAAAATTTCAGGCTTTCGCGAACAGGAAGGGCACCACTATTTAACATGAAATCACAGGAGAGTCTCATTTGAACGCCCGGGAACCGATGGCTACTCGTCACACTGTCCAAAACTCGCATTTCTCCACATCATTGTGACTGCCCTTGCAAACGATGATAACATAATTTTATATTCAGATTTCTTTTTTTTGTTTATATATCTATATATATATTTAGTGTTCGTTTATTTGTTTTGCTAGGACAAGGAATGATGCTACATGTTTGATAAAAATCTCTTTTTTTTTTTTTTGTTTTTCCTAAGCTCAGAGGTGACGCATATGAAGGACTGCCCCTGATGGAGGTCACAGCTGCAGCCCCCACCGAGGCCACGCCTCATGGTGCAGTGCACAGGAAAGGGGAGGGGTCCTCATCCCTTCAGGGATTGGCAAGAAACTCACCATTATGCCCACCACGACTAAGCTTTGTACCACCAAGCTTTTCCAGTTGCACTAAGACCAGCAGGGTTTGGAGACGACTAAGGGAATCCATAGTAAGGCGGCAGGGTTCCTAAACTGCTTTATATCTTGTTAAATATGACATGAGGAGATATATATACCAGGGTAGAAGGTAAGATACAAATCTATTACATCCCTGGCATAGTCAATCGAATCTATGTTATGAAGCCTCTCTTCATTGACTAAACATTTCTTATGGCCCAGTCTATAGTAAGGAAACGAGGGTAAAACTTAGTTGTTCCTATTAAATCAAAGAATAATAAAAGAATCAATGACACACATTTTTGTTTTCCTTTGTATACCCGACTCATTCATTTGCTGCCAGTTTACTGGGTTAGATTGTGTTGGAAAATATTTATGTATGCCATTCTCTAAATGCAACAGAGATCTTTTCCATATCATAATATGTGCTCATAAGTTTTCTAAATTTTGTATTTAACTATTTCGTACTTTCCTATGTTTACAACCTGGAGTTTTCTTTATTTTTATATATATATAAAAACATAAGAAATAAATTATTACAGTGTTCTACACTACGTTTCCTGCCTCATTTTTTTTTTTACAATGACTTAGAGGCCAGATATACACAGTACTCTATCTTTTCTTGTTTTCCCTTTTCACATAGTGAACCATTTTATTTCTCTTGTATATATATATAAAAAAAACCTAAAATTAGACAGAAAACAAGTTGACCACAGTCTTTTCTTTTCTTTTCTTTTTTAAGAACAGAGAGACATATATAAAGTCTGCACTACAAAATAATATATATATTCAAAAGTCAGAGAAAGGAATGCTCAATCTGCCATAAACTTTTCTTTTTTTTGTATTATTTCTGAAGAAAAGAAAAGAAAACAGAATAGTAAATTTATATATGAAGCTTTTCTAAGTTATTTTAATTCTGAAAACAGTAGATATACATATGAAACATTTCTTTGTTATTTTGTTTTTGAAAACAATAGATATACATTTGAAACTTCACAAATGAATAATGCATCTCTTTTTTTTTTTTGCAAAAGATAAATACCTAATTATCCACAAGTTTTATTTCTATGGAAGCTGAGCTATATGAAGATATACATATACTTTTACATATTTCCTTTTTTCAAAGGACAAGAAAAAGAAGAAGAAGAAAACAACAGAGGAACATATTCCTCTCTTTCTTTTCTTTTCTTTTTTTTACAATGTAGCTTATCTATACACACTATATAAGGTAGTTTGTTCTTTAAGGAAATACTTCATACAACAGTTATGTACTAGGAATAGATTTTTTTTTTTTTAACAAGCTCTTTACAACAGCCTTTCATGGCTACAATATTTAATAATAGAAAAATGACAGATTCCTTGTGACATATTAACACCGACATTAACCACAAGAAACGTGGTTATTCTATGAACTGTTTTGCTTTCTTCAAATCTGCAACTCTCATACTTAGCTCCAACCTACAAAATACACACAAAATATCTCTAGAGGCCAATGGGGTGCTCACCACCCAACCTTTGGTTGAAAGATCAACCACCCCCGAGCTAGGAGGCAACCGAGGGAACCGGGTACAAACAAAACCAACGAAACAATATTTACACACATGGTACACGCAAGATTTTTTTCACACCCACCCAAGGGATTTTCACATAACTTTAGGATTACATCAAGAATCCAAAGAGGGGATGAGGGTGGACTACGCACTCCATATGGGGACTTATAATAATAGAAAACAATATCAAATCAATATCATACTTCCTTCATTTCATGAGCAACCCTTCTTTAATATCCTCTCTTTCTCCAAAACCCATACCACCAAAACCATTTCTGCCATTTCACAACTACATATGGGTACTCATACCCTCTTGAACGTCTCCTCTTAAGGAGAAATTAAACTTCCCCATGGAGGTTCCTACTCCATACCATCCCCAACGAGGGATGCTCTTCCCAAATTTTGGGTGAGCCTATCCCTATACAACCCTTTTACCCATCACATAAACCACATTCAACAACACAAGAAAACAAGCACCAAAAACATTTAGAAATAAGCATACAAGCAACACAAGAGATCAAATACTAAGAACATTTTTACGTACACATGTAATCTTGCAAATAGAAACATAAAGAAATAGAAAGAGTGGTGAATCTACCTCAAAATCAAGCTTAGGGAAGGATGGGTTGAGAATCCACACAACTCCTCTTCTTCCAAGATTTTTCTTCAAACTCCTCACTCCCCCAAAATTCAACCAAAATCAAGAATGCAAAAAGAATCCCCTAACCCTTGTTTTGAGTTTGCTTTATAGAAGCTCAAGCTTTAATTCCTTTGAATAGGGAGCTGGCATTTGTCAACCTTCCATTCACCCTCCCATGCACACTCACCCATGTGTTCTCACACATGTGTGAGGACTTGGGAGACTTCCAAGACAACATGGAGAAGTGGGATTGGAAAGGGACTAGTCCCCATCCCACTTCCCAAACCTTATTTTCGTCAAAACTCTTTAAGGCCTCAAAAAGAGTGCCATATCTTGAGATTGACCCATGATTTTGAGCTAAAAGGGTACCTAACCCATAGGTACCTGACCTATGGACCTTAAACCCATAAAAACACTTAAAAATTATCACTTTTCAATCCCCAAAAAGTTCCTAAAAGTTCAAATCCGAGTTTGTCCACTTTGATAGACAACTCACCTCCTAGATGGATTGATGTGGCAATAAAAACCAAATTAAAAACATTCACAAATAACATCAATAATTACATGATGGATCTATAGTCCCTTCATATGGACTTTAGCTCGGTTTCACTCGTTAATTTACATAGGGTTCCCAAGAGTTGCCTCCGATTTCCATTGGCCATGGAAAATGTACCTGCACACTCAATACACACGTTAATCCATCCAAGTAAATCATATTCATATTATAATCAAATCATTTGAACCACAATTGCATTCACACAAGTTTCATAATTTGTATAGCATAAAGATCCTATAACATAATTGAAAAATCATTAGCCACCTATCTTATCTCATTAACATTAATTTTCATACTCATCTAATTGCAACATGATTGGTTCACACCATTTGTTTCATTCCTTCATCATTAAGTTTTCAGATTCAAATTGAACAAACTCAATAACCAGCATAAAATTAGATCAATCATTATAGTTAGCTAGCATGTTGCATAATCAAAATCAAATAATCATATTAAATTAAATGTTCAAATATTATTTCATCAATGTTATCAATAGGGATAGACAATAACCAAACTCAAAATAATCCAAGTACTAGATGTAGCATAGTTATAACCAAATCATCACATGAACACAAATGTCTAAATATCCTATCATCAATTGTATCATCAGGCATAATCAATAATTAAAATTAAAATAGTCCACATACTGGGTGTTGCATAAAGGTGGGCCTCACATTTAGTGAAAGAGAATACAACCTTAAACAATCCTAATGATCATATTCGTTCTTCTCCTAATATCTCTCCTATTGGAAAAGAAGATATTTTTGTGTTAGAAGAACCAATCAATGAGATTTTTGAGAATTCTAGTTGTTTCTCTCCTTATACCTCTCTTATAAAGCAAGACATTGATGGACAAGAAGAAACAACCATAGGTAATCATGACAATCACATAACACAACAAGAGACCATTGAAATTTCAACTAGTCTACATTCACCTCCCAACATCTTCCCCTCTTGTGATAATGTTGTAAATGATGAGGATATGTTGGTGTTATATAATAAAATATTTAAGGTCTATAGCAACCTTGTTTATTTTCCTTCCCTTACCTATCCTATTTTGGAAGAGATTATGGGACAAAGGAATGAAATTATGGAAAATATGACAATTAAATTTGTTCTTCTCCCAGTATCTCTCCTAGTTGTGAGGAAGATGCTTTGGCATCAAAAAATATGACCAATGAGAGTCATGAGAATCTTATGTGTCTCTCTTCCCCTAGGAAAATCATTATTGAACAAGAGAATGCCATCATTCATAAACAAGACAATTCAACCATTGATCATTACCCTACTTGCGATGAAGTCATTTTGGAAGAACCAATCCTCAAATGTCAAGAAAATCTAGTTTGTAGTTCTCCTAAAAACTCTCCTCCTAGGGAGGATATCATGGTGCAATAAAATGATAATACTAGTGATGTGACTTCCTTGGATTATGGTGAAAATATGATACTAGATTTCCCTTTCTTAGAAATACATCAAACCAAGACCGCTGAAGTTATGAATGCACAAGTGTTCGTTAAATCCCCCTTGACTATTGGACCTCCTACATACCCTATGGGACATCCTAAGAATACTCTAATCCTGTACCCACCTTCACATAAACCAAAAACTCAAAATAAACTTTAACTTATCCTCTACCCACCTAAGAATAATGTGTCCCAGCAGCTAAGTCATAATACTATTGCTGATACATATAACACTAGAAATAATCTGCAACCAAGACAAACACCTTCAATATCCCTCCCATTTCCTAATCCTATCCTACCTAACCCTATCATACCAAGTCCTCCTTGTTGAAAGGAGTATGATATTATCAAACAACTAAAGAATACTCCTGCTAATATATCATTGTGGGACCTTATTTAGGCCTCCCCTCATTATCTTAACATGATTCAAAATTATTTACAAGTTCCTATCCCTTCTAATGTGAAACTACATGACATAGCAACCCTGATTCAAGGAATAAATGCTGAAATTGTGTTACACCAAGGTGAAATCCCCCTTTTGGAAGTGCAAAAAAAAAATGAAGCTTTCATAATAATATCTTGATATAAAAGGACATGGATAAATCGAACCCTTGTTGACAATGGCTCAACCCTTAATGTGTGTAGTGTGACCCTTTTGGATAGGCTCGATGTAATTAAATAAAAAATTTAACCTAACTCTTTGTCTATTAAGGGATTTGACAATGTAGGAAAACAACCACTTGGTGTGATCACTTTTCCTATTATAGCGAGAAAGGCCACATTAGAAACATTGATCCATGCTATGCCTCATGATCTTTAATATAATCTCCTTTTAGGTAGACCGTGGATTCACGCAATGAATGGGGTGCCTTCTACTCTTCATTGTGTAATGAAGTATGTCTACAACAACAAAGTGTACACACTGAAAGCTGACCTTGACCTAAATAGTTGTTTGAACACTGAGAAATACAAAGACAATCCTTTGAAAAAATTAACACTAACTATACAAGCAAAACCTGTGCAAAAAAAAGACAAAGAAAAACATATTGAAGAAATTATGTAGCTATTAGAAGATGATTGGGGTTCCTTATATTTTGAACCAACATTCATGGGAGAATACAAGATCATAAATAGGGATTATAAAAAGGGAAAGAAAAAAGCGATAATGTCAACACAAAATTTGAAAGACCCTTCGAAAGCATCCACCTCAACCACTTTAGAACAAAAGACAACAAATTACACAACAAAATTTGATGAACTTAATTGTGAGGAACCACTGAATCCAAAAAAGATGAAGAATCTTTATGGAAAAGGTTATGAACTTATGAAACAAATTGTATATAGTGGTAAAGTATGTGGTGCCAGAGAATAAGGTATCAATGTCCCTATAGAGCCTCACACACAAGAAAATACTAGTGGTCTTGTTTATTGTCCCTCAAAAGAAACATACAAGCCTTCACTTAATATCAACACTATTGCAAAAGATTCCTCTAAGCTGACTTTAACATTCGAGAATCTTGAAATGATAGACACTAGTGGTCTTGATTGTTATCCTTTGAAAGAAATAGAGAATTCCTTGCTTAACATTAATGTCATCACACAAAATACTTATGATTCGAATTTGGGAGATTTTACACCCTCTTGTAAAGGAGAGAACAAAGTCTTGCAATCTAAAGAGTCTTGTGTAGGTATGACACCTTGTACTAAGCAAGAGATTTATTTGTCACAAAATAAAGCAACATTTTCTACTTTTGATCAAGAGGGTATCTTATTGAGACTCCTCCAAGATTGTTTTATTTCTCTCCCTCCAAGAACATTAATGAAAATTTACTACATGAGTTCATTTTGTGCATATCACAGAGTTCATGGTCATTCTACTAATGACTATAAGGCTTTAACTAGAAAAATTCAACATCTTAGGGACTATGGTGCTCTTCCTTGTGTTGAAGCACCTAATTCCTCTAATTGAAACTTATCTTCATCCTATTTAGCTCATCCTTTCCCTGCACTAAGTGGGGGCAAAGTGTTAGTTAGCCTTGTCTTCATGTATCACTTGTCGTTGTCTCTTTTGGCTAGTTCACCACCTTTCATGTACATATAAGAGAAAGCTTGGGATGTGGACAACATGCCTTAAGTAGGCTAGCAAGTGACAATACCATTTGGGGGAAACCCCTTTTCATGACGTAGCTTATTGGAAAAATATGACTTGGCATAGAGATTTCCAGATAATCTATCATGTCTTCTTCTACTTTAAAGTAATTGCTCACAGTAATGGTGTTAGCAACTACTTTAAAGTAGGGGCATACATTAAAACTCATGTTTCATTGTGCAATTTTCTTCATTCTTGTGATGCATCCTTTCCTTGATGGTGTCATTGGGCTAGATATGCTCCGAGAGCATGATATTTCTTTGACTTGTCCTCTCTTTGAGACATTAGGCATGATGTTCCCTAAGAAGTGACCTTGCACGAATTAAGAAAAATCCCTTTAAATGCACCTTACACTATATGTTATATGGCCACCTTGCATAACACACTTTACATGCCTATGGAATCTCATTTGTTCATGAGTTCCAAGAATACGAAGATTTTCTTGCTTCATGAAGCTTGAAGTTCATTGTTTGCTCATGATCTCCAAGCATACAAAATTTTTCTTGTCTCATGAAGCTTGAAGATCACTATTGCATGTCATCTTATCAAAGTTATCAAGAGGTATAGCTTTGGTCTGGTTGCATGGGAGCTAAACGTAGGCATGACTTCCCTTAGCCACTCATGTTTGTGAGCACATAATGATCATGTGTCTCACCCTTTTGGATACTCACCCAACAAACAAACTAAAGTTTTGTTGCCTCAGAGTGAGTGTGCATTTTTTGACAAATAGCTTAGATCTGATGCACATCGTGTTGGACAAATGGTCGAAGCTTGATCCACCTTTTCTTTCTTTTCCTTTCATGTTCATATCTTTGGAATTGTATGTTTATGTATCTTGTTTTGCTACATATCATACACCTGGTGCATGTCCTTTCATGCTTATGTTTTTTTTACGTAGGATCTTGGATCTTGGGGGCTTGGTAACCTCCTTTGTTCTTTGTCATCCTTTCTCATCCACATTGGTATGATCAAACCCATCTTGAATGTCTACTTTAGAGTGAGTTGGAAGCAAGTTCCTCCTCTCACTAAAGTGGGGGCTAGATGTGATGACAAAAATTGTACACCCTTGGAAATGGTACAATTTCTCTTAATTTGGGAATGATTAATGATAATGAACTTGTAGTGCAAAAAATGTATCCCTGGACATTTTCACGCTCATTTGGGTCTTTCTTATGGATGTTGGCCTAGTTTTTCCTAGATTTAATGTTGTAATGTGGTCAACACATTCACATTAGGTCTTTGACCCTTGTGATCAATAAGAATTCTATGATGTCTTGTAAAAGTGTTGTGAAGTGTTGTAACCCACTTTCACACTTTTCTAGGACCTTTTTAATATAATTCACTTAAATAACCTCTTTTTATCAGTTACCAAGCCTTATTTCAAAGTGTTGTAAAGTGTTGTAACAAAATTTCATGTTTTTCTAGGCTTGTCATTAATAATTCAACCCTTTCTTATGTTTAAATGACCCCTTAATACACTTACAGGCCCTACTTAAGTGTGTTTCAGAGAATAATCCCATTAAACATCATTTAATACACTTTAATTCCCAACACCCATTAAAATTTCCCTAGTGGGACTAAGTCACCACTAGGGGTGACTTAGTTCCACTATATGTGTTTGTCAATGTTTTTTGTAGATTCATATACCTATTTGGCTGAAACGGGCTCTAGAACAATTTTCCAGATCTAGGACTAAGTCGGACAGAATGGTGTAAGTATCCCAGTAGGTCAAAATTTTAGAATCAACAACATTTCCAATCTTCATTCTAGTCCTAAATACATTTCCAGGTGCACACATTTAGTTTTATAGTTTTATGTTTTGCTCCATGGTCATTTCTAGGTCATTTAGTTTATGTTTGCATACTACACTATGTTTTTGAAAGCTTTGTATTTCCTTAGTTTTTCATTGATAAACAATCTCTTTTATCAGTTCTTTGCATCTAGGAAATCTATTTAGACATATTTCAATTATATTTGTATTAGTCTTGAGTGAGCCATCAAGGTTTGTGGGATACCTCTCTCCTTTTAGGTGCAAAACCCTAGAAGTGTAAGAGAGTCCCCATATCCCCAAAAATCTACGATTTTTGAATACCTTCTTATCTGATTTGGAGTCCATCACCATCCTAGAATTATTTTGTATTGCATTTTGCATTAGTTAAGTTGCATTCTATGGTTTCAAAATTTCCATTAGTGAAAAGTGCATATAGGTTGCATTTTTGTGTCTCAAATCATTAAAAATTTCTAAAATTTTGCATTTGCATCTTAGGTCTACATCATACAACATAGAAAACATAAAAATCAATCAAAAAAATTTGATTTTTTTTGAAAAAATCCCTATTGGGAATCATTCGCCACCTTGGGTGACTTAGTCCCTTTTTACCCCTGAAACTATCATTTACAACACTACAAACCTACTTTCCAGCTTCTATTTGCTACAATTAACTATCTATATCAGTTGGTTGAGTTTCTGTAACACGCATTTCACTAAATCTAGCTTAATTTCGCTCATATCATGCATTGCTTAATTTCAATTTTGCATTCACAACATTTCATTTTTTGATCATTCCATAGTATAATTAGTACATTACCTTGTTTGAAATCTAAAAAATTGCATTTCATCCTATGTCTTTATATTGCATTTTAATTTTGCATACCTTCTATTACATTTAAATCATTAGAAATAAGCATTATTTACATTTGTGGACACGGAAAATTGTACTCCTTTGCAGAAAGTACAATCTGTGGCCTAATTAGTCCTATTTTAGATACCCTTACATCAATCACCCCTTAAAACCTGCATTTATAGGCCCCTAATGCTCATGAATTTGGACTTTAAGGCCTATTCCACTCACAAATCATACAAATCCTGATAGGCAACATTCAAACCACTCAAATTTTGTAAAACCCACCTCAAAAATCCCTGGTGGGACTAAGTCACCCAAGGTAGTGACAGTCCCTTTTGAGGTATTTTTCACTTTTGAGTAGGAAAATCACTAACCTAATTCAAATTCTTGAGGGATTTCAGCTTGTGAAGTTAAAATAATGAATAATTCGGTGTTAATGCCTATAAATACATGTTTTAAGGTCATTTTTCACATCTCTCCTAGTCATTTTACAAAGCAAATTCACAAGTCCAATGTTGAATATCTTTCACAAGAAGATTCATTAGTGTTTTTACAGCAAAGTTGAAGCTTTAAGGCAGTAAGCTAGGGTTTTTGTAGGACTTCAAGCTCACTTTTTTTTCAAGATCTTACATTTCAAATGGTTTATCATGGATGCCTATGGTGAATCATGGGGAAATCTAGGTTGAGGAGATGCAACTAGCCATCAAATCACACCTAAAGACTTGTTTTCAAAGTGATTCCATCTTCCATTTTGTCTCTATTTTTAGGTTTAAGGTTTGCATGCCATTTATATTCATTTGAAATGTTGTAAGGTTTCTTATATTGAAGTCTTGCATCATTCAAGTTCTATTTAATCGTCTTATTCTAACATATTAGAATAGGGTTTTGACTTCAAATTTTCCTAGTCTTAGACATACTTAGGGATAGGGTTTTATGTAGATTTTACCTATTTCAAGGTTTAAATACCAACTAGGGGTTTGACCAAGGAAAACCCCATTTAGAAACCAATGATTTCTACTTTTTTTTGCAAGACATTTTGTAGATTCAGATTCGGGTTTCCGTTAGAAAATAAAGTGTAGATAGTGGGCTTCTGTTTCCACTTTCAGATTTATAGAAAATCCTAAGTGGAATAAGTCACCCATAGTGGCGAATTAGTCCCACTACATTGGTTTTTCAGAATTTTTAATAGTTTCAAACACCCATTTGGTAGAAACAACTTTCTAGATAGTTTCCCTGATCTGGGACTAAGTCGCCCAACTTGGTGTAAGTGTCCCAATTGGCTCAAAAATCAAGTTTTACAGAATTTTAGAGGTCTCTATAGTCTCCATTCTATTCTTAATTATTTTATAGGTGCACAATTTCAGTTTAACATCTTTATTTCATTCTTTATTGCATTCATTTTATCTTTCTGCATATCATAATGTGTTTTCAAACAACTTGCATTTCTTAGGTTTAGCATTAATAATCATATTTTCTTTTCAGATTTATTCATTTAGACATCATAATTAGGCATATTACATCCATAATTACATTAATATTGAGTGTTTAAATTGCATTTTAGCCCATTATTTCCACTTTTAGGTGAAAAACCCTAGAAGGGCTAGAAAGCATTCAGGTGCCAAAATCTTTGTTTACATTTTGGTGAACCTAAATTTTGAACATTTTGTTTTTGATTTGAATCCTAGGGTTTCAAACATTGCATTAGTGAAAAGATCATTTAGGCTTGCATTATTGCATTTCATTTTCTTCCACTAGAGTAAAATTCTACATTTAAACTGTAGATTTGCATGATACAATATAAAAGACATTAATATCCATTAGAAAATTCAAACAAACTTCAAAAATCCCCCTACTAGGACTAATTTTCTACCCTGGGCGACTTAGTACCAGTGCACATTTTGTATCTATGTTTTTTGCATTCTATTTTTAGTTTCTTTAGTTATTGTTTGTTTCAATTACTTTTCTATTTCTATTAAGTTATTTTTTATTACATTCAAATCATTAGCATCAGTCTCATTTCCTTTAATGGAAATTATAGATAGCATTATATTTTTACAATGTTCATTTTCCACATTATTTCCTAGTTCATGTAGATCAGATTCATCAGAAAAAGCAAAAAAAAACCTCACAACACCAAATGAACCAATAAAAACTATGATTCACTTTAGGAAAAATCTATCATCCAAACCTATTAGTAGTGATGACTTGGATAAGTTAGATGAATCTCTACAGGGTTTCCTCTCACTAAGTTCATCCACTAAGGCTTGTGATGACCAACCTAAACCACCCAATGATAACTTATCTCCCAAACCTTTTAGTAGTGATAACTTAGATATGTTAGATGAAGCCCTTGAGGACTTCATCTCAGTAATTTTATCCACTAAGGTTTTTTGTGAGAAACCTAAAATAAAATATGTCAATTTAATTCAACCTCAACTTGTCCTTTACCCACCTTCACCTCAACCTCAACCACCAACTAAACCCAAGTTTACTGTTTATCCACCTTAGCCTGATGCTATTGCACATACATTACACTAGAAATAACTCACAACCACCACAACCAACCCCAACCTCCTTACCTTTTCCCAATTCTATACTTCCTAGTGCTCCTTGATTAAGAGAGTATGATCTTGTTGAACAACTTAAGAGCACCCCCGCAAAGATATCCCTTTGGGATCTTCAAAATTCCCCAAATTATCAGTCAATGCTCCAAACCACATTGCAACAAATAGTGGTTCCTCCTAGTACAAACGCAAATGATGTGGTAGATCTTATCAAAAGGAATGAATTTAGTTAATGTAGACATTACCTTTCATCAACATGAGCTCCCTCTATTATAATTAAGAAAGAAAAATGAAGCCTTTATGATAATTTCTCAATATAATACAACATGCATCAAAATAAACCTTATTGACAATGGCTCTGCCCATAATGTGTGCAGTTTCCAACTTCTAGATTGATTACATGTGGATAAATAAAAAATTAAACCTGATTCATTATCTATTTGAGGATTTGACAATACTACAAAGCAACTGCTCGGTATAATCACTTTACCTATCGCAGTTGGAGTGGCTACCTTACAAACTCCTATTCATGTCATGCCCTATGATTTTTCATACAATCTTCTTTGAGAAAGACCATGGATTCATGAGATGCATGCGGTACTTTCAACCCTTCATCGACCAATAAAATATGTCTATAACAAAAAATCTTATCAAGTTGAGATAGACCCCAAGCCTTAAAGTTGCTTACAACTTGAAAAAGGAACAAAAAGTCCTCTGAATACTTTAATTCCCACATCTGACATAGAACCTTTTGAGATCAATAAACACGACAAGGAAGCTGTGTCTAAATTTCTAGATGATGACTGAGGTACATTAGAATTCACACCTTCATTCATGGATGAATACATAATCATGCGCAAAGAGGATGAAAAAAAAGAGCAACCAATGGTTATGTCAACTCAGATTTTGGAAGAATCCTTTCTAACATCTACCTCATCCCCTTCAGAAGAAAATACAACATACACAATGAATTTTGATGAGAGATATTATCAAAAACCACCCAATCAGAAGGAAATGGAAAGATTTTATGGACACGGTTATGAGCTTATGAAACAATTGGGATATAATTGTAAAGGCTATGGGAAACATGAACAAGGTATCTATGTCCCTATAAAACCTAATACACATGATACAAAGACTGGTTTGGTATATTCTTTTTCTAAGATAACAAAAGAAACTCAACGACCATCACTCAATATCAACACCATCACATGTAAACCAAGAATCAATCTTATGCTAAAGCATAAAAAAATTCTTGATATGGATTCACCATCATCATGGGAGTATGTTGAAAGTGATGAAGCCTTGAAACACATGTTAGGTACTTATGATAAACCATCTTCTTCCAAGAGAAAATTTACCTATGCTATGATCAGTAACACACAAAAAGATATTGATAATAATGAGACAAACATGAGAATGGAATCATGTGATCCTGCATTTCCTAAGTCTAATGCACTCCCTTTAGGGGATACAATTGATATAACAATAAAAATAGATAATAAAGAAAATGTTATTAAGATTGGGAAGTGCATTGATGATGAAGAACAAGAGGATACTACAGCCTTGCTCCATGATTTTCCTAAATTTTTTGCTTGGAAATATTCAGATATGCCAACAATAGAGCTGAAGATAGTAACACATAACATTGGTCATGTTGAAAACACTAAGTCTATTTGAAAAAAGATATGAAAAATGAATCCTAAGATAGCCTTGCATGTTAAAGGAGAACTTGAAAAACTCCTTGACACATGTTTCATTCACCCTATTGATTATTCTCCTTGGATCTCAAACATTATTGCAGTTGTTAAACCTGATAATTGTATTAGGATATGTACATATTTTTGTGACTTGAATAAAGCCTCCTTAAAGGACAATTTTCCCCTTCATAGTATTGACATGATCATGGATTCAACTGTGGGACATGCTTTGTTGTCATTCATGGATGGATTCTCTAGTTATAATAAAATCTTCATCAACCCACAAGATCAATACAAGACAACATTTACAACTATTTGTGGAACGTTTTGTTGGGTTATGATACCTTTTGGACTAAAGAATGCAAACACAACTTATCAAAGAGAAATGACAATGATATTTCATGATTACAACACAAAATCTTGGAAGACTATGTTGATAAAATCCTTGCCAAATCCTTAACATGACAAGACAATGTGAATTTCCTTCGACAAATCTTCGAATGGATGCATCAATACAACATGCGATTAAATCTGAAAAAGTGTGTCTTTGGAGTAGATAGTGGAATTTTTTTAGGGTTTATCATATCTCACAGAGGCATTGAAGTGGACACAAAGAAAATTGATGCTATCATAAACATGCCACCTCCTAGGAACATTTCTCAATTGTGCACGTTACAAGGAAAAATTCAAGCCATTCATCATTTTCTTGCCTCCTTAGCTGATCGAACGTTACCTTTCACACATCTCCTCAAGAAGGATGTGCATTTTGATTAGAATGAGGATTGTAAATAGGCCTCTGAGAGTTTGAAGGAATACCTTGCAACTCCACTCGTTTTACAACCTGCTATGCCAAACAAACTGTTCATCCTTTACAAATCCTCATCAGCTCATGCTCTTGCAACATTGTTGGCTCAACAAGACGACAATGAAAAATAACATCTTGTTTATTACTTTAGTTGAACTTTAATCGATTATGAAACATGATACACACCAATTGAAAAATAATGTTTGGCCCTTGTATTTGCTACTAGTAAGTTGCGACATTATTTACTAAATGCTAAAATATAGGTCATGACAAAATTTGATCCTCTCAAACATGTTTTCAATAAAATAGACTTGTCCAGACGTCTAGCTAAATGGTAATGTTGTTGACCAAGTTTGACCTTAGGTTTGTTTCACAAAAAGAAATCAAAGGCCAAGCCTTGACCAACCACTTAGCTGACACTCCTTTTTGTCTTGTGTTACCTAGCAATGAATCTTTTCTCGATGATAGTGTGTTGACAACAAAGGTTTCTACATGGGAATTATACTTTGATGGATCCAAGTGTAGAAAAAGCTCCGATGCTGGAGTAATATTAGTTTTTCCTAAAGGAAAGCTTATTCCCTTGTTGTATTGATTAAATTTCCTATGTATGAATAACACAGCTGAGTATGAGGCACTAATTGCTGGGTTGCGTGCTGCTTTAATCATGGGTGTCAAAGATATTAAGATCTTTGGTGACTCACAATTAGTAATTAAAAAAATAAATGTAACATATCATGCCAAGCATGAAAAATTATCCAAATACAAAGATCTTATCATGCACTTGTTAGATAAGTTTAAGAAATTTACCATTGATAACATCCCACGAAAAGATAATCGACTTGCGGATGCAATGGAAAGTGTGGCCTCTCTTATATCCCCTCAAGATCCTTCCAAAAATTTCACATTCACTATTCACCCTATTATGAAACCTTCGATTGACGAAAAAAAAGAAGAGGTTTAACAACAAATGAGGAAAAATTGAGTGAATGGTATGATGCCATATTCAATTATTTGAAAAATGGTACCCTTCTCGAGCCAACAACCAAAAACCTTTGTGCTCGTTTATGAAAGCTCGCATCTAAATATGTAATCCTCGCCAATGTGCTATATCAAAGATTGTTCAATGGTATATTACTTAGATGCTTAAGAAAATCTGAGATACCTCTAGCATTTCACCAAGCTCATGAAGGTGCTTGTGGTGGACATTTTGGAGGGAAAACATTGGTTCAAAAACTTATCTATATTGGGTATTATTGGCACAACATGGAATGCAATTTCTTTGATTATGTTCGGAAATGTCATAAATGTCAAGAACATAGCAATTTGCATCATGCTCCTGCTAGTGAAATTGAAACTCAACTTTCAATATGGCCCTTTACGGTTTGGGGATTGGACATTATAGGAAAAATTTCACCCCCTTCTTCTACTAGACATATGTTTATCATCACTGCAATTGATTATTTTACAAAATGGGTAGAGGCCATTCCTCTTAGATCTACAATCGCTGAGATAATATGTTGTTTCATCCTAGAACACATTATCGCTCACTTTGGACTCCCTTTCACATTAGTTTTTGATAATGGTACACCATTTAAGAATAATGAAGTGAATACATTTTTGGAAACCTTTAATATCCAACGTCATTTTTCAACACCTTATTACCCACAATCTAATGGTCAAGATGAATCAACTAATAAAGTTCTTGAACAAATTTTGAAGAAAATTGTCAATAAAAATCATAGGGATTGACACACACAATTACATTATGCACTTTGGGCTTATCGTACAAGTGTTTTATCTTCCACAGGGACCACACCTTATAACTTGGTCTATGGTAGGGAAGCGATAATGCCCTTAGAATTAGAAATCCCTACACTAAGATTTTCTCTTCAAGGACTTTTTGATGATATACATTACCGACAACAATGATTTCATCAGCTTGAGATGCTCGATGAACAACGTATTAACACTCTTGAACATCTTCAAGCTTATTACAAAATGAAACATAATCATTACAACCTCAATGTTATCCCTCACTCATTCCAAAAGGGTGAATTATTTCTCTTTGCTAATCAGTGCAACATCACTTCTGACCCAAGTGAATGCGACAAATTTAGTTCTAATTGATTAGGACCTTACATCGTTCACAAAATTTTTGGGTCTAGTGCATGCAAGTTAATTGAACTAGATGGAACACCCATTAAAGAGCCTATCAATGCTACAAATTTTTGCCAGTATTATGTCTAATCCCTTTGAGTAGTATGAATGATAAAGTAGTGTTGATTAGAGCTATTGGATCATATCCTATATGCTTTCACATTGCTTCGTTCTTGACAAATCAATCATGCATATGTCTTGATCACTAAAGTGATTATTTAATTCATTTCTATAATTACTTTAGGTTTCATACTATTCAAACTTCCTCTTGTGTGTTATGTTAAGTTAAATCATTAAATATATTTACCATAACATACTTAATCATCATGTTGTATCTAAAGGAAACTGAAATATATTTTACTTAGATCACTTAAACTTTGTTATATCATGTAGACATTAATTAAGTAATCTTGCAAAGGCTATTTAATTAATCACATTACCATCCAAACACATTAAGACAAATCATAAAACACCAAATGATTATATATATATATCCAAAGTTTTATGTACATGTGCCATAGAAAAATGGACCCTTGTCATTTTCATGGCCTTTTAGCTCTTGTTTCATGGTGTTTGATCTATTTTTCTCTAATTTTATGTTGTAACATGGCTTGAACATGCATATTTAGGTACTAAAATTCAAATAATGACATCTTGTGAAGGTCTTGAGAAATGTTGAAAGGAATTTCAACATTCTTCTAGACTCTATTCATTACAATTTACCTAAAAATCACCTTTTCATCACTAAAAAAGTCCTATTTTGAAATTTTGTAAAGTCTTGTAACAAGATTTCATGCTTTTTTAGGCATAACCTCACTATTTATCCCTTTTTGATGCTTTATTTGGCCCCTTTATGCCCTCATATGCTTTAATTAAGTGTATTTTTGAATGTTAGCCTGACAAACAACATTTAATGCAAGATAATTCATGACACCCATTTTTAGGTCCTAGGTGGGACCCATTCACCATGGGTGGTGAATGAGTCCCCCTTGGCCCCAAATTCATTTTTAAAAAAAATTACTTTTGGGTTTTTATTCAAAAACACTTGATGTCAGCCTGTGATGAGGTATGAATGGGTAACTAATGCACAAGATTGTATAAATAAGTGATTTTCACCTCATTTTACATCTCCTACAATCTCATTCATTCAAGCACTCATTCACACATCATCTCAAGCATTCAAGCATCTTACAACATCTTATCAAGCAATATTCAAGCACTTTGGAGCATCCATTGACATTACTTCAAATTTGCATTATCAAGGGTTTGGTAAGTTGATAGTAATTGCATGTTATTAGTTTATCATTCTCTTTCATTTCATTGTTTCATTAAGGGTGTGATTACCAAAAGTGGGGTTTGACCAAGGAAAATCCCTATTTTCTAACCCTCAACCATTTTCCCCCTATTGCAGGTGTGTTTGCAGAATTTGTGTGCAAATTTAACAAGATTTTTGGTGTTGAATATTGGTCAACAAGTCAACTAGGTGCTTCAAGTCAAATCAAGTCTATTTCAAGCTTGGAGAAGGTTTTCTACCTGTTTCTTGTAGAATTGAATTCGACAACTCGACAAGTAGACATTTCCAGATTTGGTGTTGTAGTGTTGTCTCCTGATTTCTCAAAATTTTGGGAGAGGATTGATTCACCACCAGTGGTGAATGAGTCCCACCTTAAGACTAAAAATATAAATTTTGTTAGATTCCAGATCCCAACAGTTAGAAACCTGTTTTTGATACTTTTTCACCAGTAGCAGGACTAATTTTCCACCCTAGGAAAATGAGTCCCAGTATGGAATTTTAGTAATTTCAGATAGCATTCACAACATTCCAGATTCATCAAATCTTTCCCAGGTACACTCTGTTTCATCCCATTCCTTTCTATTCTGCATTCTTTCATCATTTAGTTCATTGTTTGCATATCACATCATGTTTTCAAACATAGTTTAATTCTTGGTCTTGCATTCATAATCATTCATTTAAATAACACACTTGCATTTAGCTCACTTCATTTAGCTTAGACAACATCACACATAACATAATTTGAATGAACCCTTAGCATTTTTGGTCCTATCTCTCCTTTTAGGTGAAAAACCCTAAAAGATCTAGAGAAGTACATAGGAACCCAAAAATCTACAGTTCATTTTGGTGAACCTACATTTGGAACACTTTTCCTTTTTTAAATCAACATTCAATTAGGACATTGTTTTGTTTTTTCATTCTAGTCCTTTTCATATTGCATTAGTGAAAACTTCATTCAGATTTCATTTTTGCATTCCACATCATTGAAAAAAACTGAAAATCTACATTTTGCATCCTTAATTACATTCTGTAGAGCATTAAAATCACATTCAACTTTCTAAAAAACACAATAAAAAAAACATCATACTGGGACTCATTCGTCACCCTGGGTGAATCAGTCCCTCTGCATTTTTTAAACAACATTTCTAGTGTTTTTTGGCATCTATTTGCATTTCTATTTTCTATAGTTAGTTCTCTATTATAGTTAGAAAAATTTCTATTATTTGCATTTAAGAGCTCCTAGATTACCTTGCATTTGCATTCACCCCATCCTTTGTGGTACTTTTATGAGTGTTTGGTGCCCATTGATAATACTCTAGTGACACAAAGTTCTAGACTCATGGCTTCCTGTGATAGCACTTTTGTTGTGGAACTTGGGATCTCTAGAGCTCCTACTCCTAGTATGGAAAATGGTGTATTAGGCATTGAAAATACCACTTTTATGGCTTCACCTTTCCATCCAATGAATGTTGACACCCAAAACAAATCCCTCCTGCAAGAAAAGGTCATCAATATTCATGAGGATTTTGCACATTTACAACAAGACTTGTCACTCAAAAAAATTTCCACCACTACCATACCCGCCATTGAAAACCTTCATCACTTAATTGAAAGTGATGATGGCTTACAAGTGATGAAGAAAACTGCTGAAATTTACAATAAACATGCCTCTTCTAATACCCAATTAGTAAACATTCTTGTAAGCCAAGGAGGATCTCAAGTTCCTCCCCCTTCAACCATAACATCCATACCAACTTATACCAATCTGCAAGTCACCACAACTATGCACTGGGTTAATTATGCGACTACTTCTTTCCCAATTCCAACTATAATTACTACTTCTCTTGAGGCATCGCAAGTCCCCTCCACCACCTTCACCCCCCTTAGTATTCCTTTCACTTACCCTAACATCACTTACACTCCATCACCATTTTCTCTTCCACCTCAACCCACTTACCCCGACCTTGTTCTTACACAACTCCTTAACACCGTTTCCTCCATGCAACACAAAATTTCCACCATTAGCCAAGGTCAAACTACTCCACCCACATATCATGTCCATAACAGCCCCTTATCCTTAGAAATATTACATACCCCGATGTCAAAAGGGATAGAAATGCCTCAGTTTGAGAAATACGGAGGTAAAGGAGACCCTATCAACCATGTTAATGCTTATAGAACTTTATATAGTGATTTTGTCCTTGATGCCAAAAATTTAGCCAAACTATTTCCAAGGACCTTGAAAGATACTATATTAGAGTGGTTTTCCAATTTTCCTAATCATTCTATCTGGTCCTTCAATGAATTGATGGATGCTTTCATAAGTCATTTTAAAGTTCACACGACACCTAAAATGACAATGGCTAACCTCATGAAATGTAGAAAAAATGAGGATGAAAAAGTAATTGATTTTATCTCATGATACCAATCCCTGTATGCTCAAATTGATGTCAAGATTCCTGATGCACATCTGCAAAAGATGTTTATCAAAAAATCACACACATACCTTTAGGTTAAACTAACTATGATGAAATTCCCTTCATTCATGCATTTATGTAAACCTTGTGTGAATACCATAACTTGGTTTCAATTCGTCATTCAAAATCCACTTCTAACCAAGCTGAAAAGCCCAAACACAACAATCAAAACCAAAATAACACACAAAACTTTCACAAAACAAATAGAGGCTTTTTACAATTCAATTCGCCTTCACAACCGCAACCAACTCAACCGTTCAAAATCAAGTGGCAGTTGTCAAAGTAGCGGTGCCTTATACCTATGGGGACCCAAAGAGACAATTTACACCCTTACCCAATACCCGCGATAACACAATGAACCAATTACTTCAATAGCGCATGCTCACTTTTCCACCCATTAAACCACTTGATCCAAATTATCCCTTACCACACACCTTCAAACCTAATGCTTATTGTCATTTTCATCGCCAAAATGGACATGACACTGAACACTGCAAGCATTTAAAAAATATAGTTCAAGACCTCATTGATTCATGCCATTTTTCCATTGTGGGTATTAATGATCAAGGCAATAAGTCTATTGCACCCCCTAACCAGAATTTACAAATTTTCACCAATCCCATGCCTAAACACACTACTTCATTTTTCAAGGCTGGTGAACCTTCAAACATTGATGTAATGAATGTTGATAAAAATAATGAACAACATGATACAACTCCAAATGTTACCCAAGATAGTCCTATGGATAAACTTGTGGATATGATAGATGTTATCCCTCATAAGGGACAAACCACTAAATCTCTTGATATCACTTTTTCTGCTAAAGACATACTACAAAAAATTCCTGATGGTCCTCTCTACATAGCTGGCAGAATCTATGACAAGCCCACTAATGGGATATTAATAGATACTGCTTGTGCGAGAATGTGATCACAGAGGAGTTTCTAGTATTACACGATCTATATAAAGATGATTATAATAAACCAATTGCATGGATTAAGACACATATTGGTTTTGCATGCCCTACGATCAGATCAATCGTACTCCCCTTATAGATAGAACCTAAAACTTTGGAGGTAACATTTTCAATTATTCCACAATCTAACCAATTTCATTTGTGGCTAGGCCACCCTTGGCTTCACTCAATGAAAGTGGTCCCATTAGTGGTTCACAAGTGTTTGAAGTTTCCACATGACAATGAAATATTTACCATACACCATAGTGGCTTTAATCCCTTATCCTCTAAAGGTAATTTTTCATTAGAAGCCTTTTGGCCTAAACCCATGGAATCCATCACCCCTCAAAAAGACTTATTCATAGCCCATAAAAAGTTCAAATCCAAAGAGATAGCCATATTGTCTCTTTGTAACACGTCACTGTCCACTTCCAAACCTCCTATCATAGATGAAACCATGCTTCAGCCTGAGTTTGACATTGAGAAAACAATACCTCATGAAGAACCACCCCTACACAATTCCCCGCCATCATTTAAATGACCACAGGAGCATGAAACCAATCCTGACATGCCTCCTTGCATTAAACAAATGTATAAAGAAAAAGAGAAAGTGGTTGACTCATCTTCTTCAGTTTCTCCTGTTCTTCCCTCTTTGGAAGAAGAAGAACCTATGATGACTCAATCTTCTCTTACACCTCAAAAACTCCAAAATAGAATTAAATGAATTGGTAGTGCTAGGGAATGTAGGCGTCGTTGTCCTCTCCTTGTTCATCAATCTCACCTAGAAGACAATAAAAAAAATCAACCTCCACCTTTGACAAAAGTAATAGATGACCACCCTCCTTCTCCTAACCTACCAAAAGATAGTCTAGTGCAACCTTCACAACAAAATGAACAAATCCAATAGCCACAAATTTTGCTACATCCATCCTTAGAAATCACCCTTCATCCTCCAGTCATCATTAATCTTGATGATGATGATGATGCTGAGATTTCCAAAATAGATGAAGTGCACAATGACCTAAACTCTTTATTTTCATCTACAATGAGCTTAAAATATAAATAATCACCACCAAGTGAAGAACTCAGTATGACTCCTAGTTCAATGCTTGCAATTCTCCCTTTGGAAAATCAATCACCCTCGCATTACACTGAACATGATTGGAAGGTGGATGACTTGTTAGGTAGATGATTTTCCTTCACCTAGCTAGCGTTTTTGCATTTCTCTTTTTATTTTCATTTCCATGTGTGTATCGTGTTCCCCCATATTGTGTGTTTGATGTTTCCTTCTCTTTGTACACTTCTTCTATTTGTATCTCTATTCTTCTATATGTCATGCATCTTCACTTTTTCACTTTTTGTTTTGTGTTTTCCTTTTGGGGATGGTGCAAGGAATAGAGACACCTTATGTCTCTTCCATGTTGACCCAAAAGGTCCTTGTCTTTTTGTTTTTTTTTTGTGTTTTTCTTTTGGGGATGACACAAGGCATTGAGACCGAAATGTCTCCTTCATGTTGACCCAAAATATTTTAACTTTTCTTTCACCTTTTCATTTTATTTTCACTTGCGTTTTCCTTTTGGGGATGATGCAAAGAATTGATACCTCAATGCCTCTTCCATATTGACCCAAAACAAATTTTCTTTTTCTTTTTTTTTTGCTCTCTTTATGTCATTCTTCTAGTTCTATGTGCTTTGGGGAATGATAACAGTTTTGAGCTCTTTCATAAAAACATTACAGCAACAAACATATTGACCCAAAATCCATAGATCCCTTATGTGTTTGGTGTGCTCTTTTATGGGGGGAAACTCCCTTTCTTTTTTTTTCATTTTCCTTGATATGACGTAGCCTAACTTTGAAACATATGACTTGGCATAGGGCTTTCGAAGTTGGATCTCATACCTTGCTTTCTTTTTTCATTTTCTTCACTTTTCTACTTTAAAGTAATTGCTCACAAAATGATGTGTAGAAATTCCTTTAAAGTGGGGGCCATACATTACCATTAATTCATTTGCATTCTTGGTTCTTAGTGTAGCCTTGTTGTTTATATGATGCATTTGTCACTTTGTGGATGAAATTGGGTGTGATGTACTTTATAAGTGTGATCTATCTTAGCATATTGCATTCCTCTTGGTGGATTGATGCGACACATTGCATCCCCTAAGTTGTGAATATACTATTCTTTGATTGGTCCTCTCTTGGAGACATTAGACACAATGTTCCCTAAGTGAATGACCTTGCATGAACTTAACAAGACTCCTTTGAACATCTTTTGCATTCTACATTACATTTTACATTTTTACATTTTTTACATTTTACATTTTTTCCACCTTGCATAATGCAATTTGCATGCCTGTGGTACCCTTCATTTTTGTTCATGAAATTTTTCCTTGTAGTGCCTTGTTAAAGTTATCAAGAGGTATAACTTTGATATGGTTGAGCGGGAATCTCATCTAGCGGCATGAATTTTCCCCATAGCCACTTTTGTGTTTGTGAGTGCATACCAACTAGCGTATGTATCTTACCTTTTGGGATTTCTCACCCCACAAACAACCAGAAGTTCCATGGACCCTGAGTGAGTACATTTGGGACTTCTCACCTGGTAGACCATCATGGGTTCTGTCACCCCAAAGTGAGTATACATTCTCTTTTATCCTAGATCTAATCCACAACTAGTTGGACGAACGATCGAAGCTTCATCCGATTCTCAACACTTGTATGTTCCTTTGTTCTTATGCTTAGTTTGCCATGGGATCTTCATCCTGGGGGCTTGATCATCCTTCTTGATCACTGTCATTCCATCTTGCTAACGTAAGTGCATTTGAACCCTCCTCTTGATGTCCATGGCTACTTTAGTGTGAGTTTGAAGCAAGTTCATCCTCTCACTAAAGTGGGTGCTAAATATACCATAGAAAAATGGCCCCTTGTCATTTTCATGGCCTTTTAGGTCTTGTTTGATGGTGTTTGATCTATTTTTCTATGATTTTATGTTGTAACATGGCTCAAACATGCATATTTAGGTACTAAAATTCAATTAATGATGTCTTGTGAAGGTTTTTTGAAGTGTTGTAAGACATTTCTACATTCTTCTAGACTCTATTCATTACAATCTACCTAAAAATCACCTTTTCATCACTAAAAAAGTCCTATTTTGAATTTTTGTAAAGTCTTATAACAAGATTTCATGCTTTTCTAGGAATAACTTCACTATTTATCCCTTTCTTATGCTTTATTTGGCCCATTTATGCCCTCATATGCTTTAATTAAGTGTATTTTTGAATTTTAGCCCGACAAACAACATTTAATGCAAGATAATTCCTGACACCCATTTTCATGTCCTAGGTGGGAACCATTCACCATGGGTGTTGAATGAGTCCCCCTTGGCCCCAAATTCATTTTTTAAAAAAATTTCCTTTTGGATTTTTATTCAAAAAAACTTGATGTCGGCTTGTGATGAGGTATGAATGGGTAACTAATGCACAAGAGTGTATAAATAAGATTTTTTCACCTCATTTTATATCTCCTACAATCTCATTCACTCAAGCATTCAAGCATCTTAAAACATCTTATCAAGTAATATTCAAGCACTTTGGAGCATCCATTGACATTACTTCATATTTGCATCATAAAGGGTTTAGTAAGTTGATAGCAATTGCATGTTATTAGTTTATCATTCTCTTTCATTTCATTGTTTCATTAAGGGTGTGATTACCAAAAGTGGGGTTTGACCAAGGAAAACCTCTATTTGCTAACCCTCAACCATTTTTCCCCTATTGCATGTGTGTTTGTAGACTTTGTATGCAAATTTAACAAGATTTTTGGTGTTGAAGATTGGTAAACAAGTCAACTAGGTGCTTCAAGTCAAATCAAGTCTATTTCAATCTTGGAGAAGGTTGTTTTTCCATTTCCTACAAAATTGACTTCGACAACTCGACAAGCAGACATTTCCAGATTTGGTGTTACAAAGTTGTCTCCTGATTTCTCAGAATTTTGGGAGAGGACTAATTCACCACTAGTGGTGAATGAGTCCCACCTTAAGACTAAAAATTTGAATTTTGTTAGATTCTGGATCCCGACAGTCAGAAACCTATTTCTACACTTTTTCACCAATAGCAGGACTAATTTTCCACCCTGGGAAAATGAGTCCCACTATGGAATTTTAGTAATTTCAGACAACATTCACAACATTCCAGATTCAAAAAATCTTGCCTAGGTGCACTCTGTTTCATCCCATTCATTTTTGTTATGCACTCTTCATCATTTAGTTCATTTTTTGCATATCACAGCGTGTTTTCAAACATAGTTTAAATCTTGGTCTTGCATTCATAATCATTCATTTAAATCGCACACTTGCATTTAGTTCACTTCATTTAGCTTAGAAAACATTAGACATAACATTATTTGAATGAACCCTTAGCATTTTTGGTCCTATCTCTCTCCTTTTAGGTGAAAAACCCTAGAAGAGCTAGAGAAGTACATAGGAACCCAAAAATCTATGGTTTAGTACATATCATCATAATATACAATATCTTTGAGGTCTATGAGAACTAGACCTCTCAGGATCTGGTGCTTGTGATCCGGTAGCAGGATGTTAAGAGACGGTCATGTGTGATCGTGACCGCAATCCGCCAAACCTGAGTGCAAACTCTAGGCCCTGTATCCATCCAATGGCCACTTGATGCTCCCCTAATATCTGATCCCTCTCCACCTATAGCCGTGATACCTCTACCTATAGTCTATCCACCTCTATTGGAGTCTGGGATGACTGTCCTACAATCTTGTCTCGGTGGAGTCATCTCCACACACTCTCATACGCTGCTCGTAGCCTCAAAAATGGTCTTAGTGACTCTGGATCCTCCTCCATGATAGGTGGGGGCATGTAATCCAAGTCCATCTCCTCCTCATCAATGGATGTAGGCACTATATCTATAGCCACACGATGGTAGAACTCCCACCAGTCTCTCATGGCTCCTGCAAGTTAGAAACAATACACAATCAGTTAACATCATCATGATATATATATATAAACAACATAAGCACTAAAGTACATGTATTAAATCAAATATCATCACCTATATCTCTGGTAGGCTATGCAATCTCAACATCATCCTACGTAGGGGCATGGAGGATGTGCTAGCCTCTCCACGACTGTGAGTACTAGGTACTAGTTCCTGCTGTAGCTATTGATCGTGATCTCATCATATGGACGGGAGAGGGATCTCCCCACTCATGTCAATCCAAACTTGCTACCTCATCACTCTCACTTAGAGGTGGCCCCTCCTCCTCATCTCCCTCTTGACCATCATAACCCAGATCTGCATCCTCATCATACTCATCATCAATGACATCAGTGAAGATATCTTCAACCCTGTAGCATGTCTCCTTGGCCCTATCCTCTCTGTCATCTCCCTCATCTAGTAGTGGACCTGCATCTCCCACTAGCTCATCCATCGAGAATACTGGTGCTGGTCGTGTCACTATCCACCACTCCTCATAATCCCCTATGGCACCGACGTCATCTGCATTAGAGATTGGCGATTGGTCATGATTAGAGAAGTTAGAATCACTCTCAGATACATGCTCTAGAGAGAGTTTCACTATGTCACCTGGTCTCAGGGCACTCTGCACTGACCTCCTAAATGAGGATCATGCCTGGGGTGGTATATGAACCTATCCAAATTTTTGCATGACTTGATCATAGTAGAAAGGTCGTACTATGTGGTCATGATGGCCAAAAAAAAAAATTCTAGTTGCATCTTCCTTAGCTGTCTAGTATGATTTGGCCACTGTAGTGTCAGCTGATAAGGTCTCAAAAGGATCTCATCCTCCTCTAGTCGGTCAAATCATACTCTCCAAAAGTGAAAATCACCATACTGCCATAGTCATAGTAGAGGATACCCAAAAGCCCAAGGATACCCTATTGCTGTCGCACATGGATAACCGACTGGTCTGGTGCATGTAATATGCTCAAGGCACCAAAATTGTAGAAGCGTACAATTCACCATACTGTCTACCTCCCAGAATAAAAATCGTACAATATCATAATACAAATATGCCATGATACACTGACCCTAGGCATACACTGTGCGATGCTCTGTCATCCCTCGAATCAAATGGACTAGTCCTCCCTCAAGGTGTGCTGCCCACACATCAGGGATGAGAACTAGTGCTATAGTATGCATCATAATCCACCTAACCACTAGTGTTCATGAATAAAAAATAATCGGCAGATCAATCTACCCTCTCACCCGCTCATCATGCACAGGGCCATCTAGACAGTATTGCAAATCAAACTTTTTCTCATGGAAAGTGCGGTCTCTTCAGAAATACATGTAATCATTCACCTTGAATTGAAACACAGAGAGTACAATGCACATCCTCCAAGGTGATCATCATCTACCCTATTGGTAGATGGAATGTGCATGTATCTACATCCTAACGGTCACAGAGAGCCATCAACATAGCATCGTGGTACCTCATGGGGGGCATCAGGTACTCCTTGTTGGGTCTCAAAAATGTAGGTTACAAATCCTAAGAGGATGCTAGGCTCTATGATCAGACTTGCAATGTTTTTGAACCAGTGAACGAAGTTAACCTATATGGTTGATGACTCCCTGCACTTCAGGCTTTACTAAACCTAGGTGTGTTGACCTTGATAGCTGAAGCAAATCTAAGGGTTGTGTGATTTAATTAGATTTAGGGATCTATCCACAATGGCATAAAGTGTGGAATAGATGAAGGCTTGTTAATTATTCCTACTCCTAATGTGATAATTGGAAATTTAGAATATGAAAGTGGGTAAGTAAGGTACAATGAAATGTGAAGTTGACTAGTGCCTTATTGGGTAAGTAGAGTCAATGAATTTTTATGATAAGTAACTAGAATTGGTTATAGTTCTAATTGTTTGGCACTTATGTTTGTTTATACTTTGTATAAATATGTACAAATGTGATTGAAAAACTCTACATATTGATCCAATTGATCCTATCAAGTTACTTTGACTTATTTAAAAGGATTTTAATCCTTGTTTGAAGGAACCAATTAAAAATAATCATACAATGACAAAAAAATGTGTATTGACAAATTAAGTATATCCTTGATTTGAATAAAAAGATAATATCGAGTTGGAGATAGTATGGAGATATTATCAATTGTAGGGCTCTTCTTACTGATCTAAACATTACTTCCAAGTTACTGTAATCAATTAAAAGGATTTTAATTCTTTGATAGAAACCAATTAACTTGATTACACAATAACAACAAATGTGTATGATGAAATTGAATATCAACTTGGATACACAAGTTCAAATAATAGAGAAATAACAGTATGGAGATAGCCAGATAATTCTTCAAATCAACAAATAATAGAAACCAATGTGAAGTCACATAGAATTAAAGATATTCTATTATTTTTTTCCAAAATTCATACATGCATCATGGTCCTTTACAGTATAATCTACATGATATATATTATGAAAGTCTCTTCTTATGTATATCTCTCTATTATCTCTTTTTTTTCTCTTATCATTCAATCATCACATGTTCAACTTATATAGCAATATCTTGAAAAGGGTATACCTCTTCGAAAGTGTCCTTTGGAACTCAAAAAAAACATAAAATATTAACATTAAGCTTTGATGAGCCACAAATGAACTTGTGTAAGATGATCTAGGAAATCCTAACTCAAGTACGTATCAACATCATCCACAACACTCCTCACCACAATCTACATAATAATCATCTTTTCCAAATGCTCATAGGCCTCTTCTAATGTTGGATCTTCATCCTTAGCTACTTCCAAGGCTCCCTACAGTATTAGTCAACACTCTTTCATCCATTCATTCTGACTTTTCAGTTCTCCATTATGACTTAACAATGTAGGCATACCTTCTTTTCAAGCATCGATAAAATCTTTGGCATGTTCTTGAAGCTCCTCATAATAGTCTTTATGCTTCCTTATTAGGTCCTCAACAGCTGTAATGGCCCCAGTATCAAAAGTGTTTCTATTTTTTAGCTCCTGGAACTTTTCCCAAAGCCTATCATTTATCATTTTATGTTCTTGAATGGTAGTGTGACTCTTAGAGTGAGTTAACGAGAACTTTTCTATCTAGATCATCATATTAGTATACCTCTTTTGGAGTACTGTAGAAAGCATGTAAAACCTGGCATTGATCACTTGAGCGTGCATCTGCTAATTATTCATCTATAATTCCTCACACTTGTCCTTTAATTGGGAGCCTTCTCCTTGAGTCAACATTTTAGTAGATACTTTGAATGTATCCTTGATTGTGCCCCTTAGAAAATCATTTTATTTAAGCATCTTTTCACTATTCAACTTGTACACATCCCATTCTTTAATCAACATTTGAATATGTGCCTTGTTCAATTTGGCTACATTTATGCCAATATCAGCTATGACCATAGGATCAGTTTCACCCACTTTTAATGTCATCACATGACCAAATGCTTTCTCTGTATCAATACTTATAAACTTCTTATGTGGGGGGTATAGAGCCTAGATCATAAGAGAACTCTCATCGGGATTGTATCTTGACCCAGTGTACACCTCTGTTACCCCTTCTAGATAGAGCTTGTGTTTGGCATCATTATTGTGCAAAAAATTATAAAAAAATAAAGCAGAGCTTAAGTCCAAACCAGGAAAAATAATCACGCCAGACTCCTCTAATAATTTTCTTTCCTTCTCTAGAGTCATGTTCTTCATTTCATTCTCCACATACATTTTCATTGTTTTCAACAACTATCTTTCATTGCTGGGTGTGATGTCTACAACTGATTCCCTTATTTTTTTTCCCTTTTGTTTGTACAAGAAAGAATTGAATTCATAAGATTTAATAAATTGGTCATCTGAGACAAAAGATTTATAAGCCAATTTCCTAGCATATGTGTCAGATGATTCCCCAACTTCCTGTTCTCTATTTGGAGGTTGATAATCTTCAATCCTTAGCTTGGGGATCTTATTAGGTTGGATTTGGGATTCATTTTCTTTAGAATATTCCTCACTACCAAATGATAAAATTTATACTTCTTGTATCTCCTCCATCTTCTGTTCAATTTCTCTATTGTAATTATCAATTGCCAATTCAACCTTTGTTTCTTCCATGTTTATGATAATATCATCATGAGGATATGGTACATGAACATATCCACCTAAATTCTATTTTTTCCTATCCAAATCAATAAATCCTTTACGATAAAATCCTTTCCTTGGTGCAACCTTCTTTATATTGAAATGTGAAAATCTATCCAAAATGAGATCATATCCTTCTTTTGATACTACTGTACAATCCCCAAAACACAATGTAATAGGAATGAATGACTATTTTTCATATACACTTAAGTTCATGACATTGGAATAATCCAGTTTCCTGAAAATCTCTAGATATGCAATTCTCTCTGGCACAGTCTTGGGTAATAGGAAAGGCGTGTCTTCAAAACCATAAACCCTGATCATAGTAGAATCAATATAGCAATACTAGTCACCCAATTATGATGTACAGTTAGTGGTCCATTTAAATCATTAGGCTTTAATAATATTTTGATCTGATTAGACAATTAATAATCACATGGGTGATCATAAAACCTGTACAATGTCTTGAGAAAGTGTTCTTCAAAATAAACATAATTAGAATTGATAAATCTGTAGTCCCAAATGGAGGTTCATAATTGTATCGGTAATGCCTGGCCCTCTTTATCCAACTGTGTGATTCTTAATTCCTTTGGCCACATTCCTAACTCTTTCCCATAATACAATATCATGAGCATGAGAGGGAAATAATTTTTAAAGTGCATTGTGGGAGAACCATTCTTGATGGCTATTAGCCCTAAGTCAATCCCTCTGGAAGGGTTTGAAGCATAATCAAAAGGTCTTGCATTGTGACATTATATGTCTGTAGTGATCACCATTAGCCCTATAGACATAAATTCAGGGACCTCTCTTCCCATTATTTGACCTATTGAGAAGTAAGTATATTTTAAATAGGGCTCAAAAAAATCAACATGGAAGGGAGGTCCGTCACCATCTGCAAGTGGTGCTAGGTTTCCATCTTTTCTAGGCCTGTGTAACGGTAACCTCCATCCTTTGTAGGTAGTGTCCATCCTCTAGTATTCCTTCTCTAAATCCTCATGCACTATAGGCTAATCACATGTGTCATCTAAGTTGAAAACTTCACAAAGTACAATTTTGGATACATGTATGAAAGGTTCTCCTTGCGGGTTGTAAATGGATTTAAGGTTAAGGTTATAATAGTTGGTCAAAATTTTTATAAGGTTTATATTCACAAAGATGTTAGGAACAACCAGTTTTCCCAGATTGAAATTCCAAGTGTTACAAACTGGTTCAAATCTACTTCTTTGACAATAATGAAACATGAACAATTCATATCCCCTAATGGGGGTCCAAACATCACCTACACATTTCCATTTATCTTCTAGTCTTTGTACATCAACCCTCAAATGTGCATACCTTCTAGATTTTGATCCTGAACCAGGCAATTGATCAATGAGGTATTGGTTTAGTTTCTATTCTTTTTGTTTTCAATTCCTACCTTGTTTTGGTTTTCTGCTTCTTAATGCTAGGCTAGCTACTTTCACCTTGTTGCTTCTTGTTTTTTGGTTTTGTAGAACTTTCCATCTTATTTCTCTATAAGATGACAAAATTGAGTTACAATATATCAATTGTAGGGATATTTTATATGCTTACTTGTATGTTTTTGGGCACACTAAATTCCTTGACTTCCACTCAATCTCCTGTCCTTCTTTGTTGCAACTTCTGAAAATTCTTTTGGTTCAATCTCTTTTTAATCAGAAATGTTCACATAAGGTTGGTTCATGTGGCCATTAATGTCCACCACTAGAAATAAATGCAAGAGGTTTTTCAAAATTTGAAATTTTAGAGTGATACAACAAAATTGCATCAGTGAAACCCCTCTAGTCTTAGGCTGATCTATGTGTTTTATTTGGTGCCATCTTTGTTTATACATTCATAACTGATCACCAAGACTAACTAAATGTCTTTTTGATATGAAGTGTCCCTTTGGTTCTCTTATTCAATTAGGAAGAAAACTTAATACTCTCATCGATATTGTACAACTGTCTTTTCTCTTTCTTTTCAATTCCTAATGTTTCGAGGAGATCATTATGAAGTTTACCTAATATCATGGTGGTATGGACCATTAGAAATCCTTTTAAGCATTGCCTGATGTCTTTCCAACAAATAGTGGTCATTCCATGTTATCATTGGGTTGACATGTATCATTGCTAAGAGAATAATATGCCTTTTCGATATACTTGATCTCCCCAATATGTTTCCTCTACCACTTTGTTCATTAGGATAAGTCAGTGGGATTTTCCCTGAAATTTTTTCTAGTTTCCCTTATTAGAGTAAGCCATGTAGTCAAAGAGATTTGAGGAACCCACTCCGATCATACATGTCTCTCTGATACAATTGTTCTCCTATTTTATCGATGAAAATATGTAGGTTTATCCCTGATAAAGTCTCCATCAGCATGACGCATGAGCTCAGTGTGATTTGAAAATTTCTCTCCTACTGGCTTGCTTTTGCTGATAAGTTTCTTCATCGGTGAAACATTATGCATTGTCTTCCTAATTTTGCACACCTATTATCTTTGGGATCTTTGATCGCTGTAACTTTATTCATCTCTTCATAATATGCAAAAAAATTCAATAAAGGGCTATGAATTGTTGATCAGAAAGACATGCTCATGCTCTTCCCGATAAGGATCAATTGCTCTTATAGTTTTTTCTCAACTATGATAAGAGAGACACTTATATGCCAAAGTCCATATTGATGGGATCATTAGTTAACATGGGTTATAAAATGGATCTTGTCACATAAATTTTTGCAATATATGAAATCAAATGTAACAAATGGTAAATAGGATTTTTAGTCCTAACCGTGGCTCCGATTGGGAATGTATACCCCTTGTGCGTATAACAAGAATCTAGGTCTCTGGGGAAGTAGACAAAATGTCTTATTTATCTGGTATGGAAGTTGAAGTGAATTTAGGAATGGGTGAGAAATGGAAGTAGAGTGCAATCCTATACTACTGTGCATGGAAAAATTTATTTTAAGAGGTTTCTCAAGAATTTTCCATGCACTGGCAATTCTTAATCCTCTTTATGGTCCTCAAGAAAAGAAGTTCTTTAAGAACTGTCCATGTACTGGAAATTCTTGTTCTCCTGTCATGTTCTGGAGGTAATATGAATCTTCACCACCCTTTCCAACAATGCAAAATGGTCCTAACAATAGAGCTTCAAATTTCTCATGCTTCCCTTTGTCTTGAGTCTTAGCATTCCACATGAGAACAATGTCATTTACTTCAATTTTTTTGTTTTTATCCCTTTCTTCATATAGGTATTTCATTTGTAATTTCTTCTTCTTATTGTGTTGGTGAGCTTAGTTCATGTCCTCATCAAGTTCCATTAACACTCCCATCCTCTCCTCCATAGGTTTAGGAATGTCTAAATCTTCTTGCAAGATGAGCTTACTTACTGGTAATAAATTATGCCAAGGGATCCTAGCTTGAGTCCTATAAACAAGTTTAAAAGGTGATTTTATGATGGCCTTCTTTACTATGATTCTATCTACCCATAGGGCTAGTCTCAACTCAGAATCCCAAGCCTTTTTTTATTATCCAACATTATTTTTATGATCTTTAAGATGCTCTTGTTGCTAGATTCAACCTGCCCATTTTCCTATGGGTGATATGGTGTGGTGAAGAATATGAGATTACTATACCATAGGATTGGAAAAATTCCCTAAATTCATCTTACCTAAAGCACATCCCATTATCAGTTATAATTCTTACTAGCACTCTGAATCTGGTGATGATATTTTCCAATAAAATTTTTGTTACAAACTTACTAGTTGCTTGTTTGGTAGGTATAGCTTCTACCCATTTTGTGAATTAATCTTTGGCTACTAATATCCATCTGTGTCCTCCACTAGATTTTTTTGCAATATCTCCTATGAAATCAATCTGCCATTGGTGAAATGGAGCCTCAACTTGCAAATGTTTTAAAGGAAATGCCTCTTGATACTTCAATTTCCTAGAAAACTTTTGACATGCTTCAAATTTCCTAGTATAATCATAGGCATCATTGAAAAATATAGGCCAATAGTAACTTTCCCTTAACACCTTATGTGTATTATTCTTCATTGAGAAATTCTCTCCACATAATCCTTCATGCATTTCCTTCAAAACATGCCTTGCTTGATTTTCATCTAGGCACAACAACAAAACACCATCCCTGTTTTTCCAATAGAGGTCCCCTTTCATGAATACATACTTTCAAGCCTATAGTTTAAGTGCCATTTTCTTGTTCTCATTAAATCCTTTAGGACATTTCATATGTTTATGCTAATACACGATATCAGTGTACCATGGTGTGTGCTCGATAATAGTAATCATGTTATCTTCATTGTTCAAATTGCACACTTGGGCAGCTTCAATATTTGTTTCAGCCATTAATTTGGATAATCCTTGTCCTCTTACAAGCTTGGTGATTTGAAACTTTATTTCAAATTCTTGGATTCTGTTTATCCATTTGCACCTACAACCTGTTACTTCAGTTTGTACAAACACATTTTTTACTGCAACATTAGGTACATAAGCTATTACTTTTGCTCCCACCAAATATGATCTAAATGCTTTGACAACTTTTACTAATGCATATGATTGTTTTTCTACAATTTCATATTTTAATTCTACATTTTGGAGGGATTTGCTGAAGAAAGAAATAGGTTGTTCATACCCATCATCATTTTTTTGTAGCATTACTGCTGCAATTGTGTGATAAGATACAAATGAAAAGATTGAAAAGGCTTACTGAAATCAGGGGAATTCTGTTAGGGTTAGAGATGGCAGATATCTAACAATTAAATGCAGATTTAATTAATAAACAAAGAAACTAAAACATGCACAAAATAAATCATAACACAAAGAATTTAACGTGGTTCACCCAATTTGGGCTACATCCACCAAACCGCAACCATCCAATACTTTTATTATCCAGTGTAAAACCTATTACAATCTTGCAAATAATCGCGTTTTTATCATACTGAAATACCCATCCGAACCCCTTTTTATCAAGCTTAGAAGCTTCCATATTTTTGGGTTCTACAAAATCAGATTTTTCTTTTTTTCATTGATTTTTCCCCTTTTCGGTGATCACGCGAAAAAAAGTAGGAAGAAAATTTTTCTCAGGGGCTGCCGCCCCCAAACCCTCGCTTTTCGGGGGTTGTCACCCCCGAACCCCCGCATGGGGCCCGGCTCGGCCCCAGACCCTAGCAAGGACAGGGGGCTAGGGTGTATAGTATACCATTGCCTATACAATATAGCATGATCAGTCGTCACATACCAACAATCTCCCACTTGGAGACTGATCAGGCTCCACACCAACACAATCTCCCACTTGGAGACTGATTCTGGACAACACTACTGCAATTATAGCTCCCACTGGAAATAAGTACCTTGGACCCTGCTGCTCTGTTATACTTGAATTCAACCTTGAAGGCCAACCAAAGTGGAAGAGGAGCTCAGCTTCTCCCTTGTCACTGCCTTTGTAAACATATCTGCTGGATTGACATCTGTATGTATCTTGTCCAGCTTGACCTGTCCATTCTCCAACACTGACCGAATGAAATGATATCTCAATTATATGTGTTTTGTTTTAGAATGCAAGAAAAATTCTTTGCAAGATGTATAGCACTCTGCTATCTATAAACAAGTAATTTCTAGCCTATTGTTTTCCCAACTCCTCCATGAAAAGTTGCAGCCATATCATCTCCTTTGTTGCCTGTTGCAGCAACATACTCTGTGGTGGATAAAGCAGCCACCTTTTGCAATCGAAATCCAACTTCACTGTTGTCCCACCAACTCAGAATACATAACTCGTGGGTACCTGGTATCTATATCCCCTGCTAAATCTGAGTCAACATAGCCTTTTAAATCAGTATTAGAGCCCCCAAAACATAAACAATTATGGGATGTACCTCTCAAATACCTGAGAATCCATTTTACCGCATTCCAATGCTCAACTCCGGGATGACTCAAATACCTGCTAACAACTCCTACAACATGTGCAATATCCGGTCTTGTGCATACCATGGCATACATTAAACTACCTACAGCTTGAAGCATATGGTACCTTGGACATTTTTTCTTCATCCTCTTGTGTCTTTGGACACATATCCTTAGTCAATTTGACATGACTAGGCAAAGGTGTGCTGACAGCTTTTGCATTCTCCATATGAAATCTCTGCAACACCTTTTCAACATAATTAGCCTGAGATAAAAAAATTTATGTTTTTCCTATCTCTACAAATTTTCATACCAAGGATTTGTTTTGTTGCCCCCAAATCCTTCATAGCAAAAGAATTTGCTAACCTGTTTTAACTCACTTATGTGATCCATGTTAGACCCTGCTACAAGCATGTCATCAACATATAAACATAAAATAATGTAGCTGTCATTATCCAACCTCTTAAAATAAACACAATGGTTAGAATTACACGATTGTAGCCTTGCTCACCATAAAACTATCAAATTTAAAGTACCATTGCCGAGGTGCTTGCTTCAAACCATATAAACTTTTCTTCAATCTACACACTAGTTTCTCCTTACCTTTGACCTCAAATCCTTGTGGCTGTTCCATATAAATTCCTCTCCAAATCACCATGGAGAAAGTTGTTTTAACATCAAGTGTTCTAAATGCAAATCTTAGCCACAATACTTAAAAAAACAATAATGAATAGAAGTCATTTTAACAATAGGAGAAAAAATCTCATCAAAAATCAATACCCTTTTTCTCATGAAAATCCCTTTACAACTAACGGCTTTAAATCTTTTCTTACCTCCTCATCCTCTTTCAACCTTATAACCATTTGTTTGGTAGTTTCCTTTTACCTGCAGTAACTTGCATAATTCCCAAGTCTGGTTTTTCACAAGGAGTCCATTTCTTCTTCCATTCCATGCTCCCACTGAACCTTGGTATCCACCGCATAGCTTCATCATAATATTCCGGCTCACCAACATCAGTTAACAAAATAGTATACAAAGAGGGAGAGAATCTTCTGGAGGTCTACTTATCCTTGAAGATCGTCTAATAGAGTTTGTGGTATTTGTTTGTTGTTGTTGCCCAAAGATGAGGAACCACTGAAACATCATTGTTTGGAATATCATCCAACACTACATAATCATTTTTTTCTTCTCATGCTGCAGCAAAGATCTTTGTACAACACTTTCTCATTAAATATGACATCCCTGCTTCTCACAATTTTCTGATTTTCAAAATCCCAAAGCCTATAACCAAATTCATCAATGCCATATCCAACAAATACACATTTCTTTGATTTTGCATCAAGCTTGGTTCTATTTTCAGAATCTACATGTGCAAATGCTTCACAAGAAGGTTTTGAGAAAAGAATAACTCACCTTCTTACCTTTCCATGCTTCCTCTGGAATACCACAACCCAAAGGATTAGAAGGACCTCTATTGATTAAATAAACAGTAGTGTTTATATCTCTTCCCACATTTTTAAAGGCAACCCAACATGCAATCTCATAGTTCGTGCACGCTCCATTATTGTTCTATTCATGCGCTCAGCCACTCCATTTTCCTATGGAGTCCTTGGAACTATTTTCTGCCTACGAATACCATTAGAGGAACAATAATCTTCAAACTCTTTACTACAATACTCACCACCATTATCAGATCTGAGACATTTTATCCTTTTACCCGTCTCATTCTCAACCAAGCTTCTCCATTTTTTAAAAGTTTCAAATACATCAGATTTCTGCCTAAGGAAATAAATCCATACCTTTCTAGTTGCATCATCAATGAATGTAACATAATACAGAGAGCCACCGAGAGAAGATACCTGCTGGTCCCATACATCCGTATGCACAAGCTCCAATTTCTCATCTTTCTTTTGCTTCCCATCCTTGAGAAAACTTACTCTCTTTTGTTTTCCATACACACAACTTTCACAGAAATCCATATTAACACATTTTAGACCTGGTAAAACATTATTTGAATGAAGTACTTTCATACCTTTTGCACTCATATGCCCAAGTCTATTATGCCACAGTGCTGATTCAGAATCCACAAACAACTGTATGATCTTCTACCTGCTGAATGCAACAACCTGTTCTCAAACATTGATCTTTTTGTAACAATTAAAGTAGAAGGAACAGTATGACTGTACAAAGATATAAGGTGCCTACTTTCACACCTTTTGCTACCACTAAGGCACCCTTTGTAACTTTCCAATTTTTATCACTAAATGTAACAACACAACCTTCATCATCTAGTTGTCTGTTGAAATTAAATTTATGCTTAACTTGGAACATGCCTTACCTCAATAGTAGCCAATGATTCCCATTTGCAACTTAATCTTGATTCTTCCTTTCCAACAATCTGACAGGTTTGTTATCTCCTAAATAAACCAGCCCAAAATCCCCTTGGACATAATCAAGAAAATAACTTCTATGGGGGGTAGCATGAAATGAAGCCCCTGAATCTAACACCCAAGAATCATCAGCATTATCAAGGGAAAGAATCAAAGCATCCTCATCAGATTTATTACTTACCACATTTTCCTCTTTACTTCCTTCCTTTCTGTCTCCTTTATTTTTCTGAGACCAACAATCTTTCTTCAAATGACCCGGCTTACCACAGTACCAGCAATCCTTTTTGTTTCTAGATTGAGACCTTCTGTCCTTTGATTTTCCTCGTGACTTCCCACGATTTCCGGAATCGTTTCCTCTCTCCTTTGTTCTGCCCCTCTTTTTGCATTCAAAACACTGCCTGATGTGGATGTTCCACCTGAGCTTTTCCTACGAATTTACTCGCTCAAAATAACACCAAAAATATCATCAAATTTCAATGTATTCAAACCAAATGAATTGCTAATAGCCATTACCAAGCTATTCCAGCTTTCAGGCAAAGAACACAGAATCAAAAGAGCCCTAACTTCTTCATCAAAGTTTACTTTTATAGAAGTTAATTGACTGGTGACCGTATTAAACTCATTAAATGATCAGTAACTGACCCACCTTCTACCATTTTCATATTAAATAAACGCTTCATAAGAAATACCTTATTCGAAGCAGGCTTTTCATATAACTTCAGGGTTTCCATCAACTCTTGAGTTGTCTTTGTTGTTGTAATATTGAATGCCACCGATTGTGCCAGGCATAAAAAAATACTACCAAGAGCCTTTCTATCCAAAATATCCCAGTCCTCATCAGACATTGCTGCAGGTTTCTTGGTTTTCCCTTCCAATGGCCGCCATAAATCCTTCTGATAGAGATAGTCCTCCATCTGCATCTTCCATAGCTGATAGTTCTGCCCGTTAAACTTCTCAACCTTCTTACCCTCGTCTGCCATTGCTCCCACTCAACTGTGAGACTCCCACTCAGCCGTGAGACCTTCCTACAGACGATAATCGAAACACAACCCGCTGTGATACCACTTGTTAGGGTTAGAGATGACAGATATCTAACAATTAAATGCAGATTTAATTAATAAACAGAGAAACTAAAACATGCACAAAATAAATCATAACACAAAGAATTTAACGTGGTTCACCCAATCTGGGCTACATCCACCAAACCGCAACCATCCAATAATTTTATTATCCAGTGTAAAACCTATTACAATCTTGCGAATAATCACGTTTTTATCATACTGAAATACCCATCCGAACCCCTTTTTATCAAGCTTAGAAGCTTCTAGATTTTTGGGTTCTACAAAATCAGATTTTTCCCTTTTTCGGTGATCACGCGAAAAAAAGTAGGAAGAAATTTTTTCTCAGGGGCTGCCACCCCCAAACCCCCACTCGGGGCCTGGCCCGGCCCCGGACCCCAGCAAGACAGGGGGCTAGGGTGTATAGTATACCATGTCCTATATAGTATAGCATGATCAATCGCCACATACCAACAAGTTCAACACTAGGGCCTCCTTAATTTATCTCTTGATGGATATGAATGCATCTATGGCCTTAGTTGTCCAATCAATCTTTGCACCCTTCTTTAACATCTTTGATATTGGTTTCACTATCTCAGCAAAGTTTGATATGAATCTTCTCACAAAATTAATTTTCCCAAAGGACTAGATGGCTTTAACTGTCTCAAGAATGGGAGTCTTATCTATGACTTCCACTCTTTCTAGATCAATCTTGACTCTGTCCTTGGACAATATATGTCCTAGTAACTTTCCCTCTGTTACTAGAAAATGATACTTTTTAGGATTCAAGGAAATGCCATATTTCGATGCTTTGAAAAATATTTTTTCAAGGTGTGCAACATGCTCTTCTACTTTCTTGGAATATGTAGGAGATCATCCTAGTATACCACCATTATTACATTACTTAGATCAGTAAGAGCAACATCCATGGCTCTCTGGAAAGTTCCACTAGCATTTGTGAGTCCAAATGAAATTATGACATATACATATGTTTCCCATGGTGTGGTGAAGGATTTTTTGTATTGTTCTAATTTCTTAACCTTCACTTGGTTATAAGCTGAAAATTTGTCCATCATAGATAGAAACTCACATCTTGTGACCCTCTGCAACATAGCCTCCATGTTTGGGAGTGGGTAGTTATCCTTAAGAGAGGATACATTCAAGTTTCAGAAGTCTACATAGAGCCTTATGTCTCCATTTTTCTTCCTAACAGGTACTAAATTAGAGACCCAAGATGAATGTTTGATAGGCTTGATGATACCCCCTTACCTAAGCTTCATAAGTTCCTCATGCATTTTAGGTTCTAAGGTAGGATTTATGGGTCTTTGCTTTTGTCTGAAAGGTTTTACATCTAGTTTCAATGGGATCTCATGTTGGAACAAATCTTCTCTATATGCTTTAAGATCATCAGAAGACCATGCAAAGATGTGTGTATATTTCCTTAATAATGCAATCAACATCTTTCTAATTTTTGGGCTTATCTTTTTCCCAATGTACACCGTTTTAGGGGCTAATTCAGTTCCAAGGTTGATTTCTCCAATGTCTTCCCTTTTTATTGTTGTTTGTTTCATAAGGGCTCAGTCATTTCCATCAAACACCCTTTCCAATGCCACAAGTCCCTTAGGAATCTTGTTAGTCTTGAGCTAGAAAACTTCCTTTCCAAATATAGTTTTCTTTCCATATACTTCTTCCAAAAATACATTAAAATCAATTTCTTGGGCTTCATACTGATCAATGCAATGTAAGAACTTAATCAAATCAGTATCATCATCAAAAACTTGCCAACTATAGATGTTATCAGGGATTGTAGATCTTGTTTTGAGCTCAACTTACAAAATTCCTGCTAGAGTGACATCATCTCTCTTCAAAGCTACATTTTCCAAGAAGTCTTCCATTAAATTCTTGGACCTATCTATCCATTCAATAGAGAAAGTATTGAATAATTCAATGGTGTCCCATACAACATTTTTGTACCGTTTTAATCTCTTGTTTTTTGCGGATTACTTCGACCTTGTGAAATAACTAATTGTGAGTCTCCAAAAATGGTGAGTAGTTTAATTTTGTGTTTGACAACCATGTTCAATCCAATCAGCAGGGCCTCATACTCTGCTATGTTATTCGTGCATTCAAATGTTAACAAGAATGAATATTTGAATGTTGTGCCCTTAGGTGAAATGAAAACCACTCCTACTCCATTACCTTATTTATTGCATGCTCCATCAAAATACATTCGCCATACACCATGCTCATTCTTGGAGACATCCCTATCAATTAGATCACTGTTCAATAATTTAGGTTGTGAATGTTCTATTCTAAAGCTTCCTAAGTCCACATCACGGAAGCAATTCATTTGAATTTGATCAACATATTCCACAATTTGGTTCACTCTTGGTTCTTTTTACAATTTAACCTCTTCACCATTTATTGGTATTATGGCATAGGATAAGTCAAATTGCACATTTCCTCCCACTGTAGTAGTCCATTTTCTGGACAGGAGCATCCTAAAATGAGGGGGTGTGTCTATTACAGTTATGTCAATTATGTATACTGCTTGTGGATAGGTAGTTAACTTCACTTCTACATCCTTCATGATTCCTACCACTGGGACATGCCTACTATCCATAGCATAGCATTTACCACTAGTAGTGTCCACCCACATGCCAATCTGTTTCATGACCCCTACTGGCATGATGTTAATAGAAACTCTTGAATCAATCATGCAATTTCAAACCAATTTGTTGTTTATGAGCAATGTGGTAAAAAATGGATCGACATGTGGAGGATTCATCAATGTATCACCAAGAAAAACATCAAGGACTTTTATATCTCACTGCTTGCCATTACTAATTATGGTGGTTTCTTTTTTTTCAAAGTTCATGTTTTTATTGGTTCCATTGGATATTAGTTGAATAGCACTATCTCTATATTATTTTATCTTCATAATTTCCAATAGTGGCACAAACATCTTCACTTGACAATGCTTGTGTGAAATCAAATGAAGAGGCGTTTTTTGTTTTGGCTATCTTCCTTTGTTCCAGCAAATCTCCTTAATTTTTTTATCTCCTTTTTATTTGTTTCATCATATTTCTATTTTTTTTTGTATAATCCCTTGTCTTCTTCATTGGGAACATGCCTTTTCTCATTCTTATTAAGTTCTTTATTCTCTACCTTCTTTGGATTTTCCTGCGTTGTTTCTTTATCTTTCATAAATAATCCTCTTGGAATGCCTTCATCTGCATTTACCATTCTATTTCTTATCCTATAGTTGCTTTTTGCTTGCTTTACTACATCAATGGTTAACTCTTTGATCTCTTCCTCATTTGGCCTCCTCAATTTATACTTACTTGACTTAGGTGGTGTATAAGGAGGATATGGTTCATCATTGCTTTCATTATCCTGATCAGAGAAGACCTGTTATTCTGTCATGTCAATATTGTACCTCTGGTTGTTTACATCATACTCACATCCTTCATCTTCTGAAGATGAATATTATTTTTTGACTAGATGAAGGGTATGTGAAGTTAGATATATTGTATGATCTTCTTCATTGTCATATGGTATTTCTTCTTCTTGTATTGATTTTGCTACAACACAATGATTTGGGGAATGAGGCAGCTTGCAAACTTAACACCAAGGGTTGTAATTGACCATGTAGGATCCTTTTTTATTTAAGGGATTAGGGGTTTCTTTATACTTAGGCCTATCAGTTATGGGTTTTCTATCTTTCCAATTTGTGTTGTATGGCATATCATGCAATCTCGGTCTTTCATTTTTGTATGAATTCTCTGGCTTATTCTGGGGATTGTTAAATTTTTTGGGAACTCTAAGGTTATCCCTTTTTCTAGTCATCCTCACAGCTTTTCTATTATTCTCAATGGTTAATGCTATTTTTTATGCTTCAACTAAACTTCTAGGGCATTTTTTCGTGAGTTCATACCCCATTTTTTGATCAAAGGCCTTCAGATAAATACTTTAGGCTTCCAGATTAGTCAGTTCAGATCCAGGTGGTATTTTATTATGTAGTTTGGAGAACCTTTGATTGAAATCATAAAATGAATCATTTTGGTATTTTTGAATACTTATTAATTCATGCAGTGCAAATTCAGGGCCACACTGGTTCCCATACTATTCTAGGAATTGATTCTGAAAGTCTACTATAGAATCAATTGAAGCATCAGGTAGACCATTGAACCAATACCTTGCTTCTTCAATTAGGGACATCATGAATAATCTCATATTTACATCCTCATATTCCATACCAATATCCTGTATAAAGGCATTGAAATTTTTGATATGTTCTTCAGCTGATATCACATTATTCCCATTGAATTTGGGAACTGTATTTTTCCAATTGCTATCAATTAGGTATGGATATAATTGGTGTCCTGTTAAATCAATTTTTCTACATGTGCTCATAGGGTTTTGTGGATGCAAATTCAGAGGTGGTGGATTGGGGTGGTATTGGTATCCATACTGAGGTTGATGGTAGAAATTTTGTTGGATGTGTTGTTGAAGGTATACATTCTGATGTGGCACATGCTACTGATGTTGTGGGGCATACTGCTAGCCCGGTGGTGGATAGTGCTAGGGAATATTGCTAGCATTTGGGGGCTGGGACATTGGTGGCACATTATGATGAGTGCATTGTTTTGGGTTACCACTGATATTATGAGATACTTTTGAATTACTTAGAGCACTAGTATTCTGAGATATCCCATGTGAATTGAGATTACTACCTTGTTTATGTGGAGGGATATATTTTGGTGGCTTTGGTGCCTGGATGTTTAATTGTTCCAATTGTTGATCAAGTTTTTGGATTTCTTGTATCATTTGTTGTATCATTCTAAGTTGTATTTTCCGTTCTACATGTAGTTCAATCTCTTGGTTAGTCATACTATCAAAGTCAACAACAGTATGATCAACATACCCCTCCTAGTTTTCTTCTCCTTGTAGTAATGAGAATCACCTATCATATTCTTCTTATTTCTATTTTCTTTCTTCTTCCACCCATTCCTCGAACTCATTTTCCTTTTCAGGGTCTAATCTGTAATTGAGAATACTATTATTTTTATTGATTCTTTCAGGTGGTTTTGAGGGATTTCCACCATCAGGGTGAAGTTGAGAGTTAAATGTATTGAAAGTCTACTATGATGTGTTCACACTATCTTCTGTCTATTTGGATATTATTTCACCCTTATTTGTGTTATTTTTTCCATGAGGAGATCCATGCTTATGTGACCACCTACCATTGATCTTCTTAGGACTCTCTTGGTGCAAATATCTCCTTCCATTCATGTTGGATGATATAAAATATCTCTGGTTTCTATCATCTATCCTTTCTAATATGATATTTACTTTATTAGTCATAAAAATCCTTTAGAGTCACCACCTACTTTTCATAAGTAGGAAAATGATTGTGTCTCTTCCCAGTAGAGTCCTCACCCTTTTATGATGTTTTGGAATGACTCTATGATGGAAGGCCAAGGTTTAGAATTGGCTTATCCCCAGCGAAGTCACCAATCTGTTGAGTCTCAAAAATATAGGTTACAAATCCTAAGAGGATGCCAAGCTTTGTGACCAGACTTGCAACATTTTTGAACCAATGAATGAAGTTAATCTATATGGTTGATGACTCCCTACACTTCAGGCTCTGCTAAACCTAGGTGGGTGGACCTTGATAGTTGAAGAAAATCTAAGGGTTGTGTGACATAATTGGATTTAGGGATCTATCTACAATGTTATAAAGTGTGGAATAGATGAAGGCTTGTTAACTACTCCTACTCCTAATGTGATAATTGGAAATTTAGAATATGAAAGTAGGTAAGGTACAATGAAATGTGAAGTGGACCAGTGCCTTATTAGGTAAGTAGAGTCAACGAAGTTTTATGATAAGTAACTAGTATTGGTTATAGTTCTAATTGTTTGACACTTATGTTTGTTTATACTTTGCATAAACGTGCAAGAATGTGATTAACAAACTCTACTTATTGATCCAATCAATCCTATCAGGTTACTATGACTTATTTAAAAGGATTTTAATCCTTCCTTGAAGGAACCAATTAAAAAGAATCACACAATGACAACAAATGTGTATTGACAAATGAAGTATATGCTTAATTTGAACAACAAGATAATATTGAGTTGGGGATAGTAGGGCAATATTATCAATTATAGGGCTCTTCTTACTGATTGAAATGTTACTTACAAGTTACTATAATCAATTAAAAGGATTTAAATTCTTTGATAGAAACCAATTAACTTGATTACACAATAACAACAAATGTGTATGATTAAATTGAATATCAACTTGGATACACAAGTTCAAATAATAGAGAAATAACAATATGGGGACAGCCAAATAATTGTTCAAATCAACAAAAAATAAACAACATTAAAGATCTTGTATTGATTTTTGCCAAAATTCATGCATGCATCATGGTCCTTTACAATATAATATACATGATATATATTATGAAAGTATCTTCTTATGTATATATCTCTATTCTCTCTTTTTTCTCTCTTATCATTCAATCATCACATGTTCAACTTATAGCAATATCTTGAAGAGGGTATACCTCTTTGTAAGTGTCTTTTGGGACTTTAACAACAAATAAAATATTAACATTAAGCTCTAATGAGACACAAATGAACTTGTGTAACATGATCTAGGTAATCTTGACTCATGTACGTATCAACATCATCCACAACATTCCTCACCGCAATATCCATAATAATCATTTTTTCCAAATGCTCACAGGCCTCTTCTAATGTTGGATCTTCATCCTTAGCTACTTCCAAGGCTCCCTATAGTATTAGTTGGCACTCTTTCATCCATTTATTATGAATTTTTATTTCTCCATTATCACTGAACAATACAAGCACACCTTCTTTTGAAGCATCGATAAACTCTTTGGCATCTGCTTGAAGCTCCTCATAATAGTTGTTATGCTTCCTTATCAGGTCCTTAGCAGCTATAATGTCCCCAATATCAGAAGTGTTTCTCTTTTGTATCCCTTGGAGCTTTTACTAAAGGCTGTCATTTATCCTTTTATGTTCTTGAATGGCAGTGTGACTCTTAGAGTGAATTACCCAGAAGTTGTCCATCCGGATCATCATATTAGTGTACCTCTTTTGGAGTACTGTAGAAAGTGTCTCAAACCTAGCATTAATCACTTGAGTGTGCATCTGCTAATTATTCATCTGTAATTCCTCACACTTGTCCTTTAATTGGGAGCCTTCTCCTTGAGTCAACATTTTAGTATATCTTTTGAATGCATCCTTAACTGTGTCCCTTAGAAAATCATTTTCTTTAAGCATCCTTTCATTGTTCAACTTGTACATATCCCATTCTTTAATCAACATTTGAATCTGTGCCTTGTTCAATTTGGCTACATTTATGCCAATATCAGCTATGACCACAGGATTAGTTTCACTCACTTTTAATGTCATCACATGACCAAATGCTTTCTCTATATCAATAATTACAAACTTCTTATGTGGGTGGTATAGAGCCCAGATCATAAGAGAACTCTCATAAGGATTGTATCTTGACCCAGTGTACACCTTTGTTACCCCTTCTGGACTGAGCTTGTGTTTGGCATCATTATTGTGAAAAAAACCATCAGAAACTAAAGTAGAGCTTAAGTCCAAACCAAGAAAGATCATCACACCATACTCCTCTAATAATTTTCTTCCCTTCTCTAGAGTCATGTTCTTCATTTCATTCTCCACATCCATTTTTAATGTGTTCAACAACTAGATTTCATTGCTAGGTGTGATGTCTGCAACTAATTCCCTTATTGTTTTTCCCTTTGGTTTGTACAAGAAAGATTTGAATTCATAAGATTTAATAAACTGGTCATCTGAGACAAAAGATTTATAAGCTATTTTCCTAGCATCTGTGTCAGATGATTCCCCAACTTCCTATTCTCTGTTTTGAGGTTGATACTCTTCAATCCTTAGCTTGGGGATCTTATCAGGCTGGCTTTGGGGTTCATTTTCTTTAGAAGATTCCTCACTACTAGAGGATAAAATTTCTACTTCTTGTATCTCCATCTTTTGTTCAAATTCTCTTTTGTAATTATCAATTGCAATTTGACATCTGTTTCTTCCATGTTTCTGATAATATCATCATGAGGATATGGTACATGAACATATCCACCCAAATCCTATTTTTTCCTAGAAAAATCAATATAGCCTTCAAGATCAAATCCTTTCCTTGGTACAACCTTCTCCATATTGAAATGTGACAATTTATCCAAAATGGGATTTTATCCTTCTTTTGATACTATAGTAAAATCCCCAAAACACAATGTAATAGGCATGAATGAATGTTTTTCATATACACTTAAGTTCATGAAATTGGAATAATATAGTTTCCTAACAATATCTAGATATGCAGTTATGTCTAGCATAGTCTTGGCTAATAGGAAAGGTGTTTCTTCAAAACCATAAACCCTTATGATAGTGGAATCAACATAGCAATACTAGTCACCCCAATTATGACTTAAAGTCACTGGTCCATTGAAATCCTTATGCCTTAGGAACATTTTGATCTCATTAGACAATGAATAATCACAAGGGTGATCATAAAACCTATACAATGTCTTGACAACGTGTTCTTTAAAATAAACATAATTAGAATTAACAAATATGTAGTCCGAAATCAAGGTCCATAATTGTATTGGTAATGCCTGACCTTCTTTATCCAACTATGTGATTCCTAATTCCCCTGGCCACATTCCTAACTCTTGTCCATAGTACAATATCATGTGCATGAGAAGGGAATAATGTTTAAAGTGCATTGTGGGAGAACCATTCTTGATGGTTATTAGCCCTAAGTCAATCCCTCTGGAAATGTGTGAAGCATAATCAAAAGGTCTTGCATTGTGAAATTATATGTCTGCAACAATCACCATTGGCCCTATAGACATAAATTCAGAGACCTCTCTTCCCATTATTTGATGTATTGAGAAGTAAGTATATTTTAAATAGGGCTCAAAAAAATCAACATGGAAGGGAGGTCCATTACCATCCTCAAGTGGTACTAGGTTTCCATCTTTTCTAGGTTTGTGTAACAGTAACCTCCATCCTTTGTAGGTAGTGTCAATCCTCCAATATTCCTTCTCTAAATCCTCATGCACTATAGGTTGATCACATGTGTCATCTAGGCTGAAAACTTCACAAATTGAAATTTTGGATACATGTATGAAAGGTTCTCCTTGAGGGGTTGCAAATGGCTTTAAGGTTTGGGTTATAATAGTTGGCCAAAATTTTAATAAGGTATATATTCACAAAGACGTTGGGAACAACCAGTTTTCCCTGATTAAAATTCCAAGGGTTAGAAACTGGTTCAAATATACTTCTTTGACTATAATGAAACATGAACAATTCGTATCCCCTAATGGGGTTCCACACATCACCTACATGTTTGTATTTATCTTCTAATCTTTCTACATCAGCCATCAATTGTGTAGACCTTCTAGCTTTTTCTGCTGAACCAGGCAATTGATCAATGAGGTCTTGGTTTAGTTTTCATTCTTTTGTTTTCAATTCCTGCCCCGTTTCGGTTTTCTGCTTCTTATTTTTAGATTGGATACTTTTACTTTGTTGCTTCTTGTTTTTTTTTTGTTGTAGAAATTTCCATCTTATTTCTCTATAAGATGAAAAAATTGAATTACAAACTATCAATTGTAGGGATATTTTGTATGCTTACTTGTATATTTTTGGGTGCACTGAATTCCTTCACTTCCACTATATCTCCCATCCTTCTTTGCTGCAATTTCTGAAAATTCTTTTGGTCCATTTTCTTTTTAATCATAAATGTTCACATAAGGTTCATTCCTGCGACCATTAATGTCTGCCACAGGAAATGAATGCAACAGGTTTTTTGAATTTTGAAATGTTAGAGTGGTACACCAATATTGCATCGGTGAAACCCCTATAGTCTCAGGCCAATCTATGTGCTTTATTTGGCACCATCTTTATTTATACATTCATAATTGATTTCCAAGGCTAACTAAATGTATTTTTGATATGAAGTGTCCCTTTGGTTCTCTTATTCAGTTGGGAAGACAACTTAATACCTTCACTGATATTGTACTACTGCCTTTTCTCTTTCTTTTCAATTCCTAATGTTTTAGGGAGATCATTATGAAGTTTACCTGATATCAGGGTGGTCTAGACCATTAGAAATCCTTTTAAGCATCACTCGATGTCTTTCTGACAAATAGTGGTCATTCCATGTTATCATCGGGCTGACATGTATCATCGCTAAGAAAATAACATGCCTTTCAAATATACTTGGTCTCCTCGATATGTTTCCTCTACCACTTTGTTCATTGGGATAAGTCGGTGGGAGTTTCCCCAAAAAAATTTCTTGTTTCCCTCATCAGAGTAACCCACATAGTTGGAGAGATCTCAGGAACCCACTCCGATCATACATGTCTCTCCGATACAATTGTTCTTCTATTTTATCAGTGAAAATATGTAGGTTTCTCTTCAATAAAGTCTCCATCAACATGATGCATGAGCTTGGTGTGATTTGAAAATTTCCCTCCGACTGGCTTGCTTTTGCTGATAAGTTTCTTCACCGGTGAAATTTTATGCAGTCTTCCCGATTATGCACACCTATTATCTTTGGGATCTTTGATCATTGTAACTTTATTCATCTCTTTCCAATATGCATAAAATGTTCAATAAAGGTCTATGACTTGTTGATCAGAAAGACATGCTCATGATCTTCTCGATAAGGTTCAATTGCTCTTATAGTTTTTTCTCAACTATGATCAAGGAGACACTTATATGCCAAAGGCCATATTCAAGGGATCATTATTTAATGTGGGTTATAAAATGGACCTGATCACATGAATTTCTACAATTTATGAAATCAAATGTAACAAATGGTGAATAGGATTTTTAGTCCTAACATGCCCAATAGATGCCTATGGCCTAGAGGTGCTCTGTCTCCATTACTGATAGTGCTGGGGATAAATCTCTTAGGAACCTCAACTAACTCCCCCTAGTCGCTGTCGTGATTAGGTGGGTACCTATCAAAATCACACAAATATGCCCTAAAAATCATCTAATATCTTCAACTTTTACATTATTCATCATGCAACTATACTAAAGTGCATCTAGTGTGCTTTTCTAAAGGCCCTAGACACTTTAGAACCATTTTGGGACACTTTTCAAAGAAATAGGACACTTCACGAAGAAATGGGACATTTCACAAAGAAATGGGACACTTCACAAAGAAATGGGACACTTCACGAAGAAATGGGACACTTCATGAAGAAATGGGACACTTTGCAAAGAAAGGGGACACTTTGCAAACTTTTTTTCCAAGATCCTAAATTAACCTATATATACATAAAAAATCATTAAATAATTGTATAAAAACATAACACAAGTCATAGAATCAACTCACCTCATGATGACGCTTGCCATGTGCCACCTAGTCCCAGAGAATGTCCAATTGTGCAAGCTTGTAATCTCACTGCTCGACATTTTTTCATCTGAATCGTCACTCTCACACTGCAAGAAGTTAAAATGAATAGTAAGTGACAAAATACTTCACTTTCACCTCTTTTAACTCTTTTAATTATTTTTTAATTTTATGCATCAAATTAGGGTTCTTTCTCTTTTCAAATTTAATAAATTACTTTTTATTCAAAATACCATAATGGGAGCTAGGGAACTCCGTTTTTGACGCCATTCAATGCATTGGAATTGTGATTCCATGACCAACATCATCAAATTTTCTATCATTATGTGATATGGTACTTGGAAATGTCCTATGGTATGATATTCCTTATTCAATGAGGCTAGATTGCTACCTTGATTCCACCTCCGTAAAGCAAGCAAAATCAAGGGGGGGCATACATCTACCCTCAAATTTGATTTCTAGAAGTTAGGAAAAATGATTTTTGGACAACTAATGAATTTGTGTTGTAAGATGTGGTTCCTAATGTTGTGTTTTTTCAGATAACTACATTGGGGGCTCCATTCTCCTATCTTTTGAATGAGTATCCTTTTATGAAGTAAAGTGCACTGTTTAGAGTCCTTTAGCTTACATATGCATGTAGGGTCATATGGGCGCTAAAGTGGGGGATAACTATGGACACACAAATTGTACTCCTTTGTAGAAAGTACAATCTGTGGCCTAATTAGGTCCTATTTTAGATACCCTTACATTAATAACCCCTTAAAAACTACATTTATAGGCCCGTAATGCTCATGATTTTGGACTTTAAGGCCTATTCCACTCACAAATCATAAAAATCTCAAAAAGAAACATTCAAACCACTCAAGTTTTGTAAAATCCACCTCAAAAATCCCTGGTGGGACTAAGTCACTGAGGGTGGCAACTTAGTCCCTTTTGAGGTATTTTTCACTTTTGAGCGAGAAAATCACCGACCTAATTCAAATTCTTGAGGGATGTCGTCCTATAAGTTAAAATGATGAATAATTCAATGTTAATGCCTATAAATACATGTTTTTAGGTCATTTGGCGTAGTCACGGTAGGAGGGTCCTCAAAGAGAACAATCCAGACCATGCAGCAAGAGTAACACAATGAAAGAAACACAAAATATGGAGGAAAATGAAGATGTAGATATTCTAATTAACAATTATCTCAGTTACATTCAACCATCAACATTCAGGCTTACAAATTTGGCTCATAGGCCTGATAAAATATACAACATTCCAACATGCTCCTATGCGAGCATAAATATTACATATCAAAACCCTATTATTCTTCTGGATCTAATTCTACCATTCTAAGGGTCTATTACAAGATTTATATCATATCCACAACTCTGGAAACATTCACGTCAGCCAAAGATCATTACATTAACCAAGATAAGAAAAGGTAACATGTGCATGAATAGGTCAACCTCAAATTTAAACTACTCATCAATAGGTGCATAAGATGAAATGTGGACCTATACTAAAGGTTGGGGACACTCCATGAAACAATTAGAATCACATTGTCAAGATTTAGAAGTCACATGGATGATCCATGAATGATTAAATTAACCGATTGGCTTGAAAACTATTCTAGTGTCAGTTCAAGAAACTACCATGAAATTCTGAAAGTGATAACTTGTTGGAGAAATATCCAATCATGCAAAAATATTGGAATAAGGAAAATGAACATTCCTACGATGTACAAAAAGATCTGCGGGGGTCTAGTGAGCAAAGATGATGAGTCCACTGACAAGAATCGAGCAAGAACAAAAAATTGAAAGAAAATATTTTTGGTTGATGTGAGATTGATAAGAACCAAGGATGCTCTTGCATCAAACATCTGGGGTTATTGAAAAGTGATTCCCTCACTTTTCTAGGGCCAAAGGAAAACCAAGATGGTCTACCTTAGCCTAGGAAATCCATGAAGAATCCTCAACTTGTCTACCTTTCCACAACACAAGATATTCTTTGTACTGTCTTCCACAAGTCTTCATCCCATATCCGACATCCAAAATCTCTTCAATCTCATCTGACTGCTGTTTAGGAAACTGATTCTCCAATTTTGTTTCACTATCTTCACTGAACTTCGCTTCATGAAATTGATATAGATCTGCAATGTTGAATATAGGTGATATACCCATACCTTTCGGTAACTCCACTTCATATGCATTTCCTGAATCAATTTTCTTCAAGATCTTACAAGGTCCGAACTTCTTCATCTTCAACTGATTGTATGTACCAACTAGAAATCTCTCCTTCCTCAAATATACCATCACTTCATCTCCAACTTCAAACTCCTTATGTCTCCTCTTTTCATCTGCCTTCTCCTTATACTTTTGGTTCATGTCTTCCAATTGCTGCTTCAATTGAATATGCAACTTCTTCATGTGTTCTACATATTCTTCTGCTTTTTCACTCCTCTTATCTTCCATACTGATGTCTCTCAATTATGATATACCTCTAAGATGAACTCCAGTAACAATCTCAAAAGGTGTCTTTTTGAATTATTGTAAGCAAACTCTACTTGTGTAAGAACTAAATCCAAAATTCCAGCCTTCTCTCCAACCAAAAATCTCAGAAAACTCCCTAAACTTTTGTTTACTACTGAAACGAAGGATTTTGGCACTCAAATCCTTCTTGTACCTTCTAGGGTATTTCACCTAGAAGGTAAGAGAAAATGGGCCAAAATGTTCACTTCGTTAACACCCAAGACTAAAGGATGGAAGAATGAAAAGAAAATGTGGAGTGTTTGAATGTGTCTTAATGCTGAAAAATTAATGAAAATGAAAACTAAAGAGTGTAAATTGATCTAATACAAAAGTGTTGGAAAACATAGCGTTGAATGCAAATATGAGCTAGAAACTTAAGTAAATGAAAACATAAATCAATAAGACTAGACAAAGTGCACTTGGAGGCATAATAATGTCACTGGAATATTCTGGAATGTCTCAGAAACTTTTGTTAATGTCTATTACTACTGATTTTCCATGCATGGCGAATTAGTCCTGCTTCTGATGAAATCTTCCAGAAACCTATTTTTGACTACCGGGAGTTGAAATCTGATAAAGCCACTTTTTAGGCCTACAGATGGGACTCATTCACCATGGGTGGTGAATCAGTCCACCTACAAAAATTTGGAGAATCAGAGGAAGATTTTGTGGAGTTAGATCTACAATTATGTCTCCTACAGGTCTTCACTTCTAAAATTGTCAAATTCGAGTCTGAAAGTGACTTTTTATTGATGTTTTGAATTGAATGATGAAGAGAGGACTTGAATGACTTTGCAACTTGATATTTAATGAATTCCAAGCTTCCAAAGGACCTAAATATGCAAACACACAAGAAGAAGAGAAGAAATGTTGATTGTTAAGGCATGGGGGTTTTCCTTGGTCAAACCCCATTTAGGTAATTAAACCAAAATGATGTAAGAAATGAATGAAACATGCAACATGGAATTGATTACCTTGACATGATGATAGATCTTGAAATTATGCAACATAACATGTAGAATCTGACCTTGAAAGTCCAAAAATTGATCTCTTAATGCCTTGAAACCTAAGTTGCTTGATAGAAGGTTGATGAATAATGACAAGAAGATGGAAGAGGATAGGAGATGGGAGATGATTATTATGATAATGAGGGTAAAAACATCTATTTATACAATCTTGTGCCTTACTATCCATTCATACCTCATCACAGGATGACATCAAGTGATTTTTAAATAAAACCCAAAAATAATTTAAAATATTTTGAAATTAGAGCCAAGAAGGACTCATTCACCACCCAGGGCAAAAGGGGCCCACCTTGGGTTCAAAAGTGGGTGTTGGGATTTAACTTACATTTAATATTGTTTTTCGGGTTTAAATTCAAAGATACACTTAATTAAGACATGTGAGGGCATAAAGGGGTCAATTAAGTCATAAGAAATGTGTAAATATGGAGATTATGCCTAGAAAAGTGTGAAATATTATTACAAGACTTTACAACACTTCAATATAGGACTTGATGATGTGTAAAAAGGAATTAAATGAAAAATAATAAAAAGAGTCTAGAATAGTGTAGAAATGTATTACAACACTTCACAACACCTTCATAAGATGTCATTCAATGTATTTTATTTAGTTTGCAAGGGTCCAAGACCTAGTGTGGATGCATAAAATACTTCACAACACTAGATTAAGACCTTGTTTAGTAAATTTAATCATGAATTAATCCATATCAAGCAAAGGGGTCCATTTTTATATGACACAACTACCTTTGTCTATCCATCAATATGTGGGTGAAAAGTAGAATTGAAATTCAAATCTGTTTTCAACTTCTTCCAAAGTGTCCTCCAAAAGTAACCAACAAACTTCACATCTCTATCTGATACAATACTTCTAGGTAACCCATGCAATCTGACCACCTCTTTGAAAAATAAGTCTGCTACATGTACTACATCTGTTGTCTTCTTACAAGGTATGAAATGTGCCATCTTAGAAAATATATCTACCACCATAAATACAGAATCATTACCCCTTTGTGTCTTCGGTAAACCAAGTGTGAAATCCATACTGATATCCTCCCAAGGTCTCTTTGGAACTATCAAAGGCTTATGCAATCCAACATTTTGACTATTCCATTTTATAGCTTGACAAACTCTGCAACTCTGCACAAATCTCCTAACATCCTTATGAATCTGCAACCAAAAGTATTTCTCACTCACCAATGCCACTGTCTTATCAACTCCAAAGTGTCCTAATATTCCTTCACCATGCTTCTCCTTCACTAAATTATCCCTCATTGAAATATAGGGTATACACAACTGATTACCTTTGAACAACATGTCCTCCTAAATGAAATATTCCAACCACTGACTTCTATCTTCCAAAACTAGTTCTTTACAAGCTCTCCAAGGTTCTCCAAAATCTGGGTCTTCCTCATACAAGTTCTTTAATTCATCAAAGCCTAATACTTCCACTCTCATATATGTCAATAAATTTCTTCTCCTACTCAAAGCATCAACAACTTTATTTGACTTTCCACTCCTATGCTTCAAAAAAAAAGTATAACTCTGCAGGAACTCCACCCATCTCATGTGTCTCTGATTCAACTTACCTTGACTATTCAAATATTGCAATGCCTGATGATTCGTAAACAACACAAACTCCTTAAGCAAAAAATAATGTATCCACTTCTTCAAGGCTTAGACTATGGCATAAAATTCTTGATCATACAGTAAATATATTCTCCTAGCATCACTCAATTTCTCACTGAAGTAAGCTGTTGGTCTCCCTTCTTGACTCAATACTACTCCAATTGCACTTCCACTTGCATCATAGTCTACTTGAAATACCTTATTGAAATATGGTAAAGCGAACACAGGCTACTTAGTCACCTTTTTCTTCAACAACTCAAAACTTCGGTCTGCTCCAGACATCTATCTAAAATCCTTCTTATCTCCTCTCATTGTTTCTATCATAGGGATGTGAATAGAACTGAAATTCCTAATAAACTTTTGGTAGAAACTAGCCAATCCATGAAATGATCTCACCTCTCCAATTCTATCTAGTGTAGGCCATTCAAAAATTGCTCTTACCTTCTTAGGATTCATCTTCAATCCATCCAAAGATATCACAAATCCCAGATATACCAATTCTTCCCTCATGAAACTACACTTCTTAATGTTTATCAACAGCTGCTCTTCTCTCAACCTCCGCAAAACTTGTCTGATATGCAACAAATTTTCTTCTCTCCTCTTACTAAAAATCAAGATGTCATCCAAGTAAACAATCACAAACTTACCCAAGAATTTCTTCAATACCTCATTCATGAGCCTCATGAAAGTACTCGGTGCATTTTTCAACCCAAAGGGAATCACCAAACACTCGTACAATCCTTCATTTTTCTTGAATTCTATTTTCCACTCATCTCCTTCTTTGATTATGATTTGATGATATCTGCTCTTCAAGTCTATCTTGGTAAAATATTTAGCTCCACTCAAGCAATCCATGATGTCATCCATCCAGGGAAAAGGAAATCTATACTTCACCATGATCTTGTTTATGGCTCTAGAATCTGTACACATTCTCCATTCTCCATCCTTCTTAGGTGCTAGCACAATAGGTACTGCACATGGAATCAAGCTTTCTCTGATCAAACCCTTCTTCAACAATTCTTGAACTTGTCTATTCAATTCCTCATTCTCAGTCGGTGTCATCTGGTGTGTTGCTTTATTAGGAAAACTAGCTCCAAGAATCAAATCCATACAATGACTAATACTCCTTGTAGGTGGCAATCCATTAGGTACATTATCATAAATGATCTTCTCATATTCTGTCAATATCTCTTTTATCTCTTTTGGGAGTTCTTCCACATGCTTCAAGTCTTCAACCTTCTTAGGCACTAAGGCATGACACACATTCTCATGTCTCAATCTATTAAGGAATCTTCTTCCATCAACAAGACAAACCCTAGCATTCGTACAAACCTCAATTGTAGGAACATCTTCCAATGTCAACAAAATCTACTTCATCCCATTAGCAACAATAGTGTATATATTCTTATTTCCATCTTGAATAGCCTATCTGTGATACTGCTAAGGTCTTCCTAACAAAACATGGCATATATCCATAGGCATGATATCACACAAAACTTCATCATGGTAATTCCTATATTTAATTTCACCAAACATTGTTCACTTACCAATATCTTATGCTCATCATGTATCCAAGCAATTTGATAAGGATTTGGTTGTTTCAACCTTTCCAACTTTAGTTTAGTCACCATCTCTTCAAAAACTAGATTCTCAGAACTTCCATTGTCAACAATCATTTTGCAACATTTACCATTCACCTTGCATCTAGTCCAAAACAAATTCTTCCTCTACAATGGTTCTTTCTCCAATTCAATTTGACACAATACTCTCCTATTCACCAACACTTCTCCATCTTTAGGTTTATTAGATGATCCAGCATGATCCTCCTCAACAAAGGTTGTTCTCCTATCATTCTCTATCTTCCTACTTGTCTCTCCCTAATTACACTCAAATGCTCTATGTCCTTCTCCACCACATTTAAAGAAAGTTCCTTTGAATATTCTTTTCTCCTATCCTCTATCATCTCTCCTATAACCTTCATTTTGGTAACCACCATATCCTCCTCTTTTGTAAGATTTTCCATCACCTTTATGATATGAATTATCATTCTTACTGAAATCCTTATCCTTATTTTGATATGAAAAAGAGCCTCTTCCTCCTCTAGTAAAAGTTCTTCCTTTCTAAAATCTTCCACCTCTTCCTCTTTGTCTCTGCTCATGTCTTTTATTTAATTTCTCTTTTTCCTTTAGGGCACACTGATATGCCTCTTCCACACTCTGCAACTTAATCAAACTAATCTCATCTTGTATAGATGACCTCAAACCATTCAGATACCTAGCTACTTGCTCAATCTCATCCTTTGAATGTCCAGATCTAATATTCAACTTATAGAACTCCTCTGTATACTTTGTCACACTTGAATATTTCTGCTTTAGATTTTGCAACTTTTAGAACAAACTAATTTGATAGTTTGTAGGCATGAACTTTTTCTTCAACTTATTCACCATCCAATCCCATGATTTTATCTTTTCTTTTCCTCTTCTTTGCCTATCTTTCTGCAAATGTTCCCACCAAAGGGATGCATGTCCTCTCAACTTTGTACAAGCAAAATTCACCTTCTTATCTTTAGTGGTACCTTCAAATTCAAAATACTTTTCCATATCTATGATCCAATCTAACAATACATCTAAATCCAACTTACCATTAGAATCCGATGGATTGAAATGTGGTATTGTATTCACTTTAGTTAGGGCTCTTATGAACCTCTCTTCTCCTTGATATAGGCCAAGTTTCTCATCTCTTCCTCTTTCTTCCTATACTTCTACTTATTCATCACTCACATCATCAACTGGTCAACCTCTCCTCTGGGCCATTTCAACTGCATTTAATTTGGCAACAATTCCTCTTAACATCTCCATCATAGCTAGGTCTGCATTTCCATGCACTCCATTTCTACCATTTCTCCTTCCTGCCATATTTACACAAGTCCTCTACAGCTACAGGTTGGATCCTCAATTCGCCACCCCACAACAAATCTTCAATAGGACTTCACAAAATATAACGATCTCGCAAGGAACGAATCTCACTTTGATACCAATCTGACACAGTCATTTTAGAAGGGTCCTCAAAGAGAACAATCCATACCATGTAGCAAGAGTAACACAATGAAAGAAACATAGAATATGGAGGAAAATGCAGATGCAAATATTCTCATTAACAATTATCTCAGTTACATTTAGTCAACAACATTTGGGCTTACAAATTCAACTCACAGGCCTGATAAAATATACAACATTCTAACATGCTCTTATGCGAGCGAAAATATTACATATCAAAACCTTATTATTCTTCTAGATCTAATTCTGCCATTGTAAGGGTCTATTACAAGATTTATATCATATTTTCAACTCTAGAAACATCCGCATCAGCCAAAGATCATTATATTAACCAAGAAAAGAAAACATAACGTGTGCATGAATAGGTCGGCCTCAAATTTTAATTACTCATCAACAGGTGCATAAGATAAAATGTGCACCTATACTAAAGGTGGGGGACACTCCACAGAACAATTAGAATCAAACCGAAAAGATCCGCAAGTCATAGGGATGATCCACGAACGATCAAAATTAACCAATTGGCTTGAAAACTATTCCGCTGCTGGTTCAAGAAACTGCCATGAAATTCTAGAAGTGATAACTTTCCAGAGAAAGATCCAATCACCCCAAAATATTGGAATAAGGAAAATGAACATGCCCACGATGTACACAAAGATCCACGGGGGTCTAGTGAGCAAAGATGACTAGTCCATCGACAAGAACCAAGTAAGAACAAAAACTGAAAGAAGAGATTTTTGGTTGATGCAAGATTGCCAAGAACCAAGGATTCTCCTGCATCATCATTTTTCACATCTCTCCTATTCATTTTACAAAGAAAATTCAAAAGTCCAATGTTGAATATCTTTCACATGAAGATTCATTAGTGTTTTTACAACAAAGTTGAAGTTTTAAGGTAGAAAGATAGGGTTTTTGTACGACTTCAAGCTCACTTTTTGTTCAAGATCTTACATTGCAAAGGGTTGATCATGGATTCCTATGGTGAATCATGGAGAGATCTAGGTTGAGGAGATGCAACTATCCATCAAATCACACCTAAAGACTTGTTTTCAAAGTGATTCCAAGTTCCATTTTCTCTCTATTTTTTAGGTTTAAGGTTTGCATGTCATTTATATTCATTTGAAAGGTTGTAGGGTTTCTTAGATTAAATTATTTCATCATTCAAGTTCCATTTAATCATCTTATTCTATCACATTAGAATAGGGTTTTGACTTACTTCAAAATTTCCTACTCTTAGAAACACGTAGGGCTAGGGTTTTATGTATATTTTACCTCTTTCAAGGTTTAAATACCAACTAGGAATTTGAACAAGGAAAACCCACCTTTAGAAACCAATTTATACTTTGTTTTGTAGGAAATTTTGCAGATTCAGATTCAGGTTTCCGTTAAAAAATAGAGTGCAGACTGTGGGCTTCCATTTCCACTTTTGGATTTATAGAAAATACTAAGTGGAATAAGTCACCCATAGTCGTGACTTAGTCCCACTGCACTAGTTTTTCAGAATTTTTAACAATTTCAAACACCCATTTAGCATAAATAACTTTCTGGATAGTTGCCCTGATCTGAGACTAAGTCGCCTAGCTTGGCATAAGTGTCCTAGTTGGCTCAAAAATTAAGTTTTCCATAATTTTAGAGGTCTTTGTAGCCTCCATTCTATTCTTCATCATCTTCCAGGTGCACAATTTCAATTTAACATCTTTATTTCGTTCTTTATTGCATTCATTTTATCTTTCGGCATATCACAATGTGTTTTCAAAAAACTTGCATTTCTTAGGTTTAGCATTAATAATCATCTTTTATTTTCTGATTGCTGCATTTAGACATCATAATTAGGAATATTACATCCATAATTACATTAATATTGAGTTTTTACATTGCATTTTGGCCCATTCTTTCCCCTTTTAGGTGAAAAACCCTAGAAGGGCTAGGAAGCATTCGGGTGCCAAAATCTTTGTTTACAACATTCATGGTAATTATCTAGACAACATTAGATTTTTTCAATTTTCATTTTTAGCATTACTTCCTAGTTCACTTAGATCATATTTCATTCAACAGTCATTAGAAAATGAAAAAACAAAATTATCAAAAGAAACAAATGAAGAAATGGTCAACCTTAGAGAAAAAACCATATCATTCAAAACCTTTAGTAACAATGAGTTTTCAATGTTAGATGAAGCCCTTGATGAATTCATCTCTCCTAGATCATCCAAAAAAGGTTTTACACAAAAGGATGCAAGCATTGATAATCATGATACTCATAATTGTTCTTCTCTCGATATCTCTCCCATTGGTGACAAAGGTATCTTGGTGAAAAAAGACACAATCATTGAAGATCATGAAAGTATTGCTTGTCTTCATTCTCCTCCCCCTTGCAAAGAAATTATGACACATGAAGGTGAAATAAAGGTCACTACCTTACCTAGTCTCCATTCATCTCCCAAAACCTCCCCTACTTATTAAAATTCTTTAGTGAATAAGGATACAATCATGAACAATCATGACAAACAAAGTTGTGTGGAGGATATATTAAGAAACTGTACCTCTCCTACTCAAGAAGAATTTATAGGAAATGGGGATGTAAATGTAGATAACCATGAAAATAAAACCTTTTCTTCTCCTAATATCTTCTCCAGACATGAAGAAGATAGTTTAGTGTTAGAAGATATCCATATTGAGAATCATGAGAATCTTATTCCTCCCTTTCTTGATGCCCCTACCATTTGGGAAGACCTATTTGAACAAAAAAGTCTAATTATTAATAACCATGAAACCCCTAATTATATTTCTCTTGATGCCTCTCCTATGAGTGATGAAGCTAATTTATCAAATCCAACCATGAAATGTGATGAACCTATTGTTTGTCACTTTCCTAAAAGCTCTCCTACTAGGGTGGACATTGTGGCACAATAGAATGAGATCTTAGAGAAAAAGGATGGAATTATGGAAAACAATCAACTATGCCCCCTCTCCTAACATATCTTCTATTGGTGAAGAATATCATGAAAATCTTCGGGAAAACATCATGCATTCAATTTTCTATGAGGTTTTTAGCAAGCATGATAGTCATCCTTCCAATCTCTTTCCTAGCTATGAGAGTTTCTTAGTGCAAGAGCCTAACAATGTTGACACACTCCATAGTTAAAAACCCTCTAATATCTCTTCTATTTGTGGGAATGAAGTAATAGAAGACTATGAAAGCATAGAAAATCATGATAATCATAGTTCCTCTTCTCCCAATATCTCTCCTACATGTGATGAAGGTATTTTGGAGCTAGAAGATACACCCATTGAGAATCATGACAATGTTGAAATATCCTCTTCTATAACTTCTGCTACTTTGGAAGATATTATGGCTCAAGAGAATGAGATCATAAACGCATCTCTTAACATCATTCTACCTAGTCTACATTCATCTTCTAACTCCTGCCCTATTAGTGAGAATTTTTTTGTGAGCAATCATGACAATCACATTATTTGTGAGGAGGATATGTTGGCATTAGATGATCAAAACTTTAAGACCTATGGCAATTCTCTTTATTTTTCTTCCCCTATTTTGGAAGAAATTATTGGACAAAGGGATGTAATCAAAGATAATCATGATAATCATACTTGTTCTTCTCATAATGTCTCTCCTACTTGTGAAGAAGATATATTGGGATTATAAGAACTATTAATTGAAAGTCATGCGAATCTTCTTGCACCCTTTCCTAATGTTTCCCCCATCCAAGAACACATAATTGAGCAAAATTATCCAATCATTGAACAACATGAATGCAATGCTTTTTCTTCTCTTGATGCCTCCTCTCCTTGTGATGAAGTTACTCTACAACGCCTATTAATGGAATGTGATCAACATCTTGTTTGATTCTCTCCTAAAAAATCTCCTAATAGGGAAGGTATCATGGTACAAACAAACATCAACACTATCACGTGCAAACCAAAAATCAACCTCACTTTGAAGCATTCTGAATTGCTTGATATCGATTTAACACCACCATGATTTGACAATGATAAAACCTTGAAGAAAATGTTAGAAGTTTATGACAAGTCACCTTCTACTCCTCAAAACAAAAAGGTTACATGTGCTATGATCAGTACCAAACAAAATGATATAGAAAGACAAAAGAAAATTGATGAAGCCACAAAATTATTGGAAGAGGCTTCGAAAACCTTTGATTTCATTTCTACATCCATGGTGGAATACATGATCATAACAAAAGAGTCTGAAATGAGAAAAGAGAAACTAGTAATAACAATACAAAATTCAAAAACATTCCCTTTAACCACTTTAAAAGAAAAGACAACATCCAAGAAAAAAATTAAAAAAATTAAACAACCACCAAATCCAAAATAAGTGACAACTTTTTGGAAGATGTTTTGAACTTCTAAAGCAACTTGGAAAAGGATGTGATGCTATAAAACAAGGCATCCAGGTCCCTATCAAGCCTAAAATGCAAGAAATGATTAATGATCGTGGTTATTGTCCCTCAAAACAAAAACCTTCATCAAATGTCAGCACTATCACATACAATTCTTCTAAGGAAACTCTAACCTTGGTATGTCCTAAACTAATAGACATCTCATTAAACATGTATCAAGCAAAAACTTTGTTTACTTATCAAAATGAATAACATTGGTTGCTGCTCCTTGCCATGTAATAGTTGTAGGATCATAGCATACTCTCTATTGAAAGGAGTAGCATATCATCATCCATTCCAGACTCACCTTTGTCCTACACTAAGTGGGGGCAAGGGGTTAGGAAGCATTATCCCCATATGTCCATTGTCACTGTCTCTTTTGGCTAGTCATTAACCTTTCATGAACATATAAGAGAAAGCTTGGGATGTAGACAACATGCCTTAAGTTAACTTGCATGTGACATACTTATTCATGATGTAGATAAAATTGGCTCTTATATCTTCTTTCATTAGCTACTTTAAAGCAATTTCCCACAGTGATGGTGTAGCAACCGCTTGAAAGTGGGGGCATACATTGATGACATCTTTTTGCAAAATTTTCATGGAGTGATTTTTCTTTTTTCTTGTGAGGTTTTCTCTTCTTGGTGGTGTCACTGGGTTTGATTCCATCCAAGAGTGTACGATCTACTGACATGGCATGATGCAAATGAGGCATCCCATGGGAAATGATTTGACACTTTTACTTGTCCTCTCTTGGAGACATTAGGCACAATGCTCCCTAAGAAGAAGACCTTACATGAAAAAAGAAAAATCCCCTTTAAAATTTTTTTTACATGACATTCAAAAGCATTTACAAAAACGTTTTCATTATGGTGCCTTATCAAAGTTATTAGGAGGTATAACTTTGGTATGGTTGAGAGGGAAGCCCATTTTGAGGCATGACTTTCCCCATCGCCATGTGTGTAAGTGCATACCATCCATGTGTGTGAGTGCATACCATCCATGAGTGTATATTTCTCACGTTTTAGGACTTCTCACCCAGTAGACAGTGAAGAGTTCCATTGCCTCAAAGTGAGTATGCATTTTGGACAAAGAACCTAGATTTGATCCACAACGTGTTCAAAAAATGATTGAAGCTTGATCCACCTTTTTATTTTTTCTCTTCTCTTCCTTCTAGCTATTGCCATTGCATGACCACGTATCTTGTTCTGTTGCAAATCATTCACCTTGGGCATGTCCTTTTTTGGAATATGGATTCTAGTGTTGTCATTGATGGATGGCAACTGAAGTCATTGATTTGATTTGCACTATAGTATCTGACTATACTGGAAGGGAGAGTGAAGAATAGGGTATTTAGTTGAAGCTTGAATCTATCAAGTAGTTTGCATTACCAGGTTATCAAATTTTATTGTGGATCTCAAGAAAGTTCATTAGGCATATGAAATGTCTTACTCCTGAGTTTTGTGCTATCACATTAATTGGTGTACGAGTTGGAGATCTGGTTGTTCGATTTTCTATTTATCAGTATATGAAGACCGACTAAGTGAATGTTGGGTGTTGCAGATGTTTAAGATGAAATTGTTTAAAGTATTTTTGTGTTTGAATATTTTTTTTTGGGTCCTAACTATGCTATGGCTGACTTTGGTGGATGTGCATTAAAAGTTATTCATGATTTGAGCCAACAGTTGGAAGATAATTTCTATTTCATTGAAGCCAACATATAGTGATTGAATTCTTGGTAGTGGACATATATATGAGATCAGTTAATTTATTTTGGTATGCATGTGTGTGAGTTCAATATGTGTTGATGTGTGTGCGAATATTAGAAGATCACTTGGGTGATTTTCATTTGTACAGAAGAGGATTTTGTGAAGCGAGTTATAGCAGAGCAAAGCAAAGTGCCAAATCAAACAAAAGGTCCAAAATCTGATCTATGAGCCTAACCAGAACTGTAATCAAGAATTTGTAGATGCTATCTATTTAGTTCAACCTTTTGTTGTAATCCAAATATTTTGTAAGGAAGTGAGCCTTCCTGATTTTGAGCAGGGAGCTCTAGGTAGTGTGTCTGAATGCAAGTGCATTCCTACTTTACAAAACACTATATTTGAGTACTTAAATTGTGGATTGACCTCCACCGTGGTTTTCCCCCTAACAGGGTTTCCATGTAAAAATCCTTGTGTTATGGTGTTGTGGCTTATTGTTTCATGTTCATTCATCTTTATTTTGATTGAATATTTTAAGCACTTGAAAGGATAGATTAGTAAAGTTTAAAATTTGTCAAAATTGATTCACCCCCCCTCTCAGTGTTTCTTGAGTCCAAAAATTGGTATCAGAGCTAAGTTCCTTTGAAAAAGTTTAACGACTTGAGGTAGATCTCGGAATGTAATGGACTCTGGTAGTCTTCAATAGTAGCTTGTGGTGGAATTTGATGATCTTGATCAGTCTAAGGTAGAAGTCCAAGAATTGAAAGGAAATCTTAAGGATGCTGAGAAATTCATTTAGAAGTTGAAGGATCAGGTTATTAAATCCAAGGAAAGGAGAAAGGACCTCTATGATTAGATGAAGGAAAAAGAAAGAAAAATTATTGAAGAGAGAAAAAAGATGGATGACGATCATCTGAATCAAACCTTGAAGGAAATAATTGAAGAATGTGAAAAGCTTTCCAAAGAAAATTCTACCCTAAAGCATGAGATGGAATCTATGATGATAAAACTAACTAAAGAGATTGAAGATAGAAAGAAGAAAGAGGAGAATCTTGTCCAGTCCCTAAAAGAAAGATCTGATGAATGCAATAGAATAAATGGAGAATTCATTCAGATGGGGATGGAACTGCAACAATCCAAATACAATGGAGAAGCGATTGAAAAATAGATTGTTATTCTTAGAGATGAACTAGCTACTACAAATGAATACAAGGAGATGTTCAAGATTAGTTCTATTAAGCTTGATGAGCTGACGCAAGGGAAAAATAATGCAAATGATAAGTGAGGTCTTGGTTATGAAAAAGGAGAAAGTTCTGGATCTTGACAAAGGAATTTAAAGAAAGGAAATCTGATGGACAAAGCAAAAAGGCATCCGGTAAGACAACCTAATGCTCAAAATTTTAATGGATAATGTTTTTCTTGCAATAAATTTGGTCATATGGCTGCTCAGTGTAGAAGTAAAATGAAATCAAGTGATTCATCATTTTCTAGTAAGTGTTTTGCAATAAGTTTGGTCATAAGTCAATTGAATGTAGAAATGTGCCAAACAACTCTAGAAGGAATGAAAAATGTTATACTTGTGGAAGATTTGGGAATATTTCTAATGAATGCAGATCAAGAAGAAATCAATGGAATGAATGGTCTGGACAAGGAAATGTTGTGTGTTTCAATTGCAACAAATACAGTCACATTGAAAGATTCTGCAGAAACAAAAATATGGATAGAAGAGTTCTGACATACAAAGACAAAAATATGCAAAGAAATGATAAAGGAAAAGGGAAAGTGACTGTGGATGAAATAAGAGATCAAATGAAGAAGACATGGGTGAAGAAGAGTTCCTCTATTGCAGGAAATGAACCAACACCAGAAATTGATTTTGGTAATCTTTCTAGGAACTAGTCTGAGGCCTTTCGCCTAGGGGGAGCTGTCAAGAAAAATCCTTCAAACCCCCTACCGGTAATTGACTCTAGGATGTGAATGATTGTAGTGGTTTCACTATTGATCTATAGATGCTATGGAATTAGTTGGAAAGGATATTATGTTGAGTTGAAGGTCTGCAAAAGTTTTTGGTTGACAACTAAGAAAATAGGGTATTCAGATAAGTTAGGGAAAAAGCATTTATTACAATAAAAGTTAGGTGTGCATGGGAGTTATAAAAAGGGAGTTGAAACCCTCATTTTCCACTTTGTGTCGAAGAAAAGAAGAAGGAGAGCATTCTGCATTAGAATTTTGAAAGTGTAAAGAGAATTCAGCAGCGAAACCCTAATCCATTAGGTACTTCGATTGTATTGAGAAATTTGGTGTGCGGTTCGAGAATTTCTTTGGTATTTTTAAGTCATGTGTATGGAAGGTAAAATGGAACAATTCAAAGCAATGGTAAAATTAGATTTGTATAGCAATGAGAAGATTAGAGCCGAAAGAAACATGTTGAACGATGAATTGAAATGGTTGAATGAAGAAAAACACAAAAGATTGGATATTTGGAGTGAATTTCCTTATTTTGGAAATGCATAAATCGTTGAGTTCATTTTGAATAGATTGAATGATGATATTCTAACTTTGGATAAACCCTACCATATCTCAAAAGAAGTGATCACCTTTGTAACCAGGTTATGCAAGGTTGGGGAAGTATTGAGGAAGAAGTCAATCCAAAATAAAGAAGTTGAAACCCTAACTGGAGTAACTGGAGACCAAAGGGCATTGATAATATCCACAATTAAGGATTTAGTGACAAGGTATATTGCGCATGGAATATTTTAATAAACCTTTTTCAGAAACAGAGAAGGTGCTACTTCGGTAGGTGTAGTTTATATTTCACACAAGATGATAATGGAAGATCAAGATTTTGATCTTTGTGGATTGCTGAAAGATCAACTAATGGAGAACGTGCAATTGAAAAAGGAGACAAGTTACCCTTTCAGGTTTGGTACTTTGGTTATATGCCTTGTGATGTATTTTCTTAATTGTTTACCCCTAAACAACAATGTAATGTGGGAAGAGAGTGAACTAGTTTGCAAGCAGATTTACATATACTCTAACAATTTGGAAAAAAATGATCAAGTATATGAAAGTTTCTTTAAGGGTTTGCTAAGGAAGTTTGGTTCAACTGGTGTTTCCATTCCGGTAAGAGGACTTGAAGTTGGTTCCTCCTCTGGTGAGATAGAGGGAAAGAAGAGAAAAACAAAGGAAATTGTTTTCTATACTCCACCAACATGCAAGACTCTAAAAGTTGAAGGGAAAGGAAAAGATCAAGTGATTATGGACATACCAGATGAGGAATCTGATGAGGAATCTGAGGAAACCCTTGGAAAATAACTAAAAATAGTTGAACTAGAACAAGAAAAGGAAATGGTAGAAGGAAGTGAAGAAGAAGGTGATCTAACCAAGGAAGATCTAATGCAGCTTATTCATAAGGAAGATGGAATGTAGAATATTGCGAACATGTGGTCTATCAGACCTTCATATGAGCAGGACATGATCTTAAGTGTACTAAGTGTTCATTTTGTGCACAATCATATCAAATTGGAGAGTTTGAAGAATAAGTTGCCAGAAGAGATGATTGAATGTATTAAGGAAATCATAGACTTTGAATCTCATAATAAGGAAGAAGAAGTGATTCTACACCTGAATAAGTAGTGCAAATTTTCACTTACCAAGCTAAAAAAGCACATGAATAAACTAAGACAATGCATAAGCACTGAAAAAAACATTTATAACTATTGTCTTTGATGGCCTCATGCAATCAACAAGTACAAAGAGAAGCTGGAACAAATTGAAACAAAGTTGAACAATATTGGTCAAAACTTTGACATGTCTTAGGATGTTGATGGTGCAATCAAGAAAAGAATTCAGGAACTACAGTCAGAGCATACAAATGTTCAAAACACTAGGAACAGGATTGTTGACACCTTTTGGAAAGTGAAGGACATAACTGAATGTAGGCTGGAACAATTGATATTGAGGAAGGGAGAAGTATTGGAAGATGCTTCACCATTCTAGAATCCCTCATCAAGATTATCAATCAAACATTTGAGAACAACAACATGATCATAATCACCAAGATTGCAGTGGAAGTATGGAAGAAGTTTCCTCTGGAGATGAAGGAGAAGCACAAAATAATCTTCAATTAGCGGCTATATTTATTCAAGTTTTTGAATCAATTTTTGCACAAGTAAGTTTTGGTTACACTTCAAAGGGGGAGAAAGTAATTTTTTTCATTGATGTCAAAGGGGGAGAGAGAGCAGTGAAAAATGCCTTATCAAACTTTGGGGGAGTTTTGTTGAGTTTTTTCATCTATGGCATTTTAAAATTTTTAAGGTTCTGACACTTAGTCATTTTTCACTAAGTGTTGCCATCAATGCCAAAAGGGGAGATTGTTGGCATGTGGCTTCTAGTGTTTTCATTGATGGAAACTGAAGTCATTGATCCAATCCGCACTGTAGTATCTGACTATACCAGAAGGCAGAGTGAAGAACAGGGTATCTGATTCAAGCTTGAATCTATCAAGTAGTTTGCATTACTAGGTTATTAGTTTTGATTGTGGATCTTAGGAAAGGTCATTGGGCATATTAAATATCTTACTTTCGAGTTTTGTGCTGTTGCATCAATTGGTGTATGAGTTAGGAGATCTGGTTGTTCAATTTTCTATTTATCAGTATACAAAGGCCGACTAAGCGAATGTTGGGTGTTATGAATGTTTAAGATGGAATTGTTTAAAGTATTTTTGTGTTTGAATATTTTGTTTTGGGTCCTAACTATGACATGGATGACTTTGGTGGATGCACATTAAAAGTTATTCACGATTTGAGTTGAAAATTGGAAGATATTTTCTATTTCATTAAAGCTGACATATAGCGATTGAATTCTTGGTAGCGGATATATATATGAGATTGGTTAATTCATTTTGGTATGCATGTGTGTGAGTTCGATATGTGTTGATGTGTGTGAAAATATCAAAAGATCAGCTAGGCGATTTTCATTTGTATAGAAGAGGATTTTGTGAAGTGAGTTATAGCAGAGCAGAGTGAAGTGCCAAATCAAACAGAAGGTCCAGAGATTAATCTATGAGCCTAACCGGAACTGTAATCAAATATTTGTAGATGCTATCTATTTAGTTCAACCTTTGGTTGTAATCCAAATCTTTGGTAAGGCAATGAGCCTTCTTGATTTTGAGCAGTGAGCTCGAGGTAGTGTGCCTGAATGCAAGTGCATTCCCATTTTGTAAAACACTATATTTGAGTACTCAAATTGTGGACTGACCTCCACCATGGTTTTTCCCCTAACAAGTTTTCCACATAAAAATTCTTGTATTATGGTGTTGTGGCTTATTGTTTCATGTTCATGGATCTTTCTTTTGATTGAATATTTTAAGTACTTGAAAGGACAAATTAATAAAGTTTAAAATTTCTCAACACTGATTCACCTCCCCTCTCAGTGTTGCTTGAGTCCAACATCCTTTTGCGCTTATTTCAGTTTGACTTAGGATCTTGGATCTTGGGGGCTTGATGACTTTCTTCATCTTTGTTATCCTATACCATCCGCATTGGTATGATTGGAATCCTATTGAATGTCTACTTTTGTGTGATTTTGAAGCAAGTTCATCCTCTCACTAAAGTGGGGGCTAAATGTAGCATAGAAAAATGTATTTCTTTACATTTTCACACTTGTTTGGGCCTGCCTTATTCAAATTTATGCTTCTTTATGCCTTAAATGGTTCTTTTTCCCCACTTTTGAATCAAATATTATTTTAATTCAAAAGTTAGCTTTACCCTCTTCTTCTATAATTAAATAATTATTTCAATTATTTAATTATTCATTAGCCTTTTCTCTCTATAATTAAATAAATGTTATATTTATTTAATTATTTATCCTTTCTTTATCTCCTCAATTAAATAATTATCCCTCCCCTCTCCATTAAATAACTATTTTTAATTATTTAATGTTTAACAATCCACCTTTCCTCTATAATTAAATAATTATTTTTAATTATTTTAATTATCTCATTATTTGTTTTCACCTTTCTTTTTAAATAAATAAAATTAATATTTTATTTATTTCTCCTATGTTGTCCACCTAAATTAAATAATCTTTATTATTTAATTTCTCCTATCACCTCTTTTTCTGTGCCAATCTTATCTTCCACCTCAAGTATTTATCTATCCATGTCTTTCTTGTCTCAATTAACCTCCACCCTTGATTAAATTATTTTCTAATTTAATCTTGGCCCTTGATCATGATCCTTATTCTATCCATTCACTTAACTCTTCTCTACAAAAGGAGACCTTTAAACCCTAATTAATGATTCATTCATCATTGATTATCCATCTAAAGTCGAGAAAACTAGGGTTTAACATTTTAAGTCTTCACAAAAGCATTCAAGATATCATTCAAGCTCAATTCTATGGCATTCAAGAGCAAGATTCTTCATCCATTGTTGCAGCAATTCAAGATCTATCATCATGGAAAGTTTATAATTGAATTGTTTCATGTTTTCATTATCTCATTTCATCATTTTTCATCATTTTGGTTTAATTACCTAAACAAGGTTTGACCAAGGAAAACCCCTAATCCTTAACAATCAACATTTTCTCTCTCTTCCTTTGTGTGATTGCAGATCTAGGTGCTTGGATGGCTTGGAAATGATTGAAGAATAGGTTGCAAACTTGTTGAAGTCATATCCTTATTGGCAAGGTCAAAATATCCACAAAAATTCACTTACAGTGCCAAAAATCAGAGTTTCACAACTAGACACCAAGAGAAATAGAAAGTACAGATCGAGAGCATCTATTTCCACTTTTGGGTTTTCTTTCACATTTTTGTTTCATTTTCTTGCGCTTTCCTTTTGGGGATGACACAAAGCATTGAGACACCCTATGTATCTTCCATGTTGACCAAAAGGTTCTTTCTTTTTCTTTGTTTTCGTTCTTTTTGTGTCATCCTTCCAGTTCTATGTATTTGGGGAATGATGATAGTTTCAAGATCTCTAAACATATTGCAGCAAAGAATATATTGATCCCAAATCCATAGATCCCTTATGTGTTTGGTGTTTTCATTTTGGGGGTGACCCCTTTCCTTTCTTTTTCCTTTTCTTCACATAACGTAGCCTTACTCAGAAACATATGACTTGGCATAGGGGATTTCCAAGTTAGCTCTCATGTATTTCCTTCTTGTTTTCATTTTTCATTTGATAATTTAAAGTAATTTATCACAAAACAGTGTGTAGTAATTCCTTTAAAGTGGGGGCATACATTGGCATTATCATTTTGCTTTTTTTTCCTTTTCTTGGTTCTTAGTGCAGCCTTGTTACTTCATACGATGTTTTTGTCACTTTGTGGATCACATTGGGTGTAGTGTCCTTCATGATCATGATATATATCTTAGCATATTGCATTCCTCTTAGTGGCTTGATGTGATGCACTGCATCCCCTAAGTTGCAAATTTTCTATCCTTTGATTGGTCCTCTCTTGGAGACATTAAACAATTTTCCCTAAGTTAAAGACCTCACATGAATTTAGCAAGAATCCTTTGAACATCCTTTTCATGTTGAATGTTGCATTTTTTATATTCCCACCTTGCATAACACAACTTGCATGGTTGTGGTGCCATCACGTTTGTTCATGAGCTCCAAGCATACAAATTTTTTCTTGTCTCATGAAACTTGAAATGTCATTTTATTTTGTGGAACCTTATTAAAGTTATCAGGAGCTATAAATTTGGTATGGTAGAGTAGGAAGCCCATTTTGAGGCATGAATTTCCCCATAGGAACCTACACATGTGTGAGGGCATACCAACCATGAGTGTATGTTTCTCACCTTTTAGGCCTTCTCACCTGGTGAAGAACCATGCATTCCATCGCCTTAGAGTGAGTAAGCATTTTTCAAACAAACAACCTAGATTTGATCCATAATGGGATGGAAAAACAATCAAAGCTTGATTTGACTCTTTTTTTCCTTCTCAGTCTCTCCCTTTCATTCTCTTACATCATTCTCTTGTGTGTTCCTTTATGCTAATGCTTGGTTTTCCATGGGATCTTGATCCTAGGGGCTTGATCACCCCTCTTGATTATTGTTATCTCATCTTGACCAACATGAGTGCATTTGGATCCCTCTTGATATGCATGTTTTGCTACTTTAGTGTGAGTTGGAAGCTAGTTCATCCTCTCACTAAAGTGGGGGCTAAATATAGTGCAAAAAATGCATCCCTAGACATTTTCACGCTCATTTGGGTCTTTCTTATGGATGTTGGCCTATTTTTTCCTAGATTTAATGTTGTAATGTGGTCAACACACTCACATTAGGTCTTGGACCCTTGTGAATCAATAAGAATTCTATGATGTCCTATAAAAGTCTTGTGAAGTGTTGTAACCCACTTTCACACTTTTCTAGAAACTTTTTAATATAATTCACTTAAATAACCTCTTTTTATCACTTCCAAGCCTTATTTGAAAGTGTTGTAACAAAATTTTATGCCTTTCTAGGATATTGATCAATAATTCAACCCTTTCTTATGTTTAAATGACCCCTTAATACACTTATAGGCCCTACTTAAGTATGTTTCAGAGAATAATCTCGTTACACATCATTTAATACACTTTAATTCCTAACACCCATTAAAATTTCCCTAGTGGGACCAAGTTTCCACTAGGGGCGAATTATTCCCATTGTACATGTTTTTCAAAAAATTCTATAATTTAGATACCCATTTTGTTGAAACGGGCTCCAGAACAGTTTTCCAGATCAGGGACTAACTTGCCCAGAATGGTGTAAGTGTCCCAGTAGGTCAAAATTTAAGATTCAGTAGCATTTCTAGTCTTCATTCCAGTCCCCAACACATTTCTAGGTGCACACATTCAATTTTACAATTTTATGTTCTGCTTCATGGTCATTTCTAGGTCATTTAGTTTATGTTTGCATACTACACTAGATGTTTTCAAACACTTTGCATTTACTTAGTTTTACATTGATAATCAATATATTTTATTAGTTCTTTGCATCTAGGACATTCTATTTAGACATATTTCAATCATATTTGCATTATTCTTGAGTGAGCCATCAAGGTTTTTGGGATACCTCTCTCCTTTTAGGTGAAAAACCCTAGAAGTGTAAGAGAGCCCCCCTATCCCCAAAAAGATACAGTTCATTTTTGCAACAATTAAAGATCTATCATCATGGAAAATTTATAATTGAATTGTTTCATGTTTCATGTTTCATGTTTTCATTTTCTCATTTCATCATTTTTCATCATTTTGGTTTAATTACCTAAACGAGGTTTGACTAAGGAAAACCCCCAATCCCTAAAAGTCAACATTTTCTCTCTTCCTTTGTGTGATTGTAGATATAGGTGCTTGGATGGATTTGAAATGATTGAATAATAGGTTGCAAACTTTTTGAAGTCATCTCCCTATTTCCAAGGCCAAAATATCCACAAAAAGTCATGTATAGTGCCAAAAATTAGAGTTTTAGAAGCGGAGACCTGGAGGAATAGAAAGTGCAGACCAAGAGCTTCCTTTTCCACTTTCGGGTTTTTAGAAAAGCTAAAGTGAACTAAGTCACCATCAATAGTGACTTATTCCTAATGTACATGTTTGTTAGAAATTTTTTTAGATTCAGATACCCATTTGGCTAAAATGGGCTCCAGAACAGTTTTCCAGATTTGGAACTAAGTCTCCCAGAATGGTGTAAGTGTCCCAGTAGGTCAAAATTTTAGAATCAACAACATTTCTAGTCTTCATTCCAGACCTCAACACATTTCTAGGTGCACACATTTAGTTTAATAGTTTTTTTTTTGCTTCATGGTCATTTCTAGGTCATTTAGTTTATGTTTGCATACTACACTGTGTTTTCAAACACTTTACATTTCCTTAGTTTTGCATTCATAATCAATCTCTTTTATCAGTTATTTGTATCTAGGACATTCTATTTAGACATATTTCAATCATATTTGCATAAGTCTTGAGTGATCCATGAAGGTTTTTGGGATACCTCTCTCCTTTTAGGTGCAAAACCCTAGAAGTGTAAGAAAGTCCCCCTATCCCCAAAAATCTATGGTTCAGAAATTAAGGTCACCTTGATCTAGTGTTGTAATGTGTTTTACACATTTAAACTAGGTCTTGGGCCCTTTTAAAGCTAATTAGTGTTGTAAAGTGTATTTATTTACACCTTCACATTAAATTTAGGAGGATTGTAAACTAAATGGACCTAATCTAGTGTTGTAATGCGTTTTACACATTCACATGGTATTTTGGGCCTTTCTAAGCTAAATTGACTTGATTTTCCCTTAATTTGATGTTGTAAATGTATTTATTTACACTCACATTGAATTTTGGGCCCTCTTTCATTTATGACATTAATATCACCATTAATAGGCCCCTAAGACCCTAAATTATGCATCTTGAGGCATATTTTAACCAAAATCCTAACATAGAGCTAAAATAAACTTAATTTCTTCACTCCCTAACACTTTCTCTCTCTAAAAAGGCCTTGTGGGACCCATACACCACCTAATTAATTTCTTCACTCCCTAACAATTTCTCTCTCCAAAAAGGCCTTGTGGGACTCATATGCCATAAATGGCATATGAGTCCCATTTGGCCTATCTTTAGTGTTTTGAGTGGTAAATCTGGGTTTTAAGTTCAAATTTCATGAATGTCGGTCTGTGGGATCCAATAAATGAGATATTAGATGGATTGCCTATATAAATGAGGTCTCAAATCACTATTCCATTAAGAATTCATGATATCACGTCAAGCACTCAAGAGTTAAGCATTCAAGATAATTTCTAAGGCATTTAAGGGAAAATTCTTCATCATTTGTTGTAGCAATTCAAGATCCATCATTGTGTCAAGGATATGAAGCATCAAGAACGTTATTGAGCTAGTGTTGTGATGTTGTATTCAAGATCCAAGGTCAAGCATTGTTCTACACTTATTTCAAGGTCTAGATCTACATCCTTCATGGCCATTTCATATTAAATTGTAAATTTATAGGACATCATTCAAGGTATCATTGCTCATGTTTTATGTTCCATGTCCTTATTTCATTATCTCATCATTTGGTTTAATTACCTCAAAGGGGTTTGACCAAGGCAAACCCCTATTCACTAACAATCAACAAGTTTTTCTTCTCTCTACATGTGTGATTGCAGATCTAGGTGTCTTGGAATATGAAGGTTTACCATATAAAAATGGATCATTGACATTTTCATGGTCTTTTAGGTCTTTCTCTCCTGATGCTTGACCTATTTTTCTTAGATTTAATGTTGTAATGTAACTTTTGCTTTCACATTAGGTCCTAAACATTCAAATTATGATGTCTTGTGAAGGTGTTGTGAAGTGTTGTAAAACATTTCTACACTTTTCTAGACTCTTTTCATTACGAATCACCTAAAAATCACCTTTTCATCACTTATCAAGTCCTATTTTGAAGTGTTGTAAAGTCTTGTAACAAGATTTCATGTTTTTCTAGGCTTGTTTCCACTATTTACACCTTTCTTATGCTTTATATGACCCCTTTGTGCACTCATACAAATTAATTAAGTGTATTTTTGAATGTAAACCTGACAAACAACATTAAATGTAACTTAATTCCCAACACCTACTTACAAGCCTAGGGTGGGACCCATTCACCATGGGTGGCAAGTAAGTCCCTCTTGGCTCCAAATTCAAAATAATTGAAAATTTCTTTTAGGTTTTTATTCAAAATTACCTTATGTTAGCCTGTGATGTATTATTGGGTTAATAGGGCACAAGTGTGCATAAATAAGTGTTTTTCTTCTCATTTTAACTCCCCCATTCATCTCCTAATTCATCCAAGCATTCAATCAAGCATCAATCAAGTATCTTGGAGCAGCCATTGACATATCTTTAGATTTCTTCAACAAGGTTGTGGTGAGTTTAGGACATTTACATGTTATTTATTCATCATTCCTTGTTCATTTCATTTCATTTCTTCATAAAGGGTTTGATTACCAATGTGGGATTTGACCAAGGAAAATCCCTATAACCTAACCCTTAACCATTTTTCCCCTTTTGCATGTGTGTTTGTATACTTTTGTATGCAAATTTTTCAAGCAATTAGGTGTTGAAAGGTTGTCAAGAAGTCAAAAAAGTGTTCCAAGTCAACAAAACCCTATTTCAAGCTTGGAGACAACCTACAGTCCATTTTTTGCAGATTTGACTCCGTCAACCCAACAAGAAGACAAGTGTAGATCTGGAACTACGGAATTGACCCTTGATTTCACATAATTTTGGGAGAGGACTGATTCACCATCAGTGGTGAATGAGTCCCACCTTAAGGTTGGAAAACTAGATTTTGTCAGATTCCAGATCTCGATAGCCAAAAATATGTTTTTAGGAATTTTTTCCAGTAGCAGGACTGATTCACCATTAGTGGTGAATGAGTCCCACTGGTGATTTTCACTAATTTCTATTAGCATTCAGGACACTCCAAATTCATCATCTAATTCCCAGGTGCACTCTATTCAGCCTTGTTCAATTCTATTTACATTAGTTTACATCTCTATTGCATTTTCTACATATCACATTTTGTTTTCAAACATTGCATATTGATTAGTTTTGCATTCATAACCAGTCAATTACATTACTTAGTTGCACTTAGATAATTGCATTTAGTCTCAATTCCATCTTAAATTTCCTAATTTGAATGAACCACTTCAATTTTGTGTGTCTATCTCTCCTTTTAGGTGAAAAACCCTAAGAGTGCAAGAGTAGCCCATATACACCATTAAAATTTTTGGTTTAGAAGGATCCTTGAAGATTAGGTTACAAGATTGGAGGAAGTTTTTAGAGTTGTCTCCTCACTTGCAAGTTCATGAAAAGTCTTCTACAGGTCTGAAATCAGGGTTTTAGATCCAAAAATCAATTGGGAAGGACAAAGCCGACATTGAAGACCAGATTCAGACTTTGAAGTTCTAGAAAGCCCTAACTAGACTCATATGCCATTCTTGGCGTATGAGTCCTAGTCTAGGTCATTTTTCAAATTTTTGCAGTTTCAGACACCCTTTTTGTAGATTTTAGTTTTTTTCCAAAAAACCCTTGTTTGGGACTCATATGTCCAGACTAGTTTATGTGTCCTAGTCAACATCAAAATTAGCATTTTCAACATTTCTAGTTCTCATTTGGGCCTCTTCAAGTTTGAAGGTGCATGCATCTGATTTTATAACTTTATGTTTTGATTTGGTTGGATTTTTAAGTCATTCATTCAAGTTTCATGCATCACTAGGTTTGAACATTAGATATTGTATTTCATTAGTCTTTCCAAGCCCTAGCTTTGTGGTGAACCCCTCTTTAGTCATTAACCATACCATAGGATACCCCATTGCAAGATCTCTTTCCCCTTTCTTCATTGGATTGAGTTCTCTAGGGTTTCCTTGAATGTGGAGCATAGAAAGTTACTTGTCCTAGGTCCTAAACCCTTGCAATGACAATTTTCTATCTTACAAGACTTTCATGATTTAAATAAAGCATCTTTAAAGGGTGATTTCCCCCTTCTTAATATTGACATGATATTGGAATTGACTGTAGGATATGCTTTATTGTCATCCATGGATGGATTCTCTAGATACAATCAAATCTTTATCAACTCTCAAGATCAATACAAAACAACATTTACAACAGTTTGGGGAACATTTTGTTAGGTAATGGTGCCCTTTGGATTATAGAATGCAAGAGAAACATATCAATGAGCTATTAAATTAAGTTTTCATGATTACATACATAAAATTTTGGAAGATTATGTTGATTGTTGATCATCAAAGCTTGTGCCTCTCCGTCAGTCTTATGGGAAATTCAGGGAGTGGGGGAAAAATTGCATCTCACTGAATACCTCTGGGTTATGTTATAGAAAGTCGACTCTTCTCTTGGGGTTTTGAGATAAGGGAGAAAGAAAATGTAAATATAAAACATAAAAGGCAATACACCAAAGCTTTTACACCATTTCAAACTCAAATTATTCCTATGATTGATATAAAGGACATAAAATGCCACAATCCCTCATTGTTGGAAAGAGAATGAACAACAAAGGCTAACTTCAAGCATAGTGTAGAATTTCAAATCTTTCTACAAGCAGTGTTCATTAAGGTCTGATCAAACATAAAAATTCCTTAGAGTAAAAGAATAATACTTCATAAATTATAAGAACTCTGTCTCCTAATACAACATAGCACAAAAAAATAACAACTTCAAAGTTAACTAAAAAGTCTAATGACATAGTCCAATTTTTCTCAGAGATGTTACTCTATAGCACAACCATAAAGCATAGAAATCAGCTATTTAAACTACTAGAATATAGCTTGCAAGACACAATGTTTCATTCAAAAATGATAGTATAAAGAAAGAAAGCTTGAAAAAGGCCATACATGCATAGTCTCAATCAATTCCCCTTGATAGTTTGTGCTTTAATTAAAATTGAACTTTGAAACAAAGGTTAGATGCCAATCTGACAATAGTTTAAACCTTAATAGAGTTCATAAAACTTTAAGAAAAACTAAAAAGGAAAACACTTCCTTTTTTCAAAGAAAATAGTTTCCTCCTGGAAAAATCCTTTTTATCAAAAATCATGCTTTTTAGGTGTCATCGCCTTCCCTTTATAGCCATTCGAAGAAAGGAGAAACCCCCTCAAACCAGAAGTAATTACTACCGGTTGTTGATAGCTGATAGCACATGATTCGATCAGAGACTCTTAGTTAGGCCACAAAAGATCTTTGCATTAACTCTTTAGCTACTGCATTGATGTTTCTCTAGATATTTTAGCAAAGATAGGAACCCAATTTTGATCAAATTCTAGGAACAATAGCCTAGCAATAGATAAAATTAATTGATCACATTACTGCGAGGTGCCATCTCAAAACTTCCATCCTAAAAAATGAGAGAAGAGAAGAAAAACTAGCTAGCTTGGACAAACTCCTTAATCAAATATAATTATAGGCAGTGCAGATAACCCGAGTCAAGGACATGATGTTTTAGTAGGGAAAAAACTCCTGAGCTCACAAATATAGCTCCCAGGGAAATGTTCGATGAGAAAACACGTGTCTCAAACCTTCTCCCGAAAGGAAGATGCAAAAGGTAAAAGTCGTGCAACCACTACATTGCACATTGCACATTTTTGTGTTAATTTTAAATGAGCGCGGGTGAACCCAAAAATGGAAACTTTTAAGCAAACCAAAAATGAAATGATTGAGGCAAAAAAAAACCTTTACAGTTCAGGTGACTCATAAGGGTCTTCTCTTTTGCGGAGATTCAAACCTAGGCCTTTGGTTGTTCCTAGAGTTTTACAAAAGCAATGAGCTAAGCCTCCCAATCTACATTAGTTGGCAGAACAAGGGTCTAGATCTACCTGTATGTTTGTTCAAGATCAAAAATATCCTTGAAACAAATGACACCCCATCTGGAAGAGATTGCACCCAAGTGACAATAAAGCCAAGAAAGAGGATAGATTTCACGCTCAAAATCATCCACCATGGGTGCAACACTTGATCTTGGAAGTTTAGCAGTGGCTTGAATCTTTCATCGGATTTCCTCATTGATTTGTTCCATTGTTAGCATGTCTTCATCTAGTGAGAGAAGAGGAGGCAACCCAAAGCCAACTAGGATGATGTAATCCTTTTTGATCTCAGTGACTCTTTTATTCAATATCATCTGATGACCCTTGCTCTTTACCACAACCATGTGGCAATTGATGATTTCATTGGATTTGATGGAGGTGACCCTTCGATCAAGGATTCTTGCTCTTCTTAGAACTTGGTCGGTGGCGATGCTTAATTTGGAGATAAAACTTTGGGTGTCCACCACCTAGGGTGAACATGTTTCTATGAAGTGGTCAGCCATTAGATTGACTTTGGCATTTAGTTCCCGTACATCCCTTAAGAACTGTAAGGTGGGTCCCAGTATACATATGCTAGCTGCTATCTATTCCCAATGCATAGCCACTAACCTTCACATTATAGAGAAGGATCCAGATCTTCTTGCGATAGTTATCTCCTGGTTTCAATGAGTCTCTCTTACTCTTGTATTTTCTTCTATTTGAACTTTATCTCGAAGAGCATTTTCCAACTCAGAGCTTAGCCTTTTGACTTCCTGTCTTGACTCCTCTGCCTCAATCTGGACTCTCCGTAGATCATCAATATTTTTGGATCCGACATCACTCAAACTTTTCTTTAATTTTTCATTTTCAACACGAAGCTAAACTTGCTCATTTCAGGTATCTGCAAGCAACTTGGTCATTTCTCGTTGTTGGCCTTGAAGTTGGTTCATGTAGGTCATTTCAACCTCTTTGGCTTGGACCTCATTCTACAGCCTGCTCACTATCCCTTTCATATTTTCCAACTCAGCCTTGTGCTTCCTTAATTTCCTATCCAGTCATTCTTAATCATCATATACCACCTCCTGCATGGCTTTAGCTAGGACTATTTTATCATGTAGGCGAGTTTCACTCAGATCCAAGCCCACGACATGGATTTCATAATCCTCCATCTACATTTTCCCCTTGGGTTTAGAAACCAGAGGGCTCATTGTGGTGATAAGAAGGGAGTTCTGTTCTTCATTAAAACAAGCCTCAATCCTCTTGGTGGCAGGCCTTTTAACACTCTTCGATAACATTTTCAACTTCCTGGTCTTTTGGGTCTATTTGGTGGTGTCAAAATGACCTTGAAGAGTTTGAGGGACATCAACACTTTAAGCTGCAATGGGAGCACCAAGGGGTAGTCCAAAAAGGGTGACGGTAGGGGAGGCTTTAGATAGATGAGCGTGAGGAGATGCAAATGGCAATGTGATCATAGAAAAAGGTGAAACACCAAAAGGAAAAGGGGAATAAATAATAGGGGTAAAAGCAGAAAAAGGATAATTGAGAGGTTCCTTCCAAGAAGTAGACGGGCCAGGAGTAATCAGAAAATCCATATTTTTGGTGATTTCAATGGGGGCTTCAGATAAAGCAACTAATAGGACAACAACAGTTGTGGCAGATGATGCTCCTTCGGTGCCTGGGACAACTTCAATGGGTTGATTTTCAATTGAAGGGGTTACATTTATTACTACTAGTTCAGGAACTGAAGATGGGGGATTATTTTCAATAGGAAAAGACTGGGGTTGAATCAGAGATGCAGAAATAGAAAGAAGAGGGGGAGCGAAACTTACCTGAGTCGTAGTTGATGAAACATTTTGCAAGGAGGACTCCACTTCTTCCTATCGATGGATCAACACATCAGGGGTTCTTAAGTCTTGGATCTTCCTCCGCTTCACACAATTAGAGCCATTACATTCTGATCTACTTCTGGTGGAGTCTTTTGACATTTGGATGTCAACGGTCACTGAGGATATTTTTGGGGATTATCGGGTCTCCTTTCCTTTACTTCGGGCTTGGGATGCGGATGGGGCCTATGGATCCCCTGGCCCCAAATTTCTTCGGCTTTCAGGTTCCTGAGGTCTAGGAATCAGGAGTGGAACTTGTTCCTTTTCAATTTCAAGGCTTGTCTCAAGATTGCTATTGTTAGAATCAACTTCCTTATCATATGTATCCTTGAACTCTTCATCGAGCTAGAAACTGTCAAATAAAGCACCTAGATTCCTCATCTCTTGTCAGAACCTCTAGAAGTCTTCCTTCTTTTTTTTTGACCATCCCTCATGACTCAGCTGTGCACTAAGAGATTTTCCCATTGGGATATTTCTCTGATATTGTGCCTACGGCTCATAAAAACTTAGCCATTTTGGTCATTCCTCTGGTATATGGGTTAGGTCGGTGTATATTTCCACACTTTCTCGAGAAGGATTTCTCCTCCTTTGGAAGTACTCCTTGGACTCATGCCTTAAGCTGAAACGCCCATCCAGGATATAATTCCATTTGTCACAAATGAGGACCAAACCTAAAGCTGTCAAATGATTCTGGATCTCATCCTCAGCCTTCCACTTGCTTAGTACCACTTGAATCTTTGGAATCATAAGAGGAAGATTGAAAAGCTTTTCTTTATTCCTTCTTGCACCATAGATTCTATCCACAATGGACACTTGTCGTCAAGCTTCTAGCACAAAAATTTGGTATGTTACAAATTTACGGAGTTGGAAAACTTCCCTAGAGAAGCCATGAAACCTGATGAATGTGAAATCTTCATCAAGGAATTAATCCATTGGGATAGGTGGATGCTCTATCCATTCTATAACCTCCTAAGAAAAATGACTGAAAGGGCGAGGCAATAAATCTTGCAGCACTGGTCTCAAAAAATGATCTGCAAACTTATAGTAATCTCCCATTCTTGAAAACATGGGGGTCCACACAAAAAATTGATGGTTATAGCCTCTATCATCCATCCTAGAGACTGGAACATGTTAGAAACCAAGATCTGAAATGCAAACTAGAAAATCCTTCCACATAAGAGAAAAATAGAAAAAGCAGAATCTTTGCAAAAAGATGTGCAAAATATTATTATTCAGGAATTACTAATTACATGAGATGATTTGCTTTATAAAAGCAAAGTATGCATAACCCTAATCTTATCTTGAGCAAAAAGATAGCTCAACAAGATAAGGATGACACCTATTAACTTAGGAATTAAAATATTACCTAAGTAAACTTATGCAAGTGTAATTAAATATTAATTACACTAACACCCCCCATAAGTGCAACTTAGGGAGACTAACAAAGCATGCACCTAAAACTAAGATGAATGCAATAAATCATGAATGGGTCCCGACAACAAGGCCTAATCAGGTACCCATGTATAAATGCAATAATGAGGTAGAGAAAGAAAACCCAATGGGACAAAAACCCCCCTACAATGAGATGATTGCTACAAAGAAGCACTAGAAGAACACTGTGGAGTAACAATGGAACCACAATCTGACAAGCAAGGAAAGATACTTCTGTCTACAACTAAAACCAAAAATGGAATCATAATAATGTGAAAATAGACCCGATGCCACGAAACACTATAAAACTCACAAACTAGAACAACCCTGGAATCTGTGAAGCAACAGTAGATGAAATGATGACATAATCTGGAAACTGTGTATCTTGATGCCGATGCCAAACTGTGACTAAAACTCTTCCATGGGAACAAGTACCATAAAGACTCTAGAACATTAACCATAAAAACATGGCCCTCAAACTGAGAAGGATCTGAACCAATGCGGATCGAGAAACATAAACTCCCAATATAAAGTGTGAACCGATGTGAATCTGATATGTGTCAAGCTAGAGAAAAAATGTGGCCAAAAGAAACTAAGAAACTAAATAACCCATGCGAGTTTCCATCAAAAAAAGATGGAGATGGAGATCAAAGTGCATGCACACTCTAATCAGATTATTATGCAAGAAACCCCCCTGAAGGAACTTTATCTCAACTCATTTATTACAATAACCTAATGATTGTAAAAGGAGAGAATGCTAAACATGCATAAACAAAAAATAAGATGATGTGGTACTGAAATGAAGTGCAAATATTCAAGTTTCACCTTTCCAACTACCAAAACATCCAAGTAATCTCCAAAATTCCCATCGGGAAAAATTTGGAATAACGATCAACCTGGGATAGATACAGAAAAAGTGCATAGACAGAAAAATAGAGCTCCTCAATACCTTTCCAACGCCACAAAGAAGACGAAAATCAAAGATCGTGGCAAAAAGTGATGAGCTCAAAAGCCATAAATGAACATCCAAATTCAAACAGAAATAAATGCAGCTAAACATAAAAATACTAAAAAATAAACTATGCCATAGGATAGTGCTCGGAACTAGCTTTCCGACGATATTTCATTTTTGAAAATCTGAGTTCAGACGCAAAAGTTATGCCCAAAATACCAAAACTCCTCCAAAAGGGTTTGGAGTTAAGCCTGTGGCTAGGCTAACCGCTAGCATTAATCACTAGTGGTTAACTGACGGCGGCACCCACTAACTCTGGTTTTAATTTTTTTTCTTGGATTGCGTGCCATACTAGGCCGTATGACCCATAAATGAAAAAAAACCTCTCAGAGTCACTGTGTCCGATTTTGACGATTTGACAGTCGATTTTGGGGTTTTTGGGTGCTCTGAACACAATCTGGTGAGGTTCGTTTGGACTGAAAATGCTCCAAAATTTTAGGTACGCTTTGGATCTGGAAACCCTCATAAACTTTAAATCCTTGTAGATCTGACAAACGAAGGCCTTTTTAGATGAAACAAAAGGAAAACCTGACTGTTTCGACAACTCTGGATTCAATGGAATGCTTAGATCTAATCCAAAACGCTTCATAAATAAGCTCAAGGAATGAAATCCTTGAGGAATCCTGAATGAACTTTGTAATGATTTTCTCAAAAAATCTGAGAAGGGGTTGCAAATCGAGGCTCTGATACCATGTTAGAAACCAAGATCTGAAATGCAAACTAGAAAATCCTTCCACAGAAGAGAAAAATAGAAAAAGCAGAAGCTTTGCAAAAAGATGTGCAAAATATTATTATTCAGGAATTACTAATTACATGAGATGATTTTCTTTATAAAAGAAAAGTATGCATAACCCTAATCTTATCTTGAGCAACAAGATAGCTCAACAAGATAAGGATGACAACTGTTAACTTAGGAATTAAAATATTACCTAAGTAAACTTATGCAAGTGTAATTAAATATTAATTACACTAACAACACATTTCTCCCTAGCCACTCAAAATTTTGATGCAATAATAAATGAACCAGAAGGGAATAATACCTAAATTTGAACTCCATATTGTAGTTTCTCAACTACAGCTTCATATTCCTAGCTATTACTTCAGCAAAATCATAGCATCTCTATACCCTTTCTGTTTTGAGCACAAATCCTAGGGAAATAGAAAGGCTTAACCTCTTCATCGTTGTTGAGCCCAAAAAACCAAGCCAACAATGAGAACATGGAATGCGTGTCCTTGAATTTCTTCCATGACAGAGGCCAGTGAATCTATCCTCTCTATGGCCTTTCCTTCATTTCATCCTCATAAAAACTAATTTTCTTGAACATATATTCACCTAGGACATCCATCTATTCTTCATTAAAAAGGTCTGCACTCCAGCCTACAGGGACACACAACATATCTTCTATAGCTTGGGAAAAAATGGTGATGTTGACCCCATGGCCCTCAACGGTCTCCGTATCTCTGTTAAACCTTTTCACAAAAGCATCGACTAGTTTTGAGCATGGATGAACAATAGGTAGCAAAAACTGTGGTAGGCCACTGTTCTAAAGCCGAAATACAAAACCCTCTATAGAGTCATGGCCTAGCATTCTTTGAAAAGAACCTTCCCTAAGATTTTTAGGGTTGGTGGATAATCGAGGGTCATAAACATTGTTGGTTATATCTTGGACTGCCTCCTTTAAGATGCGTTTGTTAGGTTGAAGCTTCCTACAGTGTTCAAATGGCTGTTCTTTTGGAGCTAGGGCATTAGTGAATGAGTAGTACCCAAAGATATCTACATAACCAGGTCTTCTATTTGGTACTTTAGCCCGCCTGCTAGAGGTAGATACATCCACCATGATTTCTCGAAAATGATACAAAAACTCCTTGGTCACAACAACCATTTTTTCTTGCTAAAAACTAACCTGCTTTTGAATGCAATTAATTTTAGTGCTTTTGCATGCAATTATGAGTTTACCACTATTGATAGCTCATAAATTCTGCCACCAGGACAATATGTGTGGATGGGAGATCTGCATCCCTGGGGAATGCCGAAAAAGCTACAAAAATGGAATTAGTACTTTCCTTCCACTGCCTCTTCTTTCCTTTAATTCACTATATCGAAGAGTGTGCTTTTCATCATATGGAGCATGCCAAGATGACACTAGGTACTTCTGAAAAGACATCTTCATTAATTTGTTAGAGCCTTAACGTGTTAATCCCTATCTTTTCTCATTGGTGAATAGGTTGGTGCTGATGATGGCAAAGGAAACGCGTCAACCATCAACATATGAGGGTATTTACTCCCCAACACTCAAATTTATTTCTTAAGGAATTCCGTCAAATCCTTTGTATGATTTTCCAACCTTGCCCCATTCTACCTCAAAAATTTTCGTTGCCATCTAGCCAAAAATAGACATCCTGTTGGTGAGGTTTCCTGGTTAGCTTTTCTATATATAGCTGCACCACCTTTTGCTAAATTCACTCGATCATATAGTTCTTTAACATAGTTGGCCCTCCACCTATTCTTTCTCTACCATAATCCACTACTGTTGCGATGTCTGTCGGTCTAGGTACCCCCATTTGGCTCCTTCCACGGAGACCACAAAACTGCTTTGTGGGAGAGATTACTGACAACCGTATCAAGTTCTTGGTGAAGAATTGTGACCCCTTGATCATGACTATGTTCAAATGGGTCGTCAACGTGGAATACCTTACCAATAAGAACTAGCTATGGAGAAATTGTAATGCACTCTCACACTACGTGGCTTCACTACTAGATGTGGGTGTGGCCAAGCCCATAATAATTGCACTATGTTAGAAGATGTTCGACACCTCCCTGATGGAAGGGTTTGGCGAGATAGTGCAAGTGGCCATTCTGGGCGTCAAAATTCCAAGCGCCATGGACTTGTGCAGGCTTGTGGACTTCAGGATGGACGTGCCTTGGTTTCCCTTTCTTACTAACTTTCACACCATGGACGTGGAGGTACACTATTGTTCTTCACAGCCAATGGCCACCTTCCTTCTACGGGAGTACGACGTGGAGAAATTTCTGGGGATTTCCTAGAAAAATCACTTTAGTTACCTAGTGCAACTTCACAGTGAGTAAACCCTGGGTCTGAACTGTGTGGCCCACGTGTGTTGTGTTTTTTGCCCCTACTTGCGATCTGTCTGATGAAAGAAGAAGAAGAAGAAGAAGAAGAAGAAAAAGAGGAGAAATGAAAATCGAGTACAAGTCCTTTTTGCCTCACCACTAGAGGTGGAAAATTACTGACTATCAGATTGTCACCTCCCTTTTGACCACTTTTGTGCTTCCCCTTTTTTGGGTTTTGCTTGAGAGGGATTTAAGTAGTATTTCCGAGCCTCGGGCTATATACTATATTGTAAATTTTGTCGATAAACACAATATAGTATAGTTCTTATTTTTCCTGTATTATTTTGGGCCTTATTCTAAAAAAATTTCAAAATAATTACAATTTTTTTACATATGGTACATAATTGTTAATTTTTTTTTAAAAGAACTGTGCATCTTTAATAGAATTTTTTTAGATAAATACCATTCACTGACATATCTAAAAGCCTCTCCTTGAGTCCATAGGCCTTCTTTCTCTTGCATGTGTTTCTCTTGAAAGGTCTTTCCTGCAACATGTTGGAATCAATCGATCGTCCCAACTTCGCAACAAATCTGTAGTACCTTAGCACTGAATCTTCTTTTGGGTAAAATATTTCTTCATCAGAATGTTGTTTGATTGTCTAACAATGGTGGATTGTAGCTCCATGATTTTCTTTTCTGTCTCTTCTTGGCCTTAGGTTTTTTTTGAATTTCCATACATCAATTTATACTTAAAAGAACTTGGGGCCAACTTGAGGGTAATTTGATTCATTTATGGGGGGACTCACATATGACTATGCCAATTTCTTTGAGTGGCCAATCCAACACATTGGATTGAAAAAATTAGGTTCTTAATGGTTGACTTGGTTAAATTTCCCCTTCTCATATAAAAATATGATGAAGTCTTGGGAAAAACCTTGTATTTGATCACAAAATTTAATCCTTGTGATTCTACCAGCTCTTGGGCACTAGTAGATGTGGCATTTTTAGGCAGACCCAGTGTTGCTTTTATTTTCCTTAAAAGCTTATTAATTCTTCTTTTTGTGATATTTCCCTGTCCTTTGTTTTATTGAGGGGAGCATAATGGGACACTCTTCATTTTTTCCTTCATCCTTCTCTAGCTGCTTGTTAACCACTATATCCTTGGGAGTTTGTTGAAAAGAAACATTCTCTTTTATCATTAGGGAAAACGGGGTTGCAATGCTCATGAAATCTAGTACGAATCTTTGGGTAAGGCTAGAGTTACCCTAAAAAAACCTATGTTTAATTCTAAGCTCCAGACTGTCTCAAAATTTTCCTTTCTAGAATGTACAACTATTTCCCACTTGGTGGTAGATGTTGTCCTTAGTCGGTTAGATCCTTTTATAAAGACTTCACTATCCCTTAAGGAATCATGTATCAATGATGAGATCTCTACCCTAGTTAGAGCCTAGGAGAACTATCGCATTGATGTTAGGGAATAATGATTATCCAACAAAATTCCCCCTAGATCTTGAAAGCAAATATAAAGTCAAATATCCCTATCTCCTTCCTGAACTGGGACCAGATAAAGAAAACAGGCAGAAAATTTGATAGGACATATGTCTTTTGTCTCATCTTGTTTGATGAAAACTTGTGTTGCCAGAGCTTTGACCCTTAAGTGGATTATCCTTTGTTCCTACCTAATTGACCTGGGTCCTTTGTCTAGGGAAAATGTCGGCTGGACTATACTTGGGTCATAGCCTTTGAGGTCATACTTGTAGCATAATTCCTTCTACCTTCTTTTATTCCTGAAAGAGGCCCTCCTACCAACTATTGATTTTTTTCCTTTTCTGACACTAAGCATGCTATAATCCCTTGAAACTATGGAGAATCTTTGCTTTGTTGGGTCGGAAATTGATTTCAAACACATCTTGATAAAAAATGCTCGATAGATGATACTATCTTGAGATCAGGGATTCCCTTGCATACCAAAAGCTTCAAAGCTTCCGATGAGGTCCCTCACATTATGTAATTGATATCTTAACATTGTATCTTTTGTGGTTGTTTGCTCATAGATTTGGCTTACTATCGGTTCTAAATTTCTGACAACTTGTTTCTTGCTTGTGTCCATTTGTTCTGCCAGATTTGACCTGTAGACTAACTCTTCATATATAGCATCATTAGCAAAAAATGGAGACAAAAAATAATAGGCTCTGAGATCTTCCGATCCTATCAGAAAATTCCATCAGACACCTACTCTGGGGCCAATTTTACACTTGACACCAGAAAAATGTACATTCCATCCATGATTATTAGACAGGTCATTAGGCTCCTCTAGACTCTTCATTATTTGTGGGAAAGCTTGATCTCCTTCAAAAATTACATAGGAGCTTAGCCTTGAATTGTAGAAGTTTCCGAATGGATTGGAATCAGTGAACTAATTGAGCATAATCTCTTCCTTTGAAATCAACTCGTCTATACCTTCTTCCTCACTAGGAATCTCTACACAATATTTCTCCTGCTGAAAAGCAGGGGTATTAACAGTCCCGAAGCATAGATTTGTATCATCCGCAATATGTTCAGGATGCAAGGATTCAAATAGAATATTCATCTTTGCTCCATGTTTGGTCCTTAGTATTAAGTGGGACCAATCAAGTGCCAGATATCCGCCAATCTTGGCGGCAAAATCCTTTGATAGGCACATTCCAAAGACTGGTGGGATGTCTATTATTACTACTTCTTGAGTGTCTTTCTAGCTTGGGCAGGAGAAGAGGGTTAGGGATAAATCCCTTATCTGAAAAACAGTCAGGATCTTCCTTCCATCGAGTTGCATAATTCCATTTTCAAGGGATTCATACATAAGTTTTAAAGCATCCGCCACTTGCTTAGGCATAACAGTTGTGCTAGCTTCCAAATTAATCATATTATTGTACAAAAATTTGTCTCCTACTATAAGCATCAAAAAGAAATGTGTGGGTTTTATTTTGCTTACCTCCTTTTCTTTAACACTATCCAAATTATTTGTATAAGCCGTTGATTTTGGGGCCTGAGGGGGGAGCGCAAACCTTTTATTTCTGCTCTAATTTTTCAACTGAGTCACGCTCTCCTGCACACTTTTCCCTTCCACTCTCAACACTTCCTGAAGCAGGGTCTGTTGCTTGGGAATTGATATAATGTCTCGCAATGAAACATTGGTAGGTGCCTTCTTCAAAATTTCCACCATGTTAAGCTTTTCGATTGTCTGGGTCTCTGGCTTAAATGGCGGTATCTCTTTTGTTTTTTGGAGAAAATGTCCCATCGGGGCTGGACCTTGTACTTTATTTTCCTCCTTTTATCCTGATGGTAGATTATGTGACTGTGAAAAAGGTCAGATGATGGGTGGCGAAGCCTACTTCTCCAAGGGAGACGGTTTATGTGGTTATGGACGTGGCATAACTTGTTGTACATATTCTCCTATGAGCCTCCTTTTCGATCTTGTATTGTAATCTAACTGTACTTGTGAAATTCCAGTTGTTAGGGATTTTTTTGTAAATATAGCCTCATCTTCCTCCAACCACAAGAAAAGAGCTTGGTTGAGCGTGATGTCTAATTCTTGTTCAAGGGACATCCCTTGCATCTGTGCCCTAAGATGAGCATTATCCATTTTAGGTGACTCATATTCACCCATGTTTGAGAACATACCCTTACTCCTCTATTCGGTCACCTTTTGTTGCATATTTCCCCTTGGAAAATTTTGGGGCATATGGATATCATTGCATGGGAAGCACTAGAAATTCTCATCCTCTACCAAATTGTTCTGGCCTAAGACTATCTCCTTATTTGAACTGCCCTTGACTGATTGTAATGGCGTAGCAACCAGAACTATCTAATTCGTTGATGATGCCTATTGACCTCCTCCTCTGTAAGATCTTTAATATGAATTTTGTTGGTAAGGGGGCTTTCCTCCACCATAGACTTGAGTGGTTGTTTTTGGAGTTTTGACTTGTTTTCGTTTGATAATGACCAATTCATTAGCAAAAGTATGCATTAGATCTTTTATATCAACGATATCTGCCGCCATTGACGAGAGACTTGATGTGCTCGCCTGAGTGGTAGGATGCTCATTCATAAGGTGTAGGGTGACTAACTTCAATTGTGTGGTAGGGATGCTTGGACTAGCTTCCTCTTGATGACCATCAAATATTTTCACAAATACTGGCATTGGTGGCCAAGGTGGAAGTTTCCCAGCATCGATCATGTTATTCTCTACATGCACCACCATCTTGTATGCATCGAGCAAGATGTTCCCTCTGATGGAGGTTACCATAAGTGCGATGTACTGATTGATGGATTTTAGATAGAACATGAACGCCATCATGACCTGAGGTTGAGTGGTCATGGGGATCCTCTGCCAGGTCTTGTGGAACCTGGTATTGAAATCGCTCATGGCTTCATGCAGATCCCTCTTGATGGTAATTAGTTGTTGTAGTAGTGAGAAACAATCTCCTTTTTCTAAGAATCATTTGAACAAGCATTTTCTGAGTTGGTCCCTAGAAAGAATGGAACCTGAGGCTAGAGATCTATACCAATCTTGAGCCTTTCCCTTAAAAGAAGAAGCTAACAATCTTAAAGCAATGTTATCCTCTGATATATTATGTACCCTGCATACCTTTGCTATATCTTGAAGGTGTTCAGAAGGGGTTTTGAAATCCTCCCCAGAGAATCTTAGAATAGCCTTAAGGGCATTAGCTAGTATGTCAGACCATACATCAGGGGGTGTGGGTGGTTGTAATAGACTACCACTATCCCATGTTATGAAATTTCTAGGAGCAGGAGGAGGTACTTGAGCCATAAGGAAAAGATTCCTATGAATCGGGTATATAGGCAATCTTATCTCGAAATTTAAACCTCCGAGTAGAGTAGATAAGACTCTTGATAATGGGCTCTTACTTCTTGCTTTATTACTCCTTACAGGTGATACAAAACCTATAGTTCTTCTCCTTCAAGGATTTGAGGTAGGCAACTAAGAGTACTGGAAATGACCTCTCGAGGATGCTCTCGTTTGGACTTTAGACATGAAATTTCTAGTTTCCTTCCTTATCCTGATTTAAGAAATATTTATGACTTCTAATCAGGCGTTTGGAAAAACTTTGGTCCCATCGGGCATGCTAGAAAAAGAACTGTTGATCATCAAAGCTTGCACCTCTCCGACAATCTTATGGGAAATTCAACGAGTAGGGGACAAATTGTGTCTCACTGAATACCTCTTGGTTTTTTATAGAAAGCCAACTCTTCTCTTGGGGTTTTGAGATAAGGGAGAAAGAAAATGTAAATATAAAACATAAAAGGTGATATGCCAAAGATTTTACAACATTTCAAACTCAAATTATTTCTATGATTGATATAAAGGACACAAAATGCCACAACCCCTTATTGTTGGAAAGAGAACAAACAACAAAGGCTAACTTCAAGAATAGTGTAGACTTTCAAATCTTTCTGCAGGTAGTGTTCATTGAGGTTTGATCAAACATAAAAATTCCTTAGAGTAAAAGAATAATACTTTAGAAATTATAAGAACTCTGTCTCCTAATACAACATAGCACAAAAAAATAACAACTTCAAAGTTAATAGAAAAGTCCAATGACATAGTCCAATTTTTCTCAGAGATGTTATTCTATAGCACAATCATACAACATATAAATCCACTATATAAACTACCATAAGTAATTACTGCCAGGTGTTGACAACTGATAGCACACAATCTAATCACAGACTCTTAGTTAGGCCTCAAAAAATCTTTGCATTAACTCTTCAGCTATTGCATTGATGTTTCTCTAGATATTTTAGCAAAGATAGGAACCCAATTGCGATCAAATCCTAGGAACAACAACTTGGCAATAGAAAAAATTAATTGATCACATTACTGTGAGGTACCATCTCAAAACTTCCATCCCAAAAACTAAGAGAAGAGAAGAAAAGCCAGCCAACTCAGACAAACTCCTCAATCAAATATCCTTATAGGCAGTGCAAATAACCTGAGTCAGGGAGATGACGTGTCAATAGGGCAGAAACTCCTGAGCTTGCAAATACAACTCCTAGGGTAATGTCCAATGAGAAAACACATGTCCTGAACCTTCTCTTGAAAGGAAGATGCAAAAGGTAAAAGCCACGCAGCCACCATGTGGCACATTGCACATTTATTAATTTTAAATGAGCGCGGGTGAACCCAAAAATGAAAACTTTTATGCAAACAAAAAATGAAATGACTGAGGAAAAAAAAACCTTTACATTGATGACATTCTAGCCAAATATTTAACCCAAAAATACAATGTGAATATCCTTCAAAAGATCTTTGAGAAAATACAAAAATACAACATGAGATTGAATCTAGAAAAGTGTATCTTTGGTGTAGATAGTGGAAATTTTTTAGTTTTTATCATATCTCATAGAGGCATTGAGGTCGACACGAAGAAAATTGATGCTATAGTTAACATGCCACCTCCTAGAAACATCTCTCAATTGCATACCTTACAAGGAAGAATTCAAGATATCCGTCATTTTGTAGTATCCCTAGCATACCGAACATTACCATTTACACATCTCCTCAAAAAAGATGTACACTTTAATTGGAATGAGGACTGTAAATGGGTTTTTGAGAGTTTGAAGGATTATCTTGCCACTCCACCTAATTTACAACCTGCTATGAAAAAAAAACCATTCATCCTTTATACCGCAACATCGGCCCATGCTCTCAGAACATTGTTAGCTCAACAAGACAAAAATGATAAGGAAAATCCTATCTATTACATTAGCCAAACTCTGACTGATTACAAGACACGATGCACAATGATAGAGAAACAATGTTAGGCTCTTGTATTCACTACTAGTAAGTTGAGACATTACTTATTGAATGCTGAAATACATGTGATGACAAAATTTGATCCTTTAAAACATCTCTTCACTAAAACAAATTTATCAAGATGCTTAGCTAAATGGGTTATGTTGTTAACATAGTTTGACCTTAATTTTGTTTCAGAAAAAGAAATTAAAGGAAAAGCCTATACGACCACTTAGTGGATGCTCCCTCACCCTTGGCATTACCTAATGCAAAAGCATTCCCTAATGATAATGTGTTGACTATTTAGAAAGATGAAGAAACATGTGAATTATACTTTGACGGTTCTAAGTGTAGAATAGGCTTTGACATCGGGGTTATAATAGTCTTGCTCACAAGAAAGCCTATTCCCTTATCCTATAGCTTAAACTTCCTATGCACCAACAACACAATGGAATATGAAGCATAATTAATTGTTGGATTATGCACTATTTTAACTTTATGAGTTTGAGATATTAAGATATTTAGTGATTCATAATTAGTCATTAAGCAAATAAAAAAGACATCACACAAAGCATGAAAATTCATCAAAATACAAGGATCTCACAATGACTTTGTTAGAGAATTTTAAGTCATTTACCATTGATAACATTCCACAAAAGGATAATCAACATGTGGATGCAATGGCAAGTTAAACTTCTCTTATATCCCCTCAATATCCTTCAAAGGATTTCACATTTATTGTCCATACCATTATGAACCCATCAATAGGATCCAAAGCCAAAGAAGTATATCAAAAACTATGGAAAGCTCTAGTGAATGTACACACCAATATTTAATTATTTAAAAGAAGGTACCCTTCATGAGCTGAAAACTAAGAATACTCGAGATTGTCTTTGTAAACTCACATCTAAGTGAAAAGGTGAAAATTTTGTGCTCTCTTTCACCTTTAGGGTTTTGGACCTAAAAGGAGAGAGGCAATTCTCACACTCTTCACTCAAGAAAAAACCCTTGAGATTTCAATGCAAAGGAGATTGGAATCTTGCAAAGGGATTGTCCTAAAGGCTGGATGAAATCTAATGAGGGGTTCACCACCAAGCTTAGACTTGAAAAAGACAATGTAATGCAAGTTGTAAGATAAAACCCTAATTGAATGCAAACTAACTCTAAATGACCTAGAAATATGAAAAAAACACAACAAAAAGCTATGAAATAGAAAGTGTGCACCTGAGAAACTGAGGAAGGTAGAATGGAGATCTGGAATGCAAGAAATTTTGTTGTCATAGTTGATTGGGACTCATTTTCCAAGTTGGGCGAATTAGTCTTTCTTTGGGGAAAATATGTTTCAGCCAAAAGGGTATTTGGATCTATGAAAATCTTTGTCAGGATTGTACGACGGAACTCATTCACCAATTGTGGTGAATCAGTCCACTTCTAATTTTTTGGAAGTTTTGAAATGGATTTTGTTCCTCTCAGTTTGCTATGCTATTCTTGACTGGTTTCTAGATCTGAAATTGTGAATTTCCACCTGTAGGCCTTCTCCAAGCTTCTCCAAGGCTTGATGACAACTTTAGGGATTTCAAAACTTTTCTCCAATTTTTTATTCTTGAAAAATATGCAACCTAGCACTATAAATTTGACACAAAAGAAGAGGTAAAAATGTTGTGGGGTTATGGAATAGGGGTTTTCCTTGGTCAAACCCCTTGTTGGTAATTAAATAGTGAAATAAAAGCACATATGAATGGAGAATGATGAATGAGAAAATATTAATGTTACAACTCACCAAAACATAGAAATAAGGTGTTACAATTATGCTTGAAATGATTGCAATGGATGTGGTTCTTGACTCTAGCTTGAATGATGTTGATCTTGCTTGAAACACTTGCTTGAATCATAAACTCTACATCACAATTGTTAGCACAATAGCAAACATGAAGAATGTAATCTTTGATATGATGATTAGCACTTGAAGAATGCTCTAAAATGATTGATAATATTCCCTTGAAAGCCTTTGAATGCTCTTGTGAATGCTAAAATTCTCTTGTGAACTCTCTTGAATGCTAGGTGTTGAAAATGAGTGAAAGAACCTTGTATTTATACTCAATTATGCAAGAATTCCTGAAATTACAACACTACAAGCCGGCATCAGATCTAGTAGAATAAAATCCCACCAGAAATTTGAATTAAATTTGAATTTTGGTCACATGGGACTCATTCGTCCAAGGTGGTGAATGAGTCCCACCAAAAATAATGTATGGGACAAAAAAGAAAAGTGTTTAGAAATGTGTGAAACTTGCATCATGGCCAAAAAGAGCTAGGTGGGACTCATTCACCTAAGGTGGTGAATGAGTCCCAGACACTAAATCTAGGCTGCACAAGATAAAAACACCTCAATTATGATTGGTCAATGATTGGTGTTAGGATTATCCTCAAAAAGATGCAATAAATGAGGCTTGTGGATGCAAAATAGGGCCAATTAAAGCATAAGAAAGCCCAATTATTAATGAAAAGCCTAGAGAAATGTGAAAGTGTTTTACAAAACTTTACAACACTCAAAATAAGGAAAGATTAATGTTTATTTTGATTAAAGTTATGTTTATTATGCTTAGTTAATTGATAAAACCCTAGAAAAGTGTGAAAGTGTGTTACAACACTTCACAACACTTTAGCAAGGAACCATTAAATTTCATTAGTTCACAAGGTCCCAAGACCTAATGTGAATGTGTTATCCACATTACAACACTAAATCAAGCCAAGATTAACCAAAATTCACAAGGAGGACCCAAATGAGTGTGAAAATGTCAAGGGATCCATTTTACTACACTACACTAAGTATATAATTCTCCCCAACGTGCTATACTGAAGATCCTTTAATAGTCTTCTATTTAGATGCCTTTAAAAATTTGAAATCCTCATAGCACTTGAAGAATTTCATGTAGGTGCTTGTGGAGGTTATTTTGGAGGAAGAGATCATTAGTTCACAAACTTGTCTGCATAGGATATTATTGGAGGCATATGGAAAAAGATTGCTTTGAATATGTTAAGAAATGTCACAAATGTTAGGAACAAATCAATTTGATTCACACTCCCTCTTCTAAGCTTTGGGCCCACCAAAATTTCTATTTGGCCATTCTCAGTATGGGGATTGGATCTAATTGGAAAAATCTCACCTCCTTCTTTAGCTGGACACACCTTTATAATAACCACAATAAATTATTTCACAAAATGGGTAGAAGCTATTCCCCTTCATTCCACAACTGTTGCTATGATATGTCGTTTCATATTGGAACACATTATTTCTCTGTTTGGAATTCCTTCTGCATTGTTTTCATACAATGGAACACCATTTAAGTATAATGACATGAAGAAGTTAGGTATGTGCAAGATCATCATGGAAAAAACAAGCCCTTAAGTGGTGAAAAAATCAAAAAAATCAAAGTTAGGCAACTTGATGTAAAAATTTGAATAAGTTATCTATATTATTTCAAAAATATTTAAGAATAGAATTTGTAGAAAATTGAATGTAGTTTCCAAACTACTAGGTTTATTTAAAAAAAATCTATTTGGTGAAAATTTGAAATTTCAATGCAGTAGTACTTAAATTTCAGGGAAAAAATAAGTAGGTGTCTGTCTGACCAACCTAACCACAATAAAATGATAATATATTTTTATAATATTTTAGATATAAGTAGAGGACTCATGTCTCGATGTGATGCATATTTTTTTGTAATATTTTTTCAAGTAAATAATTAATTATGAATTTTTTATTACAACTTTAAAAAAATATAAAAAATCGTATGTCTGACCACCTTAACTTGGTTAAAAATTCATGAAATTCATTTTTTTTTTAATCCTATAGTATGTGAAGCATAGAATGTGACACATGTTTTGGATTCAAAAAATGTGATACTGTTTGAAAGCTATAGATGTTTTTCACTTAGCCTATCAATTAGGACTTTAGTTGAAATTCAAATAGAAAATGAATAATAATTATTTATTAAATTCAAAGTAAAGTATAATTTATATTGGTGGAAAGCTGAGAATATCCTTTAAAAACTCTTTTTATTTCATCAATTTTGGGTAAAAAGAAGTCGTCAGCCACATACCCTACACATACCCATCATATCGACACTTTTTGGTCCATCATGATCCTACACATACCTTGTTCTTAGAAATGTTTAACACCCAACATCATTTCTCAATTCCTTACTACATGCAATCTAATGGTCAAGCCGAATCAACTAATAGAATCCTTGAACAAATATTATAGAAAACAATAAAGAAACACAATAAGGACTAGCACACATAGTTGACATACACATTATGGGCTTACCTTTCTAGCATAAGAAATTCCACTGTGACTACTCCTTATAACCTTGTGTATGGTACATAGGCAATAATTCCCTTAGAGTTTGAGATTCCTTCATTAATAAGATTTTTCTTTGAAAGGAATTATTGATGACAATAATTATAAGGAACAATGATTTCATCAGCTTGAAATGCTTTATGAACAACACATTAACACTCTTGAACATCTTCAATCTTACTTTAGAAAACTGCAGTGTAATTACAATGACCATGTCATCCCTCATGCATTCAATAAAGGTGATTTGGTGTTATTCAAAAATTAATGTAACACCAATGCCGACCTAATTGAAAAAGGAAAATTCAGCCCTAATTGGTTAGGACCTTATATAATTAATGAAAGTTATGGGTCTAGATCATACATGTTAACAAAAATGGATGGTACACCTCCTAAGGAACCTATAAACACCACACATTTGGGCTGATACTATGCCTAATCTTCTTGAATAGTGTGAATGATAAAGCAGTGGTGCTAGAGTTAGTAGATGACCATCTATGTGCTCTCGCATTGCTTCATTCTTGACAAACAATTATTTGTGTGTCTTGAATAATAAAGTAATTATTTAAATTAATTTTAGATAGTTACTTTAGGCTTCATGATATTCAAGATAATATTGTATGTTGTGTTAGATTAGATCCTTATATGCATTTATTATTCTATAATTAGATCATAGGTGCATTTAATTTAGCATAACATACCCAATCACAATGTCACATTTAAGAGAAACTAGAATAGTTCTAATTAGATCACATAAAGCAAGTTAAATCATAAAGATATTTATTAAATAGTCTTATAAAATATTATTTGATAAATCACATCACATTTCCATTTAACATACAACACATAAGCATAAATAATAAAGCATAAAAATGATCATATATATATATATCAGATTTTTAAGTTCATGTATCAAATATACAACACTAGGGTGGCCTATGGCTACTAGACCCCTCAGGATCTGGTGATTGCATCTGTCTAGATATAGTCCATTGAGAGATGGTAGTAGGTGATTATGATTGTGAACCGATAAGGGAATCCAAATCATACTATAGACCATGTGCTCATCCAATGGCCTCTTTGTGCTCTTCCACTAGGTGGTCTCTCTCTACCTATAGCCTGACTACCTCTGCATGGAGTCTCTCAACCTCCCCTAAACCTTGAGATGACCAAATCTCCTCATAAGAAGCCTCAACTTGATGAGCACATCTCCTAGCACCCTCATATGCTTCCCTCAATTTGACATATGGCTCGAACAACTATGGGTATTGCTACACAATGGGTGGGGGCACTAGTCTGTATCAATAACATCATCGAAGACTATCATAGCCACTATCTCTACAACAACCTAATGGTAGAGATCATGTAAGTCTCTCATAGCCCCTATAAGATAGAAATCATAAATATATTCACTACACATCATGATGTATATATACATAAAATTAAAACACTAAGCATGAGAATAACAATAAATAAAGTGTCATCATCTAGATCTCTAGCTAGATGTGCAAAGACAACCTCGTCCTGTGTTGGAGGCATGGAAGATGTTACTGACTGTGATCTAGTCACACCAGTGGGAGCTGGCTCTCTCCACTCGTGGCCAACTAGATCCTCATTTTTTGTGTCATCACCCCCACTCATCAGCGGCTCCTCCTCATCCTCCTCCTATCCATCATAATTTGAGTTTGCTTCCTCATCATAGTCCTCATCTATCTCATCTACCAATAGGTGTACACCCTTGAGCCCGGTCTCCTTAGCTCTCTCCTCCTCATTGTCCCTATGATCTAGAAGTGGTACTACAAAGCCTATAGGATCATCTATCAGGAATATAGGAGCTGGTCATGCTGCTTCCCACCACTCCTCATACGCATCTGTGGCATCAACGTTAGAGACCAGGGGCACATAATGATCCTCACAATTTGATTCATTGTACATCATCAATGGTGAACCATCTTGTATCTATGGGCCTCTGAGAACTTTGCACTAATTTCCTATAGAAAGGCCATGCTATTGGTGGTACATGTATCTACCCAAACTATCGCATGACATGATCATAGTAGAAGGGTTGTACTATGTAGTTGTGTCTACCCAGTAGAAATCTTTCCATTTATATCCTCCACAACTGTGGGGTCTCATCTAACCACTGTGGTATCAATTGGTATGGTCTCCACAAGATCTCCTCTTGATCCAATCGGTCGAATATAACCCTCCAAAACTATAAATCCTTGTACTATCATAACTACCTTAGTGGATATCTAAAAATGTGAGGATATCCTAGGGCTAATATCAATGAAAACCCTATTATCCTAGTGCATGTGATATGCTCTAGGCACCACACATGTAGTAGTGTACTGGACACCATATTTTTGACCTCGTGGTATGCAAACCACCCTAGATCATAATACAAATGTGTAAGGATGTTGCATCCCTAGGCATATATAATTCTCTGCTGTGCCATCCTTTGTATCATGTGAACTAGTCCTCTGTCTAAATGTGCTCCCTGACCATTGGGGATGAGTACTAGTGCCACTATCAAAATCATGATTTGTACCAAAAGTGGTGCTCTCGAATAAAGTAGCCATGATAGTGCAATGCACGACCCCATGATGTCATCCTGAATCAAAACTCTAAGGAAGAACTGCATATTGTATTTCATCTCATGAATGACCAATCCCCTACAAAACAAACTCTCTCGTCTCAAATAAAAACTTGAAGAATGCGATGGATGTCCTCTAGGGTGATTGCAATCTCACAATTGGAAGATGAAATGTACAGGTGTCTGCATCCCACCTCTCAGCCAATGCCATCAACATAGCGTCATTGTACCTCATGGGGGTCATGAGGTACACCCACTATAATACAGTGCTCTATAGTATCTGTGTATCCTCCTCTAATAATGTCGAGACTAAGTCTCATAGGTGAGAAAATTGTACCCTCTAATAATTTCGAGACTAAGTCTCGTAGGTGAAAAATCTGTTTGCCACTAAGACACTGTCATGACTGGGGTGAAATCTAACAAAAAAGGAAAAAATGTCCTATAAGCATTCTAAAATCTTAAATCCATACATCAAAAATAGAAAAAGTGTGATAAAGTTATTCTAGTGCACTTTCCTAAGGGTCCTAGACACTTTATTTCCCTTTTGGGACACTTCACGAAGAAACAAGACACTTTGCAAAAAAGTGGGACACTTTGTGGCAAAAGGGGACACTTTGTGAAAGAAGGGGACACTTTGCGAAAAACTTGGACGCTTTGACAATTTTTCTTCCAGGGTCCTAAATCAACCTAGAAATGTGTAAAAACATAGAATAAATTCATAAGGACAAAGCTAAGGTAGAAAAATCAACTCACCTAATGCTGCAACTTGCCTTGGGCTACCTCCTCCAGTAGGACCTTGAGTCTCAGAGGCTTGTACTCTTGTTGGCTCAGAATATTCAATCACTCTCCAAAATATTCAAGCTAAAAGAAGGTAAAAGATAAAATTAGGTTAAGTTACTTCACTTTTTGCTCATATATAGGTTAAAGTTAGGTTTTTACTATATTAGGGTTAAAAACACATTTTCATTGAAACTAGCATACTGGGGGCTGGAGAACTCTGTTTTCGACGCTATTTGTTGCATTGGAATTGTGATTCCACTTCCGTCCTCATAATATATCTATCATTATGTGGTATGGTATTTGGAAATACCCTATGATATGACTTACCTCATTCAATGCGTTTAGACTGTTACCTTGATTCCACCTCCATAAAGCAAGCAGAATCAAGGGGGCATACATCTACCCTCATATTTGATTTCTAGAAGAAGTTAAAGATAAGATAATTTTTGAATGACTAACCAATTATTGTTGCAGGATGCTATTCCTAACATTGTGGTTTTGTAGATAGCTACATTGGGGGCTTCATTCTCCCATGTTGTGAATGAACCTATATGAGTATCCTTTTATGAAACAAAGTTTATTCTTTGCATTCCTTTAGCTTACATATGCATGTAGAGTCATATGGGCACTAAAGTGGGGGCTAAATGTAGTGTAGAAGATTGTACGCTCTTGAAAATAGTACAATTACATAATTAATTTGGAACTATTTTAGCACCCTTGCATTAAATACCCCTTTAAATCATCATTAATAGGCCCCTAAGACCCTTTATTTTGGATCTCAAGACTTATTTCAACTAAAAATCTGACAAAATCATCAAAAACACTAAAATTCCTAACAATCCACCTCAAAAATTTAAGGTGGGACTCATATCCCACCTTGGGCGTATGAGTCCCCCTAGGTGGAACCCATATGCCATAAGTGGCGTATGAGTTCCATTTGGGACCTTTTCAAGGTTTGAGTGGGAAATTCAAGTTTTAATTCAAATTTTTGGTTGATGTCAGCTTTTGAGATCTAAATAATGGTAAATTAGGTGTATTTCCTATATAAGAAAGCTTCTAAGTCATTATTTGATCTAAGAAATAATCTAGAAGACCAATTTCAAGATCCAAGCACTCAAGAGAATTCAAGTATTCTTCACAAGAGCATTCAAGAACAAGTAATCAACAAATTTGAAGCCTTGGAGCAACATTATAGTGTTTTTGCAGGTCTTCAAGCTCATTTTCATTCACGATCTAACATTGTGAAGAGTTGGTTTTGGTTGACTATGGTGAATCATGATGGATTCTAGGTTGGGGAGATGCAACTAGCCATCAAGCCAAGCCTAATGACTTGTTTCCTAAGTGATTTCATCCTCCATTATCACTCTACTTTCAACCTAAGGAAGGTACATGTCTCATTGTGGCTTATTAGGGTGATTAGAGATCTCCCAAATTAAGTCATTCATGTTCATATTTCATTCATGCATCTCATTCTAGCATAGTAGAATAGGGTTGCATTGCATTTCAAATTTATTAATATTAAACAAACTTAAGGTTAGGGTTTATGTTCACATTTGCATTCAAGATCTATTGTTTTTGATAAAAGGGTAAAACGGGTTTTACAGGGACCCGAAACCACAAAGTTTACAAAACAGAAGGACTAAGAAGTCCAACCACAAAAACTAGCTGCCCTAGAAAAGATCAGCAACAACCAACCGAACAAAACCAAAAAGGACGAAACAAAGGAAAAGCAAAGAAAGCACAAAAACCCCAGCCTTTACTTCAGAGTCATGAGGACAGACTCTCTCTCCTCCTCCAGCTTCTGCATGTCATTGACACCCTTTTTATAAGTTTGAATCATCCTAGAAGTAGGGGAGACCTTGCGCTTCAGGTTGGCTCTGGTTCTTTTGGAAATGCCCGCGTCCGTGTCCTGGCTTTTGTCCTCTGTTTCCTCCAGATCCACCACTAGAGACCCCTGCTGGGTTTTATCAAGCTTCTCACCCATAGCGTTAATGATAATGGCATTGTGTCTAGCCATTCTGTTATTTTGCTTAGCGACGGTCTTGATAGTCTTCATTATATAATCAACCTTAGAATCAAAATCTCTATTACTATGGCCATGGACCCCCCTGTCCACATCTTTCTTTTCAATCTCAACAATTTTAGCAACCAGATCTTTGATCTTACTTTGAAGGGAAAACTAGGGGTTTGATCGAGGCAAACCCCACATAAGAAAATCAACTCTATATTTTATTTTGTAAGTCATTTTATAGGTTTAGATCTAGAAATAAATTTGGGAAGGAAGAGTAGGGATTGGAGTACAAAGCTGGACTTTGAATTCTTGAAAAAGTGGAACAAGAATAATACGCTAGAAGTGGCATATGAGTCCCCCTATAGGAAAAATTCTAGATTTTTGCAGATCCTGAATCTACACTGCCAAAAACCTGATCGAGACTAGGAACCCTAGTTTAGGACTGATACACCTAGATTGGCATATGAGTCCTAGTGTGCCTTAATTCTAGTATTTTTAGTGTTTTAGAGCTCATTCCATGCATATTCAAGTTTCCAGGTGCACACCCCCGATCTCTCATCTTTTTGTTTTGATTTACATGCTTTTCTAGGTCATTTAGTGAAGTATTGCATCACATTAGGTTTTAGCATTAGGTCTTGCATTTTCATTAGTCTTTCCAAGCCCTAGCTTGGTGGTGAACTCCTCTGTAGTTTATAATCAAAGCCTAGGACAACCCCTTTGCATACCTAAGATTGAGATCTCTAGGGTTTTCCTTGAATGAGAAGTGTAGAAGATTGTTGTTCTATGTTCTAAACCATAAGCAATGACAAAATTCCACCTTTCATTTAGAAAGAAGATACTTAATTTTTTAAATTTATTTTTTCACTTGATTGCTAGCAATAATCCTCTAAAACCTTTTTAATGCCTCTTCTTGAAAAATAGATTTAACAAATAAAAGTGTATCATTTGTAAATAATGAGTGGGTCATATTGATGGTTGAGTTTGGGATATCTATACCTTGTCATGCACCTTGAGCTCTTGCCCTTGCTATTTCCCAACTCAACAATTCTACCATTAAAATGAAAAGGAAAGGCAATAAAGGATCACCTTGTGTGACACCTCATGATGAATTGAAGAAGATATTTGGAGTACCATTTACCAAGGCTAAGAACTTGGTCTGTGATATAAATGAACTAACCCATCGATACCATTTGTGAGAAAAGCTTAGGTTTTTTAGCACTTTTAGGAGGAAAAATCAATTTAGTCTATCATAGGCCTTCAACATGTCAAGTTTGATAATCATTGTTCAAAGATTCTTTCTTCCTTGATGGAATGCAAATTTTCATGGGCTATTAAGGCCTCTTCAACTATATCCTTTCGTGGGACAAAGCCTCGCTCATCCGTGATAATTCTTGGAATGATCTTGGCTAGTCTCATAGTGATTTCTTTGGAAAAGATTTTGGAAATGGTGTTGCATAGTGATATAGGCCTAAAATCAACAAAGGTAGATAGTTTTTGAGTTTTGAGGATTAGCGCTATGAATGCATTGTAGTAATGGAAAAAGTATCCTTTTTCCTTACTTGATTTAGGAATAATTGTCATTGAATTAACCTAATTTTTCCTAGGTTTAATGTTATAATGCGTTGTAATACATTCACATTGATCTTGGGCCCCCTTTAAATAATAAAATTAACTTAATGTGTACCCTATTTATGGTGCTCTATTAAAGTGTTCTAACACAATTTCACATTTATATAGGGTCATTTTAATTAATTGTGGTTAATTAGAGTTAATTATTCCCTTTAATTCAAATTTAAGCCTTATTTATGACACCTCCTAAATATCTATCATGACACCCATAATTCAAATTATATTACATTTAATTGGTCAAAATCAACGTACTAGAAATTGGTGCTAGGACCCACTCACCCTAGGTGGTGAATGAATATTCCCTCTATAGGACCCCCTTTTATTAGCATATTTTGAATGGGTTTTTAGTGATATTTCATCCCTTGAAGGAAAGGTCTTGGAAAACAGTGCCAGGACCCATTCACCTTAGGTAACGAATGGGTCCTCCCTTTATGAGGACCCCCTTTTTGAATTTCATTCTAATGGGAATTTAATAATGTTTGTTTCCAGATCTGGTGTCAACTTGAATTGTTTGAATTTTGGGTTTAATCTCTTGATTTAGTATAAATAAGGGGTTAATTCACATTTTTTCTCCTAGCAAGTTTAATTTATCATAAGGGTACATTCACAATCTAGCCTTATAGAGTTTACAAGAGCATATTCAAAGGAATTTGAAGGTAGATTATCAAGGTTTTATTGCAACAATTCAAGAACGTCTCATCATTTCTAAGGCATAAAGCATTCATGGATGTTGTTGAGCTAAGAAGGTTGATGTAGTATTTAGGATCTATTGCAAGAATTTTTCACATCTTATTCAAGGATCAAGATCTACATTCTTCATGGCCACTACATGTTAGTTTGCAGATTTACATCACAAGACAACATCCAAGGTATTAACATTGCATCATTTCATGTTCATGCTTCAATTACATCATTTCATCATTTGGTTTAATTACCTACAAGAGGTTTGACCAAGGAAAAAACCCTATTCACTAACAATCAACAAGTTTTTCTTCCTTTGAATGTGTGTTTGCAAATTTATAGGTTGAGGATCAAGCAGGGAAGAAGTTAAGAGAAAAGTTAAAAATTTGTCAAGTTGCAAAGTTGACCTTCAAAGTGCAAGAACAAAGAATTGAAGCTACATAATTAAATACAGGTTTTCAAGAGCTAACAACCAAGAATCTGAGAGTGCAAATATCAAATAAAACAACCTAGATCTCAGTTTCAAAAAGCCTAACAAAGACCCATTTTCCATTGAAGGCGAATGAGTCCTTTGTGCCCTAAAAATAGGCTTCTTGCAGCAAGGTACACATCTCTTTGAGCTCTAAAAACTCCCCTCATAGTTTTTATAAGAGTTAGGGTCAAATTTTTATTGTTATTTATATATTTTGGACCTTACAATTGCATAAATCATAGTGATTTTGTGTGGAGAAATTCTAGTGGTTTATCTTGATCCATTTGATCTTGATAAACCCCCTACTATTTGTTCACCTAATCATTAATGGCGAACCCGACATATTGAACATTGCAATTTTCTAATTTTTGAAATCTTTGCATCTTATATTATATCTTGCATTCACTTGCATCTCATTTGTATCGAATTAAGATCTCATTTAGGGTTTCTCGCATTGCATTCACAATTGCATCTCATTTAGGGTTTAGATTTGTATTGTTTTACATCTCTCTAAATCTTCAAAATACAAAAAAAATTTAATCATTTTGCATATCATTTAGATCTTATTTATTTACATTTGAAAATAAAAACAAAATTACGTTTCAACATAGGTCCTTGCATTCATATTTTCATTGCATTTCCACATTGCATTTCTAGAAAATCTGAAACTAAAACTCACTACCTCAGATCTATAATTGAAAGACATTACTGAAAGCTTGAAAATCATTCAAAAATAGTTTAAAAATACCTAACTATGACCCATTTTCCATTACTGGAAAATGAGTCCCTGATCAAGCCAAAGCTAAACCTTCTGGCATTTGAAAAAGCATTAAAAATCACCCTAAAATCCACAAAAAACATCTCAAAAAAACTTAACTAGGACCCATTCGCCCTTACTGGTGAATGAGTGCCTATTAGCTACTGACCTCATTTTCTAGAAATTAAAATCTCAATTTTAGGCTTTTATTTTTTGCTGTTACTTGCTTGTTTCAGTTTCCTAATTTTCTATTTCATCAAATTCATTGCATTTAGCTTAAATTGCTTCATTTCAGTGCATTGTTAAAATTCAAAATTGGATTCAAACATTTCATTTCCAACTTATTGAATTATGTAATCAGTAAATTGCATTGCTTATAATTTGAAAATTGCATTTCATTCTAGGTTGTTGCATTGCCTCTTTCCATTTAGGGTTTTCACACTAGGGTTGTAAAACTTGCATGAGCTTTACAACTTGGTGTCCTATTCACAATACTATTATAAGACACATTTTGAAGCTCATGTCATCCCACAATATCTCACTCACCATGGATCTTGGATTTTCTGAATTGCTTTCTGATAGTGTTGTTAATCAACCCTCCATGGCTAAAGATTTGTATACTTCCCTTCAAATCTCACCGGATTACCTAAACAAACTAGATGAAACATTCAAAAACTTACAAGCCCATATCCTTAGTGAATGCATAGACATTAGCTTGGTTCCCATCATACAAAACCTAAGGAAAGTTCTTAAAATAGGAAAAAAAACACAAATTTTCTATAGTCTTAGTCACTTCATTCACAACTATTGGAATAAGGAAAACGATAATGATATACATGCCACAGTCAATCCTCCTAGTGAAACTAAGAACAATATTAATATGGATAATGATTATACAAAACCACATCCCATAGATAAACTAATATGATTTATCGAAGATAAACCTTGTACGGGCTCAACTAAAAAGCCTCTTGACATTGCTTTCTCACAAAATGACATACTTAAATGTGCACTTGATGGTCCTCTTTACATAGATGGCCAAATAATTGATAATCCCACTAATGGGATATTAATTGATCCTATATGTGGAGAGAATGTGATAACTGAAGAATTCTTATATGTGCATGAACTATATCAAGATACATATGACATACCGAAAGCATGGATCAAGACACATAATGGGTTTGCTTGCCCTATGGTAGGATTGATAGATCTCCCTTTAAAAGTGGGACCAAAAACATTAACTATCTTATTTTCCATCATTTCACAATTAGACCAATTTCATGTGAAGTTAGGCTATCAATGGCTCTGTTCCATGAATGTCTAAAGTTTCCATTTTGAAATGATATCTTTACTGTGTATCATAGTGGATTTAACCCTACCTCGGCCTAAGGGAATTTTTCAGTAGATTTATTTTGGCCCAAGCCTTTGGAACCTATCAAGCCTCATGAGGATTTATTTTTCAAATAATATCAAAAGTTTAAGGCAAAGAAAATAGAAAAATTATCCCTTCGAAACATGCCTCAACCTATAAATAAAACACCTATCCTTGATGAAACAATGATCGAACCAAAAACACTTTTGAACATACAAGAACAACCTATAGTGAAACCTCCTACAATTTCCTACAAGAGACAATGAGATAACACAAACAATCCCATTGTCCCTCCTAGAGTCAAACAAGTTTACAAAGTTAAAGAGAAAGTGGTTGAACAACCTGTTTTTGTTTCTTTTATTCCTCCCAAGGAAGATAAGGAACCTATGATTGATAAACTTGCTCTTACACAAACAAAAATTGAGAATATATTGAAAAGGATTTGAAGTGCTAGAGAGTGTAGGCATAGGCGATGTGCTATTGCTCGTAGATTACAAGCTCAAGATGACAAAAACAATATAGAAAATTAAAATACGAACTTACCTGAAGCAAACCATGATGACTCCATACCTTTCCGCAACATAAACAAGAACATTCCATGGACATTATCATTCGACCTCCTGTTGTTATAAATCTAGACGATGACATTAACATAGCAAAAATTGATGAACAACTGCATGATGAGTTGAATACATTGTTTTCTTCTTCTATGAGCTTAAATGACAAATCTCCTAAAAAGAGTGTTGAACCTAGTTCTTCTCCTAGTTTGACACTTGCACTTGTCCCTTTGGCTAGTTATCTACCTTCCATTTATACTGATCGAGATTGGGCTATAGATGACATGCTTTAGGTTGAATCACATGTGCCTTACTAGTCTTTTGCTTTTTCATGTTTCCTTTATGTGATTGCATGTACGTAAAGTGATCCCCCATGTTGTTTCATTTGACGTACCTCTCTCTTTTTGTGCATTCTTATATATGTACCATTCATTCTTCTATATGTCGTAATCATTTCATTTGTCTTGTGTTTTCCTTTTGGGGATGATGCAAGGCATTGAGACATTTAGGTCTCTTCCATGTTGACTCAAAAGGATTTTTCTTTGTTTTTGCTCTCTTTCTGTCATTCTTCCAGTTCAATGAGTATTTGGGGAATGATGACAGTTCCATGCTCTATGACAACATTGTAGAAAGAACATACTGACCCCAAATCCATAGATCCCTTATGTATTTGTGGGGGCAACCCCTCTTTCCTTTTTCATGACACAACTTATTTCAGGGGAATACATCGATGAGATCTTTCAACAAAATTTCATGGCGTGATTTTTCTTTTTTCTTGTGATGTGTCCTCTTCTTTGTGGTGTCATTGGATTTGCTTTCCTCCAATAGTGTATGATATACCATCATGGCATGATGCAAATGAGGCATCCCATGAGTGACAATCTAATACCCTTGACTTGTCCTCTCTTGGAGACATTGGGCACAATGCTCCATAAGAAGAAGACCTTTATGTGAACAAAGAAAAATACCCTTTAAAAAAACTTATAGACATGGGTATGTGTAGGATCATGATGGGCCAAAAAGTGGCAATATGTAACTAATATGATGGCCCATGTGGTTGAAAACTTTTTTTTACCCAAAATTGATGAAACGAAAAGGGTTTTTAAAGGAGATTCTCAACTTTCCACCAATATAAATAAAGATTTACTTTTAATTTAATAAATAATTATTATTCATTTTCTATTTGAATTACGACTAAAGTTCTGATTGATAGGCTGATTGAAAAACATCTATAGCTTTCAAACAATATCACATTTATTGAATTCGAAAGATGTGTCACATTCTATGCTTCACATACTATAGGATTAAAAAAAATGAATTTTAAGAAGTTTTGACCAAGTTGAGGTGGTCAGACATACGAGTTTTTATATTTTTTAAAATTTGTAATAAAAAATTCACAATTAATTATTTACTTGGAAAAAAATTACAAAAAAATATATCACATCAGGACATGAGTCCTCTATTTATAGCTAAAATCTTATAAATTTTTTTATCATTTTAATGTGGTTAGGGTGGTCAGACAGACACCTACTTCTTATTTTTTCCCTGAAATTTAAGGACTACTGCATTGAAATTTCAAATTTTCACCAAATAGATTTAAAAATAAATAAATAAACCTAGTAGTTTAGAAACTACATTCAATTTTCTACAGATTCTATTCTTACATATTTTTAAAATAATATAGATAACTTATTCAAATTTTTACGTCAATTTGTCTAACTCTGATTTTTTTGAATTTTTTGCCACTTAAGGGCCTGCTTTTTCCATGATGATCTTGCACATACCCACATGACATTACAAAATAATTTACAAAAGCATTACATTGTGCTGCCTTACCTAAGTTGTCAGGAGGATAACTTCGGCATGGTATGAGAGGCTAATATGATTATCTCATTTTCCACCTCATTGGGATAAGTCACCTAGTGGACAAACTAAGGTTCCACTACTCCAGAGTGAGCATATACATATTTGGGAAAAATCACCTAGTGGACAGACTGACGTTCCACTACCCTAAAGTGAGCAACAAATGTTACAGACAAACAACCCTGTTCCACATTGCATTGGGATGGTTGTGCTTAATCCTTTTGTTTTTGTTGGCCTTTGACAAGGTATGATTATGTATCTTTGTTATTGTTACATACTTAAGTGTCCTGAATATCTAATTTAGTGTGAGTTTGACATGGTGTCATCCTCTCACTAAAGTGGCGGAAAAATGTAGTAACAAAAAAAAATCATTTTTCCTTACTTGATTTGGGAATAATTGTCATTGAATTAACCTACTTTTTCCTAGGTTTAATGTTGTAATGTGATGTAACGCATTCACATTGATCTTGGGCCCCATTTTAATAAAATGAACTTAATGTGTACCTATTTGTCATGTTGTAAAGTTTTGTAACACACTTTCACATTTATCTAGGGCCCTTTTAATTAATTGTGGTTAATTAGAGTTAATTAGCCCCTTTAATTCAAATTTAAGTCTTATTTATGACACCTCTCGAAGATCTATCTCGACACCGATGATTCAAATTACATAACATTTAATTGGGAAAAATAAAAGTCCTAGAAATTGGTACTAGGACCCATTCGCCCTAGGTGGTGAATGGGTCCTCCCTTTATAGGACCCCCCTTTATCATCATATTTCAAATGGGTTTTTAGTGATCTTTCATCCCCTAAAGGCAAGTTCTTGGAAAATAGTGCTAGGACCCATTCACCCTAGGTAGAGAATGGGTCCTCCCTTAATGGGGACCCCCTTTTTGAATTTCATTATGATGATAATTTAATAATGTTTGAATTGTTTGAATTTTGGGGTTAATCTCTTGATTTAGTATAAATAAGGGCTTAATTCACATTGTTTCTCCTAGAAAGTTCAAGTTATCATAAGAGTACATTCACAAGAGTATTTTCAAAGTCATTTCAAGGCAAATTATCAAGGTTTTATTGCAACAATTCAATTTCATTTCATCATGTCTAAGGCATAAAGCATTTATGCATGTTGTTGAGCTAAGAAGGTTAATGTAGCATTGAGGATCTATTGCAAGCATTGTTCACATGTTATTCAAGGATCAAGATCTACATTCTTCATGGCCACTACATGTTAGTTTGCAGATTTGCATCATAAGACAACATCCAAGGTATTAACATTGCATCATTTCATGTTTCAATTACATCATTTCATCATTTGGTTTAATTACCTACAAGGGTTTTGAGCTAGGAAAAACCCCTAATCACTAACAATCAACAAGTTTTTATTCCTTTGAATGCGTGTTTACAGATTTGCAGGTTGAAGATCAAGTGGAGAAGAAGTTTAGAGTAAAGTTACAAAAGTTGTCAAGTTGAAAAGTTGACCTTCAAAGTGCAAGAACAAAGAATTGAAGCTACAAAATTAAATATAGGTTTTTGGGAGTTGACAACTAGGAATTTGAGAGTGCAGATGTCAAGGAAAATAACCCAAATCTTAGTTTCAAAAACCCTAACAGGGACCCATTCGCCACTGAAGGCGAATGAGTCCTTTGTGCCCTAAAAATAGGCTTCTTGTAGCAAGGTACACACCTCTTTGAGCTCTAAAAACTCCCCTCATAGTTGCTATAATAGTTAGGGTCAATTTTTTATTGTTATTTATATCTTTTGGCCCTTATAATTGCGTAAATTGTAGTGATTTTGTGTGGAGAAATTCTAGTGGTTTATCTTGATCCATTTGATCTTTGATAAAACCCCCTACAGTTTTTTCATATAATCATGTGTTATTCAATTCCTTTAAGATCTTTCTGTTTCTCCTTGATTCCTCTAAAGATTGCAAAATTTCACACCCCATGAACCCCCAACCTTTTTGGAAGAACATCGTAGTAAACCCATCAAGACTTGGGGCTTTGTCTAGTGGTAGGACATTGGTGTGGGGTTTGGTTTTTACTTTTGGCTAAAGCAATGGTTTCCAATATTAAATTTTTTGGAAGAGGACCATTATCTGTGTGGCTTGATTCTGAATCCTCACAAACTAGGATTTTTGCGAGGCATTGAGGCTGGATGTTCAAGGGAATGATATGAGGAACAACAAGTAGCAATATTTTCAAACCCAATCTGTTGTTTCCAGATTTCACACTTGGAGTGGATGGCGAAGACTTTTGGGAGTAATTTTTTAGTGTTTTAAAGGACACAAATTCTAGTTAGTTTGTAGGATTATTGGGTAAACTTTGAATCAATGCTTTGGATGATGCCAATGGAGTTTCCTAAGGATTCAAGGATTTGGTGTGCCTTGTATTCAAGGGGTAGATTTTTCATTTAGATCAAGAATGGTATATATTGAATTGACATAGAACTAGGGTTGAAGTGGTGAGTCCAAGGTTGTAGGTATAAACCTTGTCCATTGAAAAACTAGGCTTTTTCTTTAAGGGATTTATCATGTTCTACTCTAAAGTTAAAAATGACAATAAAATAGCCCATTTCCTCATGGGTGTAGAAAACTTTTGAGGCCCCCAATCATTGGTCATGAACCCATTTTTCTAGTGTATTAATGAATGGGATACAGTTAAAAACCTTATCTATGAGTGTATGAATTTTGAGGATAGATACTGTTGGTGTCAACCATCGAGCCTTAGATCACAACCTGCAAATGATCTTCACAAAAAACATGAGAGAGGCAACACAAGGCCATTTCACCAGAAATAATACGAGATGAGATGATTAAATTACATAATGTTACAACCTTTTAAATGCATGAAGTATATGGCGGGTGTAAAACTACCCGATATGGGAAAGAAACCACCCGTGAATAATTAAATACAAAACTAAATGCAATAGCCTAAGTAAACTTAAGCGTAAATATGCTATTTACTCTATCTATTAGAGGGGAGCAACCTATCTTTCAAGACGTGCACATGGTATTCCAGTTCGGAAAATGAGTACGGTAGTGCAGCATGTGGAGGTGCTTTGGGAGCAAGGATACTTCAAGGAGACCCCATTTTTTGGTTGTCGAGGGACAAAGCTAGGCGTATGTTGAGGGCTTTGGTTTTTTCCTTTCCACTGGCCCTGGTTGAAGGGCTTTGTTTGCTGAGAGAAAGTTGGAGTAATCGAGAGTTTTTCAGGGAAGGGAATCATGCAAGAAACTCAGGGGAGGCCCACCAAGCCATGGGAAAATTGCAGACCACCCCTGAGTAATGTTCAGATTTCGTCCTCTTGGGGATTGTTGCGGATCATGCCCACGTCTGCCTCCTTGGAAAAGCCACTGATCACCTTTTTTCCTTGACTTTTGAGTGCCTTTATGAGGATTCACAGCCCGTGAGGTGCCTTGAAACCATTGGAATGAGGGTTTCTATTGATTTCCAGGGTGAAATTTTGAAAAATGCTCATTGGAGGGTCGCTCTCGCTGTCGCATTTTCCCACTGGAGGGTCACAGTTTACTAAAGATTGAAAGACACATCAAAATACAATTTTACAATTTATACAAATATTTTACAATCATAATTAAAAATAAAAGTTTATGTAAAAAGCATTGTAAAAAATATATTGAAAAGTTGATGATTATGTTTCCCATCTCTAATCTCCATAACTTTAATTGGCTATACAAATAAAAATTATGCAATATATTTCCAACATTTCTTTAATCCACATTTTGCAGCCATTCTACTACTAAGTACAGTACACAGAAATAGAAGAGTGAAGAATCGATACAAACATTCTAACCAAAGAAAAAGATGCAGTTCATGCAGTATGATCAGATTGAACATATGGAAATTTAAATGTTAAGAACTATGTATGGTGGCAGCTAAAAAATGATACGAAAGATGGGACTATTAAAATATTAGAAATTTGTGGAAAGGAGTGACAGTTTAACATAATTGAATTAGAAAACAATAATTTTGATTAAAAATACTAAGAAAACAAAATGGACGATTACTATATGAGTTCATCACCATAAAAATTCAATTCATATTTACTTCTTGGCCAAGTGCGTGCCTGAAATTACCAAGAAGTTGGTTATATTTCTTTTATTAAAAACAAATCTCCTGCTTAATTGTTTAACTAAAATCAAAACCAATGATACAAGCTATCTCTTCCTGTGGTATCGCTGACTGTGAATAAATATTAGAGGTAGTTATAATTGTTAAAGCGACGCTTCTGTTCTTTTCTTTTGCTTGCTGGAAACACTTGATAGAGACAACTTTACAAATTTTCAATTATTATGAACAGAGATTACATTGAAAGTCAACTGGTTTCTTTAATGATTGCGTACACCTCATGTTGTAGGTTTGGCTGGTAGTTATACCTTATCATCCTTTCCTTGTTGCCCGTTTGACACTGACAAATATGGAGAATGGTATGCACTTTAAAAAGTGGAGAAAATTTACTTTACTTTGTAGGAGGTATTAAAGAGTTGTAATTCAATTGATTAAATATAATTGATAAGAGATAGTATGTTTTCTAATTATGTTATTTCAAGATTCAAATATTTAAAATATGATATAATGATGTGACCAGAATTATATCTCAGATGATTTTGACAAAAGATGTATCAACATAGAAGTAACTTCTGTATTAAATAACAAAATGAATTCATAGATAATATAAAATCCTCTGTAAGAGATAATTTAGATTTAGTCAGCATTACCCATATCCATAACAGTCTTTGAAGCCAACCAACAGAGTTTCTGATGATCAGTCACACCAGCCAAAACGTCCTGTAGTTAATATATAATATTATGGTAATGGACATGCATAGTTTGCTTCTTTACGGATATAAATTGAAGGCCTAATCAATATTTGTTGTATGCACAATTGCTAGAACGAAAGACAAGATACAGATGGCGAGCATGTGGCTTCTTCTTGTTTGCTTTTCTGCAGTTGTATTTGTGTGTGAGGGATTTGAGCTGAGTAATAATTTCTACGAGAAGAGCTGCCCATTAGCTGAGGACACTGTGAAAACAGTGGTGGAGAAACACATAGCTAATGATCGCACCCTTGCGGCCCCTCTCTTGCGGATGCATTTCCATGATTGTTTTGTGCGAGTCAGTAATACGTTATATCCCCCACTTGTTTGCTTCTTATTGTTCTGTGTCACTAATCAATGTTTTAGACAAGCTGCACAGTTAAATGTTCGGGCATAATGTGTGAGTGTGTTGTGGTTAAACTAGGGCTGCGATGCGTCAGTGCTTCTCAATTCCACAGCTAACAACTCAGCAGAGCGAGACGCCACTCCAAACCTCAGCCTGCGAGGATTTGAAGTAATTGATGATGTGAAAGCAGAAATAGAGAAGAAATGTCCAGGCGTCGTTTCGTGTGCCGACATTGTCGCCCTGGTTGCACGGGACGCTGTCGTTGCTGTGGTAATAAACATTGGACTTATATGTATATACTTTTTAGTTTAACTGTAAAAAGAATTTCATCATCAGAAAGTCTATAAATCAAGTGAAAGAAAACCACTAGATTAATATATATACAATGATGGTTGAATGTTATGAGAATACTAACTTAATAGTGTAAGTAATGAGCAGAATGGAGGACCATTCTGGCGGGTGAGGACTGGACGAAGGGATGGAATGACATCCCTCGTGAATGAGGCTTTGAACAATATTCCATCGCCGTTTTTTAATTTCTCACAACTCAATGCATCCTTTGCAAGCAAAGGGTTAAACATTAAAGACCTTGTTGTTCTGTCAGGTATATAATAAATAATATATTTTACTTTAATCTCCGTAACATTTCTGGATTTGATGAAGTTGTTTTCTTCATCATCACGATGAAATAGATAGAAAAGAGAAATGGATCATGCAGTAAACGATTGATTTAAAAAAGTACATAGATAATCAAATTCAGACTTACTATAAATTATAGAAATTTCATGTCTTTAATATATATTGTTTGTTATGGTGAATAGGTGCACATACAATTGGAATCGGTCACTGCAATCTGTTCAGCAACAGACTGTATAATTTTACGGGCAAAGGAGACACGGACCCTTCCCTGGATGGCACCTACGCTCAATTCTTAAAGAGTAAATGTACCAGCCTTGCGGACAATACAACCGCAGTAGAAATGGATCCCCACAGCTCCGTCACTTTCGATAGCAACTACTTCAGCAATCTGAAAGAGAAGAGAGGACTCTTTCAGTCTGACGCCGCCCTTCTTACAGATTCCATCGCCCTGAATTTTGTCGATAAGCAGAAGGACATAGAAAGTTTTTCCGAAAATTTCAAGAATTCCATTCAACAGATGTCTGAAATCCAAGTGCTCACAGGAACGGCAGGGCAAATCAGACGTCAGTGTGCCTTCGTCAACTAAGCTCAGATGGATTGTAAAAGCTTCTCTATTGTTTCATGTTTTTTCTTTAGCGGCCAGGAAACGTAACAGCAATCGACTAATAAATTTAAGAGTATTTATGTGGGCATTATCGATGTAAATCTAGGCGGTCAAGGAATAATTAAGATTGTTAGGGCTTTACAATTTGATTTTTATAATGGAGCTTAATAAAAGATTTTGTTATTCGGAGTGTGGAATAATTCTTTTGTTTTTAAAATTCAAAATTAAATTTGAGGTTGATTTTACTTATCTTTGTGATCTTTGTGTTTTGATTCAAAGAACAAAAGTATTTTATTCATGGTGTTGTATATAAGAAGTAATTTTAATTTACTTTTATCATCTAAATCTAATCATTATGATGATAATACATGCACATATTAGAGCACTACATTTGCACAATCATTTTGATCATCTTGTATATTTTAGAGTGTTTTATTAGGGGCTTTTATTAGAGCACTACATTTGCACAATCATTTTGATCATCTTGTATATTTTAGAGTGTTTTTCTCTATCATTTATCTATTCATTAAATCAAATATCCTTACAAATTTTAATGAATGATACTAATTATCCTTTCAACAAGAAACTAGAAAACATTAGAACTAGTTTATATGTGAGAAACAGTATGAGAACATCAAGCCATGCTAAAATTGATAATATAAAAGTTAGTAGAGGCTTGATTCACAATCATGTATTGAATATATGAGCTAGGCTATATTTGTATTGGTGGAATTGAATCTATAGTTATAAAGGTGATCTAGATCAACCATAGGGCCATTAGTGATATTTTTGCATTGTTGGTTAATCATCATCCGACATATCTCACATATTTTAAACTAAATATCTTTTATTATTTTAATTTTGAAGCATTTATTTATTTATCATTACAGGATTCTATTGTCTATGGTTAGATTCTTAAGATTGATGTTGTTTGTTTACCTTGTGTTCATATCAAAGTATTTTTTCTTTCCATCTAATTTATATAGAGGGGGGCTGATTTTATTTCTTTTCATTTGGGTGAATCACTCCATTTTTACACTTCTTTAAATTTTCATCCTTCTTGAAGATTTTATCTTCTATTTTTTTGTTATTGATATCTAAGAGTAATTTATATTTCTTTATCTTTGAGCACATCTTTATGGTTTTGTATGCCATAAATTAGTCAAAACATTAATCTTCCTTTTTGAAGGAGTGTTTATCTAAACCTTAGTATAGCTAACCACTCAACAAAAATTGACACCCTTTCTAGTATGATGGTTGATAATGCTCATGATCACAAGAATAGAACCAAGTTGTGATTTGATTGATTAGGTTGAATTTATTTTTAGAAATTTTAATCTAATCCATGGTTATGTTGAAAATCCTAAATAATAGCATAATAAAGAATTATGATGAAAAATTAAAATGACACTATACTTGTGTCTATTACAAATATTGTACACCTAATAGAAAGCAAAAAAAAAATGAAGCTAATACTAGAAAATTATAGGAATAAAAATGTGACAATAGAAAGAGATGTGTGGTATATACACAAGGCTAGAACTCTACAAGACACGTGCTAGTGACACATCCATATACAATATGTTGATAGTTGTTAACAGAAACATACTATATATGTAATAAGTGAGCATGCATGGACATGCGTATATGAATAGATGAACATAGATAAATAAAATGAAAATTATTTGAATATAATTTGAACATCTATGCTTATGATAATAATGAAACATTCATGAATATAAAGATTCAACATTCATATGGTATGGGAGCCTAATAAGATTCTCTCATTTTCCACCCATTGGGGGCTCACCTAGTGGATGACCTGAGGTTCCATTAGCCCATGTGAGCGTATGTGTTTTTTGCATAGTGGAAATCAAGTTCTTCTTGTGAACGTATTCCACAAACAACTTAGACTTGATCCACATCGAGTTGGACAAATAGTCAAAGCTTGATCTACCTCCCTTTCTCCTAGGCTTTGATTTTGTATGATTGAGTGTCTTTTTCATTGTTGCATACATATGTGTCTTGAATGTCTACTTTAGTGTGATTTTGACATGGGTTCATACTCTCACTAAAGTGGGGTCTAAATGTAGTGTTTGAAAAACTATCCCTTTTTCACACTTAATTTGGGAAATATTAATAATAAAATAAACTAAATGATGCCTTAATTTAGTGTTATAATATGTATTTTACATATTCACATTAAGTTTAGGGCCCTATTAAATAAAATGGACTTAATTGTGCCTTATTTTTGGTGTTGTAAAGTGTACCTTTACACTTTCACACTCGTTTAGGGCTTTGTTAATTAATTGAGGTTAATTTTCCTTAATTGGCCCCTTTAATTCAAATCCAAGCCTAATTAATTACAATTTCCGAAGAGGAAAACTCAACATTCATTAATGCCATAAAATAACGTTTATCATTGGAAAATGTGTGTCTTAGGTAAGTGACCTAGGACCTATTTATCCAAGGGAAAATGGGTCCTCACTTAGGCCTAGAACCTAAATTTAAACTATGTTTTTGGTAGTATTTCAATAATTTCAAACGTGTATTCACATGTTGGATTGTGTTATTTGAATTTCGGGAATTAATGTTAACATATGTATAAATAAGAGGTCATTTCACTATGTTTCACCTAGAAGATTTTCATGATATCAAGAGTATTTCACAAGAACATTGTTAGAGAAATTCAAAAGTATTTTCAAGGCATTCAAGAGAAGATTTATTAAAGAATTATTGCAGAAATCATGATCCATTATCATGTTAAAGTATTCTTGCATCATGCATGTTATTTGAGTTGATATGTTGATGTAGTGTTCAAGATCCACATCCATTAAAGTCATTTCATGCTAGTTGTAGAAATATATTTCAAGGTGCATTCAAGGGTTTGGTGAGTTGTGACATTGCTTTGTTCATTCATCATTCCTCCATGTTTTATTATTTCATGTCAAGGTTTAATTACCAAAATGGGGTTTGACCAAGGAAAACCCCCATTCACCAAAAAAATAAACATTTTCCCCTCTTGATTTGTGTTTGTAGGTTTTAGGTGGAAGATCTCTTGAAGAGTAAAATTGCAAAGTTGTCAAAGTTGAATTTGTTGTCATCATAGAAAGCAGTTTCATGGAAAATCTCCTATATGATTTATTTCTAGCCATTTGATTGTGAAAATCGGGGATCTGGGAGTGCAATCACAACATAAGAGAACCCATAAACCATTTTTATAGAGCCCTAGCTATGACCCATTCACCATAGGGCGAATGAGTCCTTAGTAAGATTTAAAAAATCACTTTTAGTGATTGGTACACATCATTTTCCCTTTCTCAGATTTTCATTTAAATTTTTGGTTCCATCAAAATTGTGCTTAATCTATTATATGCACTTTATAGATTGCATTTTTGGAGTTAGTTTAATATTTTTAATCTTTCTCCCCAAAGTGTTGTTTAATTAGGACCCCCGTCCTTGCAAAAAAAGGAAATCAGTGGTTTCACACCTTGACATAAATCACCTTAAGATTGATAGTCCTTTCATTGTGTTGATCTCATTTACTAATGAAATTGAGGAAGATAGGTCCATCATAACCCCATTTTCCCCATTCCACATTAACCTCAACCTATTTTCCATTATTTCACATACATACATACATACATACATACATATATATACATTTATGTACTATATGTATAATACACACAAACACACACACACATGCATATCTATGTATATATACACAATTTTATTGCATGATACGTATAATATTATTAATCAATATTAGTTTAGTTGTAGAATTTAACTCAAAACAACATAGTGTTAAGGTGAAAAATAGGGTCCACCAAAATGAATCAAAGTGATGGACCCCAGATTTTTCTAAGACTCTAAATACCTCAAATTATGTAAAATAAGATGCAAATAACAATTAGAAATTCAACCTAATTGTTATAGAAACTATGGGGGACATTTTTAGAGCATAAAAAGATGTGTACCTGGCTAGAAAGTTGTTTTTGAGCTATGGAGGACTCATTCACCTTCAGTGGAAAATGGTTCCTTTTAGGATTTTGGAAAGCTGATTTGAGGATTCAGTTCCTTCATTTCTGCACTCTTAAAATCCTTGTTATCAAGTTTTGGAAATCTGTATGCAATTCTATAGATCTCTTTTCGCGATCTTGTACTTTAAATGACAACTTTTGTAACTTTGTAACTACGACAATTTTGCTCCAAATCTTGCTCTTCAACTTATAAATCTGCAATCGCACACTCAAAGGTAGAAAAACTTGTTTTTGGTTAGTGAATGGGGGTTTGTGTCAGTCAAACCCCTTGTAGGTAATTAAGCCAATTGATGAAATAAGGAAATTGAAGCATGGAACATGAAACATGTAAATGATGTCACCTTGGATTATGCCTTGTGAAACAAATCTGCAAACTATCATGTAGTGGCCATGAAGAATGTAGATCTAGGATCGTTGGAAATGATATGAGCAATAGTTGCAAATATATCTTCAATGCTACATCCACCTCTTTAGCTCAACAACATGAATGCATGTATCAAACCCTTGAAATGATGATATGATCTTATATTGCTGCAATAAACACTTGAAATTTTCCTTGAAATGCCTTATGAATTCTCTTGAAATGCTCTTGTGAACTCCAATTTTCTAAAGTACTTGAATGCTTGAAAGTCTAGGATGAAACTAGGTGAATTAACCCCTTATTTAGACTAAATTAGGAGATTAACCCCAAAATTTAAAGAATTAAGGCCGACACCAAATCTGGGAAGAAAAATAATTAAATTCTCACTAGAATGAAAATAAAAAAGGGGGGTCTCATTAAGGAAGGACCCATTCACCACCTTGGGCGAATGGGTCCTAACTCTGTTTTCCAAGGCTTAACCCTAGGGGATTGAAAGAGGACTAAAAATACAATCCGGATTAGCTGAGAAAGGGGGGGTCTTGTTAAGGGAGGATCCATTCGCCATCAAGGGCGAATGGGTCTTGGCTCAACTTACCAGGACAAAATTTTCCCAATGAAATAATTTTTTAATTAAATTATGATTTTTAGGATAGATCTTTAGGAGGTGTCAAAATTAAGGCCTAAATTTGAATTAAAAGGGGGTTAATATCTCAATTAACTACAATTAATTAAGACCACCTAGATAAGTGTGAAAGTTCCTTAAAACACTTTACAACACTTAAACAAGGTACACATTATGTACATTTTATTTAGAAAGGGGACCATTAAGCTTAATTAAGCAAATACATCCTAGAACAGTGTGAAAGTGTGTTACAACACTTTGCAACACCTTTGCAAAGGATTAATTAAGGAATGTTTTAGTTAAATAAATGTCCTAGAATAGTGTGAATGTGTAAAAAACATTACAACACCACTCCAAGACACCATTAATTCAGTTTTATTGTCAATTATTAAACCAAGTAAGGAAAAAGGCTACTTTTTTCGTTACTACAGATAGCCCACATATCTAGATAACCAAATAAGACTACATTTAAAAACTAGAAAGAAAACATTTCATTTATAATTGAACTATCCAACACCCTAAGAATATTTTTTATTTTTAGTTTAAGTTAGAATATTACAAAAAAATATATTATAGCCACAACTTAGGAAAAATAGTAAACTAAAGTTTACAATATTTTATTTTGGTTTGAAAGATCTAAGGGCCTAAAATCATGATTGTTTTAAGCATTATAGAAAGAGAGTTTTCTTGTAGAAAATATTCCCCTCTAATAGATCTCCATATAGTAAGAAAGGTGACACAAGTCCCAAAGTAAGATTATTCTCCTTTTAATGTATCTCCATGTAGCATACTTGTCTTAATGTAGATCTTTCTGTAATATTAGTCCCATAATAACTTATAAGGAAATAAAGTAAATATTAGCAAGACATAATTCCTTATAGAATATAGTTATATCCAACTTCTCAAGGTAAAGTGAATCATTAGGTTTTATGGGAAGTCCTCTAGTAGAATTAAATTCTATATAATTGTCAATGTGAACCTTTGTCTTAAGTAGTAGGTGTTTATGAGGTCAAGTTATCACTTTTATATGAAATCAATATCAAAATTGGTTGTAATTAATTGACACTCTTCTTGTATGACTGAACCAAAGGAAATAGGTGTCCCACCTTTTAGGAGATGGAACTAGGACTTAGGACCTATTTCACTCTTAGTTCATTAGGAAACCGAGATCCCTCAACCAAGTGACTCAATTGAAGGAAGGGACTTTGCTAAGAGGTTTCCTTAGGTGTGATTAAATGGGGGTTCACCATTTAAATGAAGCATCAAAGGTGAAATGCAAACTCTAGTGCACTAAACCCTAGAAACTTAAAACATGAAATCAAATTACTAAATAGAGAGAAAAAAAAAGTACTTGGAGGATAGGAGATGTCTAAACAAGATTTGAAAACCCTAAAATTTGTTGTTTCTAAAGTGCATTGGGACTCATACGCTAGGCTAGGTGATTTAGTCCTGCTATAGGAATTTGGGCAGAATCTAGAATCTTCTGCTGATGAATCAGGATCTATAGAAAACTTGTAAAAAGAGGCATACTGGGACTCATAGGCCTAGAGGGATGATTTAGTACTAGTTCTAGGGTTTGACTGAAACTTCTATAGCCTCTAGTGATCTTCTGTAGATTTCTTCTTATCTGAGATCTCCAAGCCTGAAAGTTTGAATTATGACCTGTAGGTGAGTTTATGTGAAGATGACAACTTCTTGACAACTTTGAAAACTTTGAAAACTTTTGCAACTTTATCTTCAAAGGATTTTAAAGCTCCAATTCACCTAAATCTGCAATCACACATGAAGAGAGAAAAATGTTGTTGTGTTAGGGAATAGGGGTTTGCCTTGGTCAAACCCTGTTTTGGTAGTTAAACCTTGAAATGAAATAGAATAACATGAAGGAATGATGAATGAACAAATGCAATATTGTAAATCACCAAGCCCTTGAGATAAAGGTTGCAGTCTTGTATGAATTGGCTAGCATGAATGTGGATCTTGAAGCTTGACTGAATGCGTAAATATTTGTCTTGAATGTTTTCTTCAATCATGAAGCCCTACATCACAAATGTTAGCTCACAAACACACATGATGCATGAAGAATTTGACATGTTGCTTGAATCTTGAATGCTACTCCAAATACTTGATAATTTTCACTTGAATGCTCTTGATCTCTTAAAATTTCTCTCATGAAAATTGCTTAGATTGCTAGATTGCTTGTTAGGAGAAATTATGTGAAATAACCTTGTATTTATACTTGTTTATGCCAAAATTTATCGAAATTACCACACTACAAGCCGAAATTAGATCTAGGATAATAAAATCCCACTAAGAATTTTATTTAAAATAGGTCTTGGTTAAAGTTGGAATCATATGCTAGGTTGGGCGTATGAGTCCTAGTATCTTAAACATGGGACACAAACTAAGAAGTTTAAGGAAATGTTTAAAACTAGGTCCTGAGACCTAGGTGGGACCCATATGCCCAAGATGGCGTATGGGTCCCAAATTTCAAATATGGAACACACAACCTCAACAATTGAATAATGATCTACCATTTGTTAAATGTTGGGATTATCCACATAGATATGCATTAAATTAGGCTTTTGGATGCAAAATAGGACCAATTAAAGGATAAAGAAGCCAAATTTAAATAGGGAGGGCCCAAAAAAGTGTGAAAATATAAAGGGATAAATTTTCATCCACTAAATTTAGCCCCCACTTTAGTGAGAGGAGGAACTTGCTTCAAACTTGCACTAAAGTAGACAAATTCGCATCAATAGGGGTCCAAGTGTACTAATGTTAGTGAGATAGGATGACGATGATCAAGAGGGATGATCAAGCCCCTAGGATCAAGATCCTATGTAAATACAACATAGGAACAAAATAACACACATGTGAGTGATGTATGAAGCAACAACAATATATGAGCATACACTGCCAAAGACATAAAAAAAGAAAAAGAAAAAGAAAAGGAGTGGATCAAGCCTCAATGGTTTGTCCAACACGATGTGGACTAGGTCTAAGCTATTTGTCCAAAAAACATTGACAAGTGGAACACAATTTCCACTATGCAAACAAAATGCATGCTCACAAGGGCTAGTATAACCTCAAACTATCCACTAGGTAAGCCCCTAGAAAAGTGAGACACATATGCACATGATTTGTATGCACCCACACAAACAAGCAAGTGGCTATGGTAAAGTCATGCCTAGGTTAGCTCTCATATGCTAACTATACCAAAGCTATACCTCCTAATAACTTTTATATGGTGCCACACAACATGAACAACAAGATTCATGGGGCAAGAAAAACTTTGTATGCTAACACTCATGAACAAACATGATGGCTCCATAGGAAAGAAAAGTGTGTTATGTAAGGTGGCCATTTAACTATTGTAAATGCAAAATAAGTGTAAGGTATTTTCAACTTTGGGTTTTTCTTATTTCATGTAATGTCTTAACTTAGGGAACATCATGCGTAATGTCTCCAAGAGATGACCAATTGAAGAATAGAAGATTCACAACTTAAGGAATGCAATGTGTCACATCAAGCCACTAAGAGGAATTAAATATACTAAGAGAGATCACACTCTTAAGAGACATCCCACCCAATGCCACCACAAAGAGAAAGAAATGTGACATGAAATAAGAAGACCACACAATGAAACATGAGTTGAAATTGAAACATGCAAAAGAATAATGCTAATGTATGCCCCCACTTTAACGAAATTGATAAACACCATGCTCTGAGCAATTACTTTAAAGTAGAAAATGATAAATGCTAATAATAAAGAGGACATGAGAGATTATTTGGAAATCCCTATTCCAAGTCATATATTTCCAAATGAATCTACATCATGAAAAGGGGTTGCCCCCAAAATGAAATCCCAAAATCACATAAGGGATCTAAATATTCAGGATGAGTATGTCTTTGCTACAATTTTATTAGAGAGCTCAAAAACGTCATCATTCCCCAAATACTCATGGAATAGGAAGAATAATACAAAGAGGGAAAAAAACAAAGAAAATGTTTTGGGTCAACATGGAAATACCTAAATTTCTCAATGCCTTGCGTCATCCCCAAAAGGAAAACATAAGAAAAAGAAAAGATAAAAGATTTACGACATATAGAAGAATGTAGATACAAATAGAGGAATGTCACAAAGAGAGAGATACATAAAATAAAACAGTACAGGGAGATCACATTATGCACATGGAATCACACACATGACAAGAAAAAAAATGAAAACAAAGACAAGGTTAGTAAGGAGCATGTGATTCATCCTATAGTAGTTCATTTGCATCCCAATCTTGTTCATCGTATATGGAAGGCAAACAACTAGCCAAAGGGACAACAACAACTACCAAACTAGGACAAGGCTATTGAATTCTTGCCCCCACTGTGTGCCAAACACGAATGATCTGAGGTGGGTGATGAGAAAGAGCTCCTTGCATTTTGAAATGATTTGTATTGAATGTAAAGCATGTAATTGTGAGAATATTAAGATCCTACAACTATTATATTGCAAGGAGAAAAATACATGTAATTTATCTTCAATTATAAAGTCATAAAATTTGTTTGAAGGAGTATATCTAGACGCAATATCCACTTTAAGGCATGACACTCATTAGCACTATGTCCAACAGTTCTATGGTATTAGCAATGAGACATATTTGTTCTTTTCCCTTTTTTATTTTTGTTTTGATGTTCTCTAATAGGTGGTATTTTATGATATTGTGACAAAGAAGGATGTGTGAAGATTTTTCATTTTCAAACATAGGACAAGGAAGTTGGAAGGGCTCGAGTTTATATGATTTTTGTGTCTTTCTAGATTCACCAATTTCTTGAGGAGGAGGACCTAAGATGAATCTATCATCCTTATCATTGTTACAAGGCATTGGTTGCTCTTTAGGAAGGAGAAAATTTATGTCGAGATAAGGATCTTGATATCCTACTCCTTTGGTATCTTCAGTTGGTATTTGTTCTAAGAGTTGACGAATTTCATGTTCACTTGTTATGCCATATCCTTGTTTATTTAATATCTTAAAGCCTTGGCCATAATTCTCTTTGAGGTTTATGGGAGTGTTGGTCACTTTGTTAACATAGGATGGTTGAATGCTTTCTTGATTAGAGGAGCTAGTTTCATCCATTGTAGGGAGCTTAGGTTTGGCTTGTGTCTTAATTTCAGGATGTAAAAGAAAAAACATCTCAAATTATGTTGGTTGTTTCATGGTGAAACGCAGAAAAATAGGGTTTTTATTAAAGTGAATGGATCAAAATGATAAACTACCAATTTTCACTATGAAACATTCAATTATGAGGGAAAAATTTCCTAAATAACAATTAAAAACTAATCCTAACTATTATAGAAATGAAAAGGGAAGTTTTGAGAGCTTAAACTGATGTGTACCTTGCTGCAAGAAGGTTGTTTTTAGGGCACAAAGGACTCATTCTCCTTTAGTGGCGAATGGATCCCTATTAGGGTTTCTAAAAATGAGATCCAGGTTCTATTCCTTGATTCATGTACTCTGAAATCCTTGGTTGTCAACTCCCAAAAATGTGTAACAAATTTTGTAGCCTTGATTCCATGTTCTTGTACTATGAATGACAACTTTACAATTAAACAACTTTGACAATTTTGCTTCCAATTTCTTCTCCACTTGATCTTCAACCTGTAAATTTACAAACACACATTCAAGAAAAGAAAAAAATGTTGATTGTTAGTGAATAGGGGTTTTCCTAAGTCAAACCCCTTGTAGGTAATTAAATCAAATGATGAAATAATGTAATTGAAGCATCAAATAATGGAATGCTGATACCTTAGAAGTTGAATTGGAATATAAATCTACAAACTAACATGTGGTGGACATGAAGAATGTATATCTTGACCTCAAATAAGATGTCAAACAATGATTGCAAGTAGATCCTTAATGCTACATCAACTATCTTAGCTCAAGAACATGCTTGAATGCACTATGCCTTAGACATGATGGAATGATCTTGAATTGATGCAATAAAATCTTGACAATCTTCCTTTGAAATTATTTGTAAATGCTCGTGAAGTGCTCCAATGCTTGGAAACTTAAATGCTTAGGCCACTTGTAAACCTGCTAGGAGAAACAATGTGAATTAAGCCCATATTTATATTGAATATAAAGATTATCCCCAAAATTCAAATAATTCAAGTTGACACCAGATCTAGAATGGGAAATCATTAGAATCCTACAAAAATTGAATTAAAAAATGGGTGTCATACTTAAGGAAGACCCATTTGACACTAAAGGCAAATGGGTCCTTCCACAAGTTCCTAGGACCTTGCTTTAGGAGGGTGAAAGAACATAAAAAACCCATATCAATTACATGCATGTAGAAAGGGGGGTCCTATGTAGAGAGGACCCATTCACCACTAAAGGTGAATGGGTAATGGCATCATTTTCTAGGACCTTAATTTTTCCAAATTTAATGTTATGCAATTTGAATACTAGGTGTCAGGATAGATCCTTGGAGGGTGTCATAAATAAGGCTCAAATTTGAATTAAAGGGGATAACTAAGCTCAATTAACCACAATTATTTTATGAGACCCTAGATAAGTGTGAAAATGTGTTACAACACTTTACAACACCTAAAATAGGGTACAAATTAAGTACATTTTATTAAAAATGGGCCCAAGATTAATGTGAATGTGTGCGACACATTACAACACTAAACCTTGGAAAACTTAGGTTAATTCAATGATAATTATTCCCAAATTAAGTAAGGAAAAGGGATACTTTTTCCATTACTACACATGGAAGGATAAAAGGATGCATTAGTCGCAAGGTTGAAGTAAATAGTTTATAAAGTTTTTCATGTTGTTATCATCTTCTCCAATGATGTCAAGTTCACGAGGAGGACATGCATTAGGAGTTGATTGAGCATGAGTGAGTTCAATTTCATTAGGACCATTTCCAAAAATATAGCTTGACACATCCACTAATGATTTCAAGGATAGTTAAAACTTACCAAAGCATATATCCATGATGAAATGCAATGGAATGATCTAGAATTAAATGTGTAAATGCAATTTTTCAGATTCTAAATAAGGTAATTTGTTGATTACACTATGCAATGATCTAAAAATGAAATGTTGTAAATTTAATTTTGAATTTAAGAAATGTACTAAATGAACCAAATTAAGCTAGGTCTAATGAAATGAATGAAATAGAAACTCAACAAATTGAAATAGAGATCTATGAATAGCAAACAGGAGCACATAAATGAAGTTTTTAATGTTGTAGAATACAAATTAAAACTTGATTAATGACTGAATCACCCAAAGTGGTGAATGATTCCCAATTAGGGTTTTTGGAAGGTTTAGATACTTAAAAACAAACAACATAGAATTCCCAAAAATTTGGAAAAACAACCTGTACAAGAATTAAATCGCCCAGGTGGGTGAATGAGTCCCAGATAAGGGTTTTTAAACCAAATTAAACAAATTTTGAGTTGGTGTTAGGGTTTCTAAGTTGAATGTTCAAATTACTATTTGCAAGTACAATTTTCTAGTGAAATTGAATGATGCAAGATGTAAAAATGCAACCTATATGTTCTTTTCACTAATTCAAGATTTAGAAGCCCTAAATACAAATTAACTAATTAAAATATATTGCAAAGCTAATGAAAACTAGATATAAGAATTACAAGGTTCTTCAAATTAGAAATTCAAGGGTCCAAAGGTCGGGTTCACCAAAATGAACCAAAGGAAATAGGGTTCCACCTTATGGGAGATGGAACTTTGAAGACCTATTTCACTCTTAGTTCATTAGGAAACCAAAATACCTCAACCAAGTGAATCAATTGAGGGAAGGGGACTTTTATAAGAGGTTTCCTTAGGTGTGATTAAATGGGGGTTCACCATTAAAATGAAGCTTCAAAGATGAAATGAAAACTCCAATGCACTAAACCCTAGAAACTTAAAACATGAAATCAGATTACTAAACAGAGAGAAACAAAAAAGTACCTGAAGGATAGGAGATGTCTAAAAAAGATCTGAAAACCCTAAAATTTGTTTTTTTCGAAGTGCACTAGACTCATACGCAAGGTTGGGTGATTTAGTCTTGCTATATGAATCTGAGTAAAATCTGGAAGCTTCTGTTGACAAATCAAGATCTATAGAAAACTGGTAAAAAAAGGTATACTAGGACTCATATTCCTAGAAGTATGATTTAGTCCTAGTGCTAGGGTTTGAATGAAATTTCTATAGCCTCTAGTGATCTTTTGTAGCTTTCATCTTGTCTAATCTCCAAGCTTGAAAGTTTGAATTCTGACCTATAGGTGGGTTTCTGTGAAGATGATAACTTCTTGACAACTTTGATAACTTTTGCATCTTTATCTTCAAAGGATCTTCAAGCTCCAATTCACCTAAATCTACAATCACACATGAAGAGGGAAAAAAAACATTGTGTTAGGGAATAGGGGCTAACCTTGGTCGAACCCTATTTTGGCAATTAAACCTTGAAATGAAATAGAATAACATGAAGGAATGATGGAGTTCTACTTTTGCATATGGAGCGCTCAAGCGAGAAAGGGCAAGGTGGGTCAAGTTTAAAATCTGAAGAGGCTGTTGTAGAGGGCATAAAAGATGATCCTGGTGGAGCTTTACGCTGGTCCGATTGCGGTTCGGGTTGTGAGAAATGCGTGGGGGGATTGGTGGTTGGTCCTATTTCTGTTGCTTCTTGCTTGGGTTCTGCTGGCTGCATTTTCCTGCTCTTGGGCTTAGTGTCTAGTGCAGACATTTTTCCATTGTTGTTCTTTGGGGGATCTACATCTTTCTTCTTCTTGGGTGGTTTTTACATAGAGGCCCTAGATGTGCATCTGGGGTTTGGTTGGCCTTGAGAGTGTTGTGCCTAACAATTTATTTCCTTTAGAGGCCCCTGTGGAGTGGTTTGTTTCCCTCCTTTTTCCCTCTATGTTTTACCTCTGAGTTGGATTGATGTTGGTCCTCATGGTGGGTTGTGCTTCATTGTTATATCTCTTGCCCTTGTTGCTTCTCATGGGTTTGGGGTTTTTTCTCCCCAGTCCTTGCTTGGTTGGTGGGTTGTGATGTGGAACTGCTCTGGTGTGCAATGATGAATCTTTTCATGAGAGCAGTTATTTTTTCCTTTCTTCTACTTTTAGTTCTCCCCCCTTGTTCGTTGTTGTTATTTTGTAGAGATTGGGGGATGGTTTCTTGGTTTGACCCCTTTGTGGGTGTGGTTTGGCTCTCCTGGTGGGAGTATTTTCTCTAGCTGTGGGGTCTCATGACCCAACTCCGTTTGACCATTAAGGGTTCCTCTAATATTTTTGTGGTGTTTTTCTCTTTTGTAGAGTTTTTGGAGCTATATTTTTTAGATGAAAGGATGATGGTTGTTTTTGTTGGGGTGGATGGGTTGATCCTCATGTTCTACTTCTCTACCTATGTTGTTTTTAAAGTGTTCTTGCTGGGTATACCCTTGTGGTTCTTTTGTTGCCTCTGTGTCTTGATTTGCTGATGGATATAATAGCTTTCCTTGCTACTAGTTGGGTAGCTCTCTTCTTTTTTCTTCAATCTGAGTCTTCTTTTGAGGTGAAGATTACTCCTCTTGAGGTGGACCCTCTCTTCTAGAGGTAGAGTTGGGGATTGTGGATTGGGGGAGGTGTTGTCCTTGCTGTTGGTCATTGCTATTATGGTACCTTATGAGGTGGTGCACGCTCCTATGGAGGCAAAGTTGTTTCTTGTTACAATTTGACAGTAGTGGTGGTAAGGTTCTTCATGATTTTTTCTCCTATAGAGGGGAGCTGAATCCTTTTGAGGTGGAGTGTGATTTAGCTCTTCATGTGTGGGGATGGTGCAAGATATCTTATTCTTTTCACTGGTATGATTGGTTGGCCTCCTACCTGGTGGTTATTGAATATTTTTGTGTAGGCAATGGGTTTAAGGTCCGCAGTAAAACCTGGTATGATATGATGAATGCTGGTACCTGTTCTTTGAATGTAAGTGGGCTCTAGGCTCCCCTCTAATCCTGGTCTGGGTCCAAGTTCCCCTGTTAAACTTGGGTTTAGGTTTTAGGTTCCTGTTAAAACCTTATTTGTTCCTTGTAGATCTAGGTTGTCTTGTTGTTCTTTTGGTTATCTGTAAATAGTATGCTATTGGTTGGCTATGTTTCATTTCTTTGTAGCTGGGTCCTCTTTATGTGGGTTTTGGGTCCCCATCAAAATCTACTTGTTAATGGTTTTGGGTCCATTCAAAACCTGTTGTAAATGGTTTCGGTCCATTTAAAACCCATTTTTCCGCTTAATCAAAAAATGAAGGAATGATGAATGGACAAATGCAATATTGTAACTCACCAAACCCTTGAGATAAAGGCTACAAACTTGTGTGAAATGGCTAGCATGAATGTGGATCTTGACTCTTGATTAAATTCTTAAAGGTTTTTCTTGAATGCTTGCTTGAATCATGAAACCCTACATCACAAATGTTAGCTCGCAAATACACATGATGCATGAAGACTTTGACATGATGATTGAATCCTGAATGCTGCTCCAAATGCTTGATAATTTTCTCTTGAATCCTCTTGATCTCATAAAGTTTCTCTCATGAAAATTGCTTAGATTGCTAGATTGCTTGTTATGAGAAATTATATTAAATACCCCTGTATTTATACTTGTTTTTTCCAAAATTTCTCGAAATTACAACACTACAAGCCAACATTAGATCTAGTATAATTAAATACCACCAATAATTTTATTTAAAATAGGTCCTGGTTAAAGCGAGACTCATACACCGGGTTGGGTGTCTGAGTCCCAGTGGCTTAAACATAGGATACAAACACCAAAAAGTGTTAAGTTTAAGGTGATGTTTAAAACCAGGTCTTGAGACCTAGGTGCCACCCAAGGTGGTGTATGAGTCCCAGATCACTAGATCTAGAACACACAACCTCAAACATTGAATAATGATTTTCCATTTGTTAAATGTCAAGATTATCCACATAAATGTGCATTAAATTAGGCTTGTGGATGTAAAATAGGAGCAATTAAAGCATAAAGAAGTCAAATTTTAATACAGAGGGCCCAAACAAGTGTGAAAATGTAAAGGGATACATTTTCCTACACTACAATAACTAACATTTTGTAGCGTAGAGAAATGCATCTCTTTACATTTTCACACTTGTTTGGGCCTGCCTTATTCAAATTTATGCTTCTTTATGCCTTAAATGGTCGTTTTTCCCCACTTTTGAATTAATTATTATTTTAATTCAAAAGTAAGTTTTTCCCTCTTCTTCTATAATTAAATAATTATTCATTAACCTTTTCTCTCTATAATTAAATAAATGTTATATTTATTTAATTATTTATCCTTTCTTTATCTCCCTAATTAAATAATTATTTTAATTATTTAATTTCCTTCCCTCTCCATTAAATAATTTTTAAAAATTATTTAATGTTTAACACTCCACCTTTCCTCTATAGTTAAATAATTATTTTTAATTATTTAATTATGTAATTATTTATTCTCACCTTTCTTTTTAAATTAAAAAAAATCAATATTTTATTTATTTCTCCTATGTTGGTCACCTAAATTAAATAATTTTATTATTTAATTCTCTCCAACAACCTCTTTTTCTATGCCAATCTTCTCTTCCACCTCAAGTCTTTATCTATCCATGTCTTTCTTCTCTTAATTAACCTCCACCCTTGATTAAATTATTTTCTAATTTAATCTTGGCCCTTGATCGTGATCCTTATTCTATCCATTCACTTAACTCTCATCTATAAAAGGAGACCTTTCATCCATCCATTATCTAAGAAATCCAAGTATCATTAGCCTACATGTCAAATCAAGCAATCAAAAATTAAGCATTCAAGATCAATTCTAAGGCGTTTAAGAGTAAGATTCTCCATCAATTATTGCAAAAATTCAAGATCCTTCATCATGGAAAGTTTCTAATTCCATTGTTTCATGTTTCATGCTTTATTATCTTATTTCATCATTTTGGTTTAATTACCTAAACAAGGTTTGACCAAGGAAAACCCCCAATCCCTAAAATCAACATTTTCTCTCTCTTCCTTTGTGTGATTGCAAATTTAGGTGATTGGATGGTTTGGACATGATTGAAGAATAGGTTTAAAACTTGTTGAAGTCATCTCCCTATTGGCAAGGTCAAAATCTACACAAAAAGTCACTTACACCCTTAAAAATCAGGGTTTCAGATCCATACACCTAGAGAAATAGAAAGAGTAGAACGAGAGCTACATATTCCACTTTTGAGTTTTTAGAAAATCCAAAGTGGAATCATTCACTATTAGTGGCGAATGAGTCCTAGTGTATATTTTTTTTGGAGTTTTTTGCAGATTTGAGTACTTAGTTCCGTGAAACCTATTCTGGCAGATTTTCCCTGAAGTGGGACTAAGTCACCTAGATTGGTGTATGAGTCCCTATTGTCCTTTGTAGTAGATTCTTCAAGATTTCAGAGCTCCATTCTATCCTTCTCCAGCCTCTAGGTGTACACTTCAAATCTCATAAGTTTCCATTACAGTTTACTTGCATTTCTAGGTCATTTTGCATACTACACTGTGTTTTCAAACATCTTGCATTTCCTTAATTTACATTTAACAGTCAATCTCTTTTATCAGTCTTCAGCATTTAGGACATTCACCATTAACAGATTTCAATCATCTTTTCTTTGAAATATCAAGGGCTTATTCTTGAGTGAGCCATTAAGGTTTTTGGTGTACCTCTCTCCTTTTAGGTTCAAAACCCTAGAGGTATAAGAGAGTCCCTATTCTCCAAAAATATTTAGTTCATTTTGGTGAACCTACATTTAGAACATCCTATTTCTAATTTAGAGTGCATTTACACCCTAGGAATAGCTTACATTTCCTTTTGCATTGTTTCATTTGCATTCTAGGGTTTCATAATTTGTATTAGTGAAAAGCTCATTTAGCTTGCATTATTTCACTTAGTTTCATTGAAAAATAGTAAAATTCTGCATTTTCACTTTACATCTACATTGAACAACATAGAACACATAAGATTCAACTAGAAAACTCAGAAAAATTTAAAAAATACCCCTACGATGACTCATTCGCCATCTTGGGTGACTTAGTCCCAGTGCACATTTTGCATTACTATTTTCAAAATTCTATTTCCAATTTTTAAGCTTCTGTCTATTCTTAGTTACTTTTTTGTTTCAGTTTAGTTATCTCCTGTTACATTGAAATCATTAGATTTAGCATCATTTAATTTCATGGAAATTATGGATAGCATTAGATCTTTACAATTTTCATTTTCAACATTAGTTCCTAGCTCATTTAGATCAAATTTATTAGAAAATGAAAAAAATAAAAATAAAAAATCACAAGAAACAATTCAAAAAATGATTCAATTTAGAAAAAGCATATCATCCAAGCCCTTTAGTAGTGATGAATTAGGCATGTTAGATGAATCCCTTACTTTGGCTTCCTCTCACTAGGATCATCCACTAAAGGTTTGACACAAAAGGATGCAAGCATCGATAATCATGATAATCATAATTGTTCTTCTCCCGATATCTCTCCCATTGGTGATGAAGGTATCTTGATGAAAGAAGATACAATCATTGAAGATCATGAAATTCTTGCTTGTATTCCTCCTCCCCCCCCCTTGCAAAGACATTATGACACATGAAGGTGAAATCAAGGTCACTACCTTACCTAGTCTCCATTCATCTCCCAACACCTTCCCTACTTGTAAAAATTCTTTAGTGAATACAATCATGAATGATCATGAAAAACACATTTGTGTGGAGGATATTATTGAGAGCTATGAAAATCCTACCTCTCCCACTCAAGAAGACATTCTAGGACATGACGATGTAAATGTAGATAATCATGACAATCAAACCTTTTCTTCTCATAATATCTTCTCTAAACATGTAGAAGATAGTTTAGCATTAGAAGATATCCTTATTGAGACTCATGAGAATCTTATTCCTCCCTTTCCTGATGCCCTTACCATTTGGAAAGACCTATTTGAACAAAAAATTCCAATCATTAGTAGCCATGAAACCTATAGTTTCTATTCTCTTGATGTCTCCCTAACCATGAAATGTGATGAACCTCTTGTTTGTCACTTTCCTAAAATCTCTCCTACTAGGGTGGACATTATGACACAAGCGAACAAGATCTTAGAGAAAAAGGATGAAATTATGGACAACAATCAAATTTCCCCCTCTCCTAACATCTTTCCTATTGGTGAAGAAGATCATGAGAATCTTCAGGAAAACATCATGCATTCAATTTTCTATGAGCTTATTAGCAAGCATGATAGTCATCCTTCCAATATCTTTCCTAGTTCTGAGAGTTTCTGAGTGCAAGAGAATAAAAAATTTGGCACACTCCATAGTTCCACACCCTCTAATATCTCTTCTATTTGTGGGAATAAATTGATAGAAGAATATGAAAGCATAGACAATCATGACAATCATAGTTCCTCTTCTCCCAATATCTCTCCTAAATGTGATGAAGGTATTTTGGAGATAGAAGATACACCCATTGAGAATCATGACAATGTTGAAATCTCCTCTTCTATAACCTCTCGTACTTTGGAACATATTATGGCACACGAGAATGAAATCATAAACACATCTCTTAACATCCCTCTACCTAGTCTACAATCATCTTCTAACTCCTCCCCTATTTGTGAGAATGTTTTTGTGAGCAATCATGAAAATCACATTATTTGTCAGAAGGATATGTTGGCATTAGATGATAAAACCTTAAAGACCTATGACAATTCTCTTTATTTTTCTTCCCCATTTTTTGAAGAAATTATTGGCCAAAGGGATGTAATCAAAGATAATCATGATAATCATACTTGTTCTTCTCCTAATGTCTCTTCTACTAGTGAAGAAGATATTTTGGGATTAGATGGAATATTCATTGAAATTCATGAGAATCTTCTTACTCCCTTTCCTAATGTTTCCCCATCCAAGAATACATAATTGAGCAAAAGGATCTAATCATCGAAAAACAAGAATGTGATGCTTTTTCTTCTCTTGATGTGTCCTCTCCTTGTGATGAAGTTACTCTACAAAACCTATTAATGTAATGCGATCATCATCTTGTTTGCTTCTCTCCTTGAAACTATCCTACTAGGAATAATATCATGGTGCAAGAAAACATCAACACTATCATGTGCAAACCAAAAATCAACCTCACTTTGAAGCATCCTGAATTGCTTGATATGGATTTACCAGCATCATGGGAATGCTTTGAAAATAATGAAACCTTGAAGAAAATGTTAGGAGCTTATGAAAATTCACCTTATACTCCTGAAAACAAAAAGGTTACATGCTCTATGATCAACATCAAGCATTAGGATATAGAAAAATAAAAGAAAATTGAAGATGCCACAAAGTTCTTGGAAGAGGATTCGAAAACCTTTGATTTCATTTATACATCCATGGGGGAATACATTATCATAAAAAATAAAAATAAATGGGGAAGAGAAAAAGAGGTCATGTCAAAAACATCCACTTCAACCACCTTAAAACAAAAAACAACATCCACGACAAACTTTGAGGAAATTGAACAACCATCAAATCCAAAAAAAGTGGCAAACCTTTTTGGAAGATGTTTTGGACTTCTAAAGAAACCTAGAAAAGGATGTGATGCTATAAATTCTAGTGATCTTGGTTATTGTCCCTTAAAAATAAAAACCTTCATCCAATGTCAACGCTATCACAAAAAACTCTTCCAAGAAAACTCTAACCTTGGTACATCCTAAATTGCTAGACATCTCATTAAATATGTATCAAGCAAAAACTTTTTTTACTTATAGACATAAATAACATTAGTTGCTGCTCCTTGCCATGTAATAGTTGTAGGATCATAACATACTCACTATTGCAAGGAGCAACATATCATCATCCATTCTAGGATTACCTTTATTTTGCACTAAGTGGGGGAAAAGGGTCACATAGCCTTGTCCTTGTATGTCACTTGTCATTATCTCTTTTGGCTAGTCGTTAACCTTTCATCAACATATAAGATCAAGCTTGGGATGTGGAAGACATGCTTTAAGTTGACTTGCATGTGATCCAATGTAATTATTCATGATGTAGCTTAATTTGGAAACATATGACTTGGCATAGGGATTTCCAAGTTGGCTCTCATATCTTCTTTCATGTTAGCATTCATCATTGGCTACTTTAAAGCAATTGCTCACAATGATGGTGTAGCAACCACTTTAAAGTGGGGGCATACATAGATGACATCTTTTGGAAAATTTCATGGCATGGATTTTATTTTTTCTTGTGATGTGTCCTCTTCTTGGTGGTGTCATTGGGTTTGATTCCATCTGAGAGTGTACGATTTACTGACATGGCATGATGGGTATGTGCAGGATCATCATGGAAAAACCAGGCCCTTAAGTGGCAAAAAATTCAGAAAAATCAGAGTTAGGAAACTTGACGTAAAAATTTGAATAAGTTATCTATATTATTTCAAAAATATGTAAGAATAGAATAGGTTATCTATATTTGAATAGGTTTGTTTAAAAAAAAAAAATCTATTTGGTGAAAATTTGAAATTTCAATGCAGTAGTACTTAAATTTCAGGGAAAAAATAAGAAGTAGGTGTCTGTCTGACCACCCTAACCATTATAAAATAATAATATTTTTTTATAAGATTGTAGATATAAGTAGAGGACTTATGTCCTGATGTGATGCATATTTTTTTAAATTTTTTTTCCTAGTAAATAATTTTAATTATGAATTTTTTATTACAACTTTTAAAAAATATAAAAAACTCGTATGTCTGACCAACTTAACTTGGTCAAAAATTCATGAAATTCAATTTTTTTTTTTTAATCCTATAGTATATGAAGCATAGAATGTGACACATGTTTTGGACTCAAAAAATGTGATACCGTTTGAAAGCTATAGATTTTTTTCAATCAACCTATCAATCAGAACTTTAGTCATAATTTGAATAGAAAATGAATAATAATTACTTATTAAATTCAAATTAAAGGATAATTTACATTGGTGGAAATCTAAAAATCTCCTTTAAAAACCCTTTTCATTTCATTAGTTTTGTGTAAAAAAAAAGTCATCAGCCACATACCCATCATATTGCCACTTTTTGGCCCATCATGATCTTGCACATACCCTGATGCGAATGAGGAATCCCATGGGAAATGATCTAACACCTTGACTTGTCCTCTCTTGGAGACATTAGGCACAATGCTCCCTAAGAAGAAGACCTTACATGAAAAAAGAGAGATACCCTTTAACAAAATATTGACATTCAAAAGCATTTACAACAATATTTTCATTGTGGTGCCTTAACAAAGTTATCAAGAGGATAACTTTGGTATGGTTAGTATAATGGGAAGCCGACACATTGGCATGACTTTCTCACTAAACCACTTCTTTGGGAAAACTCACCCCATGGACGAACTAATGTTTCGTGGCCCCAGAGTGAGCGCATCTTTGATTTGTGTCTCATTTTTCTTTCTTTTAGTTCTTGACATTGCATGATTCAGTATCTTGTTTTGTTGCATATTATACACCTTGTGTGTGTCCTTTTGTGCTCATGTTTGTTTGACTTAGGATCTTGGATCCTGGGGGCTTGACCAATGCCTTGATCTTTGTCATCCTTTGTCATCCACATTGGTACTATTGGACCTCTTTTGAATGTCTACTTTAGTGTGAGTTTGAAGCAAGTTCATCCTCTCACTAAAGTGGGGGCTAAATGTAGCGTAGAAAATTGCATCTCTTTACATTTTCACACTTGTTTGGGCCCGCCTTATTCAAATTTATACTTCTTTATGCCTTAAATGGTCCTTTTTCCCCACTTTTGAACTAAATATTATTTTAATTCAAAAGTAAGTTTTTCCCTCTTCTATAATTAAATAATTATTCATTAGCCTTTTCTCTCTATAATTAAATAAATGTTATATTTATTTAATTATTTATCCCTTCTTTATCTACCTGATTAAATAATTATTTTAATTATTTAATTTTCCCTTCCATCTCCATTAAATAATTATTTTTAATTATTTAATTATCTAGTTATTTATTCTCACCTTTCTTTTTAAATAAAAAAATAAATATTTTATTTATTTCTCCTATGATGGCCACCTAAATTAAATAATTTTGTTATTTAAATCTCTCCAACATCCTCTTTTTCTATGCCAATCTTATCTTCCACCTCAATTCTTTATATATCCATGTCTTTCTTCTCCTAATTAACCTCCACCCTTGATTAAATTATTTTCTAATTATATCTTGGCCCTTGATTGTGATCCTTATTCTAGCCATTCACTTAACTCTCCTCTATAAAAGGAGACCTTTCATCCATCCATTATCTAAGCAATCCAAGTATCATACTTGCCTACATGTTGTCAAATCAAGCAAGCAAGAATTAAGCATTTAAGATCAATTCTAAGGCATTCAAGAGAAAGATTCTTCATTAATTGTTGCAAAAATTCAAGATCCTTCATCATGGAAAGTTTATAATTCCATTGTTTCATATTTCATGCTTTATTATCTTAGTTCATCATTTTGGTTTAATTACCTAAACGAGATTTGACCAAGGCAAACCCCCAATCCCTAACAATCAACATTTTCTCTCTCTTCCTTTGTGTGATTACAAATTTGATGTGCTTGGATGGTTTGGAAATGATTGAAAAATAGGTTTAAAACTTGTTGAAGTCATCTCCCTATTGTCAAGGTCAAAATCTACACAAAAAGTCACTTATAGCCTCAGAAATCAAGGTTTCTGATCTGAACACCTAGATGAACAAAAAGAGTAGACTAAGAGCTATAGATTCCACTTTTGAGTTTTCAAAAAAGGAAAAGTGGACTCATTTTCCATTAGTGTTGAATGAGTCACATTGTACATGTTTTTCATATTTTTCTATAGATTTGAGTACCTAGTTCCCCGAAACCTATTTTGACATATTTTCCCCAAAGAAGGACTAAGTCGCCCAGATTGGCATATGAATCCCTGTTTTCCTCTGCAATATATTCTTTAGGATTTTGGAGCTCCATTCCATCCTTCTCTAGCATCTAGGTGCACACTTCAAATCTCATAAGTTTTCATTACAGTTTACTTGCATTTCTAGATCATTTTACATACTACACCATGTTTTCAAACATCTTGCATTTCCTTAATTTACATTTAATAGTTAATCTCTTTTACCAGTCTTCAACATTTAGGACATTCCCCTTTGACAGATTTCAATGATCGTTGGATTGAAATCTCAAGGGATTATTCTTGAGTGAGCCATTAAGACTTTTGGATACCTCTCTCCTTTTAGGTGCAAAACCCTAGAAGTGTAAGAGAGTCCCACATTCCAAAAGTCTTTGATTCACATTCAATATAATTTTTCTTGACCATTTTTATAACTATTATAAAACAAATAGGAATTTTTTTTTGGGTATGTAAATGTATATATTTTATTAATCCACAAAATGGGTGTACAATCTCTGCCATAGCCATGTTTAGAACAATTCACATCCCACACTCCCACCAAAATAGAGTCCATAGAATCTAACAGACTGGCTAGACACCAGACCCCATTATAGACCCTTCCATTTGCAAAAAAATACTCTTAATACAACCTGCACATGACCAGAGACATGAAGAGGACAAAAAAAACACTATAAAATTCACGCCAACCTCAAAATAACAATATCATTCTGGAAGCACGCCTATGTTTTGGAGGAGTATGTGGAACCTCTCCTTCTAGTCAATGCTTGGAACAACCTCCATATATAGCCACACCTTTAGGAACTCCACCCCAAGTTGTGGACATTCTCTGTGAGATCCCAATTTGCACCCTTCACGTCCAACAAGAATGAATACCACTTAACCTGGATGTGAGGGAGAAATACTCTAGGTAGGTCCCTCAACCTTGACATCCCAATGCCAAGCTCAGCTATAATTATAACTTCTTTGACACCTCCCAATAAATTTGTCGATACAAGCTTCCTTGCCATAAGCAAGACCATCGCCTTAGGAAGCTTCAGGTCCAACAATGCCACAACAAAACGTAAAGAAACATTGGATTTTGTGAGATATCTCTCTAAAGAAATCATGAACTCTTTCCATGGAACCAACTCCACCACCCCAAGACGAGAGAAACCCAGTCCTTAAAAATGAACGGAATCAGCTTTTAGTGATTTTCCCCAAAAACACCTAGAGTTTGCGAGTGGCTATCAAATGTATCAACATGTCCATGCTAGGTGCTCCAATGCTGCACCAATGCTTCCTTAGTCTAAAAGCTTCCAAATGAATACAAAATTTTTAGCCTCTTCCACCTTTAATTCACCCACAAAACATGCTAGCATAAATGCACCCTGTCAGTTGATCTAGAGCAATCATCCTTTCATCACCTCGAGTAATCTGTTCAAGTGAATAATCATCCTCTTCATTGAAATCCACCCTTCGCTCCTCGCCTCCTATACCATGGTAATGTTGTATGCCTCCTCACCACCCATTGGCATGGGAAAACAAATAGGAGTTCTTAAACTCATGTAAAATAAATATTTCTTTAGCCTTCACATTGAAATAAACATTTCCTAGTGCCCTTAGCAACAACATCATTAAAATTCTTTATCACATTAGTCATATTTATACCTAACTTCATATTCCTTTAGGGTATCAATTTTTACACATTTTATATAGTAACATATCTCTCAAAAATATTTTATTTATTCCAAGTCATCGTAGAATATAAAGAGATCTATTAGGGAAATTAATCAAACTGCGTAAGGAGAAGATTTCATGAAAGAAGAAAAATGTCTTTATATATTATCAACACTTCCACCCACACACATGCCTTTTATACCATTAGATATATTTAATTTATATGATCCTTGGTAATAATTTCAATATTGGTAAGCCTAAATAATCACATGGTCCTATCTCGTTCAAAAATCTCTAAGGGAAGTAATCTTATTCTTTATTAAAATATCCTCCCACAAATATTCATCAAGTTATCTTTGTATCTTCCCTAAAAGTGTAGTTCACTTCCTATCCAAGGAAATATGATTATCTTCATAAAATTCATGTCTTTTATATTAAAAGAATTATATTATTATTTTGATGTATTCTTCTTTCTTGAAACCAAGTAATAATTCCCCTACAAATACATCACCTTTCGGGATTAATAGTGTGTTAGCTTGAACCAACATGCAAATTAATAAGTATAAAAAAAACAAATTTATCAAAGAATAAAAATGATTAGATGACTAATATATATACATTTTCACTATTTTTATACCCCAATATGAATTTAATTTATATTCATTAACAAGGGTTTATGAACACTAGAATGCTTATGAATAACTCCTATTGGGTACATTTGTGTAACCTATAAGATCCTTTGTATAAAAAATACATAATATATATTAATTACATTGATTTTTTATTCTTTTTCTAGAATAAATTTACCTTCATTTTTATAAATAGCTTGCATGGGAGGAAATTAGTTTAAACTATATTTTCATTTATTGATAGGTCTCATTATATATTCCAACTAGCTATACAACGACTAAGCTATGCAATGACATGTGTTATGAATGCATGAGGAGCTCTAGGTATACATAGGAGGGTTGAATAATGTCTCATGGTGGCCCTTGTATTATCTTGAATTAGGGAAAGGTTTCAAAATACCTAGAAATAGGTGTCTCCATGCATGACAAGGAGGGGAGAATCAACAAAAGATTGATATAGGCACTAATATTTCATTCATAAAAAGAACCTAGTTAAATTTATGATATAAGATAATGGAAAACTAAATGTATAATCATATGATCTGAAACAAAGAAAAATGGGGTTGGAATGCTATCATATGGTTTAGGACATAGAGCACACCCACTTTCTTATTTCATTTAAGGATAACCCTAGAGATCTAAATGCAAAGGAGAAAGAGACCTTGCAATAGGGCTGTCCTATGGAATAATTGTAAACTAATGAGGGGTTCACCACCAAGCTAGGGCTTGGAAAGATGAATGCAATGAAAGATGTAATACCAAAACCTAATTTGATGTTAACTTTAACTAGATGACCTAAAAATGCATATAAAATAGAATAAAAAGCTGTAGGATGGAATATGTGCCCTTGGGAATATGAAGCAGACTTGAATGATTTTTGAAACACTGAAAAACCTAAAATTTTGACCTACTAGGACTCATACACGAATTTGGGTGAATCAATCTGAGATTAGGGTTTCTGCATAGGAATAGGTTTCTAGAAAAAGGGTATCTAAATCTACAAAAATATTGAAAAACACCTGTAGTGGGACTCATTCGCCACTTCTAGCGAATTTTTCCCATTCTACTTTTTTGGGAATTCAAAGTTTAGATCTGCACTTCAACACCTATTCATTTCTCCGAAATTGATTTCCAAATTTGAATCTATAAAAATACCTAGAAAATAGAATATATACTTGATTTTCTTATGGGGTTTTTCCTTGGTCAATCCGATAGTTTGGTAATTAAACCTTGATAGAAATGATGAAATATGCATGTAAATAGGAATGTAAATCCTAAACTTAAGTGTGTCTAATATTAGGAAATCTGAAATGCAATGCAACCCTATTCTAATGTGTAAGAATGAGATGCATAAATGAAATATGACAATGGATGACTCACTTTGAGAGATCTCTAATCACCCAAAGGATCCTCAATAATGATTGTACCTTCCTTAGGCTGAATGTAGAGTGATAATAGAGGATGTAATCACTTAGGAAACAAGTCATTAGGCTTGGCTTGATGGAAAGTTGCATCTCCCCAACCTATAATCCATCATGATTCACCATAACAACCGATCAACCCTTTACAATACTAGATATTGAATGAAAGTGAGCTTGAAGACCTACAAAACACTTCAGTGCTGCTCAAAGACTTTAACTTTGCTTGCTTTTGAAACTTGAATGCTCTTGTGAAAGAATGCTTGGATCTTGAAATTGCTCTTGAAAATGCTTGCTTAGATGAAAAAATGACTTAAGAGCTTGCTTATATAGGCATTGAAACCTAATTTACTATTATTTAGATTTGAAAGGTTGACATCAACCAAATATTTGAATTAAAAAGGTGATTTTCCCGTTCAAACCCTAAAAAATCCCCAAATGGGACTCATATGCCAGCCTTGGCATATGGGTCCCACCTAGGGGGACTCATTCGTCCATGGTGGCGAATGAGTCACATCCTAGATTTTTGGATTGGGTTTTCAATTTTTTTGATGTGTTAGATGATTTTGTTAGGTTTTTAGTTGAAATAAACCTCAAGATCCAAAATACTGGGAATGGGGCCTATTAATGATAATTTAAAGGGTAATTAATGCAAGGGTACCAAAATGGTCCAAATTAGGCAAGGAATTGTACTATCTCCAAGAAGGGAGTAAAATTTCCATTGCCACATTTAGCCCCCACTTTAGCACCCATATAAGTTTGAATAGTACACTTTATTTCATAAAAAGATACTCATATGGATTTATTCTTAACATAGGAGAATGAAGCCCCCATTGTAGCTATCTACAAAACCATAATGTTAGGAACCACATCCAGGGTATGTGCAGGATCATGATGGGCCAAAAAGTGGCAATATGATGGGTATGTGGTTGACGACTTTTGTTTTACCCAAAATTGATGAAATGAAAAGGGTTTTTAAAGGAGATTCTCAGCTTTCCACCAATATAAATTATGCTTTAGTTTGAATTTAACAAGTAATTATTATTCATTTTCTATTTGAATTACGACTAAAGTCCTGATTGATAGGTTGATTAAAAAACATCTATAACTTTCAAACGGTATCACATTTTTTGAATCCAAAACATGCGCCACATTCTATGCTTTGTATACTATAGGATTAAAAAAAGAAAAAATGAATTTCATGAAGTTTTGACGAAGTTAAGGTGGTTAGACATCGAGTTTTATATTTTTAAAAGTTGTAATAAAAAATTCATAATTAATTATTTACTTGGAAAAAATTACAAAAAATATGCATCACATTGAGACATGAGTCCTCTACTTATCTCTAAAATATTATAAAAAATATTATCATTTTATTGTGGTTAGGGTGGTCAGATAGGCACCTACTTCTTATTTTTTCCCTGAAATTTAAGTACTACTGCATTCAAATTTCAAATTTTCACTGAATAGATTTTTTTTTTTAAAGACCTAGTAGTTTAGAAACTACATTCAATTTTCTTCAAATTCTATTCTTACATATTTTTGAAATAATATAGATAACTTATTCAAAATTTTATGTCAAGTTTCCTAACTTTGATTTTTCTGAATTTTCTGCCACTTAAGCGCCTATTTTTTCCATGATGATCTTGCACATACCCTCCTACAACATGAATTCATTAGTTGTCCCAAAAAAATCCTCTTATCTAACTTCTCTCTAGAAATCACATTTGAGGGTAGATGTATGTCCCCCCTTGATTTCACTTGCTTTATGGAGGTGGAATCAAGGTAGCATTCTAGCCACATTGAATAAGGTAAGTTATATCATAGGGTATTTTGAAGTACCATACCGCATGATGATAGAAATTTTATGAGGATGTGAGTGGAATCACGATTCCAATGCAACAAACGACGTCGAAAATGGAGCTCTCTAGCTCCTATTATGTTAATTTGAATGAAAGACACTTTTTAACCCTAATATAGTAAAAAACCTATTTTAACTTATATAAGAGTAAAATGTGAAGTAAATACTAACTATTTTGTCATTTACCTTCATGTATCTTGATTTTGGTGAAGAGTGATTAAAGATGCTGAGCCAACAAGATTATGTGCCCCTGAGACTGGACAACCTACGAGATTAGGTAGCTCGCGACTAGCATTATTATTAGGTAAGTTGATTTTTATGCCTTAGCCTTGACCTTATGCATTTATTTTGTGATATGTACACATTTCTAGATTAATTTAAGGCCTTGGTGAAAATTTTTGCAAAGCGTCCCTTTTTTTTGCAAAACTTGTCCCCTTTTTTTGCAAAGTGTCCCCTTTTTTCATAAAGTGCCCCCTTTTGTTGCAAAGTGTCCCTTTTTGTCGCGAAGTGTCACGTTTCTTCATGAAGTGTCACAAAATGGGTCTAAACTGTCTGGAACCTCTAAAAATGGGGGTGAATAATAATAATTATTAAATGTTATCACACCCACTTTCAAGCTATTCCATTCAAGGATAACCTTAGAGATCTCAATGAAAAAGAGAAAGAGATATTGCAATAGGGCTGTCCTAGGGGTTGAAAGTAGACTAATAAGGGGGCTCACCACCAATTTTAGACTTGGAAAAGATAATGAAATGAAAGATGCAACTCTAAACCCTATTTTAATGCAATAACCTATTAAATGGCCTAGAAATGCAAATAGAATAGAAAACAAAAGTAGTAAGATGTATGGTGTGCGCCTAGAATTTAGAAATGGTTGGATGGAGGTATAGAACACTGGAAAATTTGACTTTAATGTTGATTGGGACTCATTCACCAACCTGGAAAAATCAATCCAGATTCTTAAAAATTGTGCAGGAACATGAATCTTCCAAATGGATATCCGAATATGCAAAAATCTAAAAATTGACTAGAACTGGGGCTTATCCATTAGAAGTGTTGAATCAATCTAGTTGGGATTTTTCAAAACTTCAAAGGTTGATCCTACTCTTCTCTGTTTGCTCTATCCTTCTTGGTTGATTTTTGGATCTGAAACCCTTATTTGAACCTTGTAGGTCTTCTCCAAGGTTTGATGACAACTTTGAAAACTTTGGGCTCTTGAATTTTTTTTTCCAATCTTTCTCCTTAGGAAATATGCAACCTAGACCTGTAGATCACACACAAAGGAGAGGAAAAAATGTTGTTGGGTTAGTGAATAGGGGTTTTCCTTGGTCAAACCCCTTATTGGTAATTAAACCTTGAAATAGAATTGTGCCATAGAAAAATGGCCCTTTGTCATTTTCATGGCCTTTTAGGTCTTGTTTCATGGTGTTTGAACAAGGTTTCTTTTATTTTATGTTGTATGATGGCTTGAACATACTTATTTAGGTACTAAAACTCAAATAATGACGTCTTGTGAAGGTTTTGTGAAGTGCTGTAAGACATTTCTACATTCTTCTAGACTCTATTTAATACAATTCACCTAAAAATCACCTTTTTACACATCAACAAGTCCTATATTGAAGTTTTGTAAAGTCCAAGAACAAAATAGATATAAAAAATGATCTTTTTCTCTCCCTTTTCGATTAGAATGTTGATGTTTCTTTTTCCATGTCTGACACCTTGTTGTCATTGCCCAATGTTACATCTAATTTTACATTCTGATCCAATCTAATTTTTTTTTTTTATGCTCCTTATCATGTCATTACTACAACTTGAATTTAGAAACAATACACCCTTTCAATTTTATTTTCTAATATTGCACACTTAGAACATACTACATTGGTTATGGTTATCTTTGGTAAAGTTTACACTTTGTTGCCTAGAATCATATTGTTTCTTTCTACATTCATTTGAGTAATGCCCATATTTTTTGTAATAATGAAATCGAACTTGTGATTTATTGTACCTTTGGCTTTGTGATTGAATTTGACAAGAACTTTGGCTAATGTCTCTTCTGCCCGAGTTTGTTGGGTTGGTTGTTCCACCTCTATATGAATTTCTTCCTCTTCCTTTGCCTCTACCATGACTATTGAAACTTGTGTTTTAAAAGCATACTCCAAAGATGAATTTGTTGACTTGCTTAGTCTATGCTCATGAGAAGTGAGAGATGTATGTAGCTCATCCATTGAAAATTGAGAGAGATTCTTTATCTATTCTATGGCCATAACAATAGACTCAAACCTTGTAGATAAACTTCTTAAAATATTTTCAACTACTCTCCTATCTTAAAGGGTCTCACCATGAGATCTCATTTGATTTACTAGTCCAATAACTTCTATAAAGAATGAATCTACCGATTCAGACTCCTTCATGTATATGATCTCAAAGTCTCTTCTTAACATTTGTATTTTGACTGTTTTCACCTTGGTCATTCCTTTGATGTGCTATTTGGAGGCCATCTTATGCTTTCTTTGAATTTTTTGTTCCAACAACCCTTGGAAAGATACTCTCATGCTTTAGTTGGAAGATGTAAAAGAGAAATTTGAAGTCCTTCTTTCTATTATCCTTAAGTAAGTCCTTCTTTGCTTGCGTTAGAGCATTGTATGCTGCTACATCAATTGGTTCTAGATAGCTATTTTCAACAAGCCCCCATATGTCTTGAGAACTAAATAATTCTTTCATTGTTATGGACCAATAATTATAGTTTTTTACATTGAATTAAGGAATTTGTGGATTTTTCAAGATTGTGTTTGAGGCTACCATTGTTGATTGTGAAGCTTTGTGTTGAATACTCCTTAGCTTTGATAATCTTCAACTTTGATACCATATGAAGGAAGAGGCAAGGCAGAAAAAAAATAAAAAAAAAATGCAGAAGTAAAAAATATTGAACATAGAATGAACACAAAATTCTATATACTTGCATGTATTTCAAAACAATTTTTTTTATAACATAAACAAAGTTGTTGCTCTTTCTTCGCCCTCAAAAATTAACTTAGCGCAATCCCTTGTTTGTTTGTTGCTCAAAACTAGTTGCTACTTCAACATGTTGCTACAACAGAGCATTCAAAGTTTTTATACACATAACATACATAAAAAAATGACTACTTCTTCAACATATATGCCTAGCAAAAGGAGGCAATAAACAAAAAATTAGTTACAATTAATATCATGGTCTCTTTCATCATAAGAAAATCTAAGGACAAAGATTTCAACAATTAATTCATAATCAAAATTGTCCAAGGAAGAAATAAATGGATCAGAGTTGGTGAAATGAAGTCCCACATGTATGAGCAGATTTAGAAGATATGTTAGAGAATGAAGATTCTACGGAGGAGTACTAAAGGCAGTTGAGATTGATTTCCAAAATAACTTTAGATTAATTTCCAATGTAACTTTAGATTGACCATATGTAAATTTAAATATTAAGCACTATGTATGATGACTACTCAAAAATGAAAGATCGAAATATTAACATTACTAGAAAATTGTGGAAAGAATATATAGTTTAACATAATTCAATTAGAAAGCAATAAATTTGATTATAAATAATAATAAAACAAAATGTATAATTCATCACCATAAAATTTCAATTTATATTTACTTATTGGCGAAGTGCTCTCCTGAAATTAAGATAAAGTTGGTTATATTGCTTTTATTGAAATTAAATCTCCATAATTGTTTAAGTGAAATCAAAACCAATGATACAAGTTAGCTCTTCTTGTAAACTTTGAATAAATAGTAGAGGTAGTTATAATTGTTAAAGTGACGTTTTTGTTCTTTTCTTTTGCTTATTGAAAACACTTGATAGAGTCAACTTTACAAATATTCAATTATTATGAACAAAGATTACATTGAACGTCAACTGGTTTCTTTAATGATTGCATACACCACATGTTGTAGGTTTGGCTGGTAGTTATACCTTACTAGCAATTACACCTTAGTGTGCAATGGGTACGTCGAAGAAGTGTAAAACGATAAAAATATAATAATTATTAATTATAAATTTTAATCATTTTATGTAATTAATAGTTTTATTTAAAAATATAATATATAATAATTAAGTATATTAAACATAAATAAATTTTAATCATTTTATATAATTAAATATATTATAAAGTGTGGTTATAAGATGTCTATAAATACTCTGGATCTAACAAACTTTTAAATATATAAATTAAATTTTTATTCTATATTTTAAATAAATAAAAAATAAATATGTTTACTTTATTTTAAAATGTTAAGATTAAATTTCATATTAAAAAATGAATAAAATAAATATATAAAATAAATAATTGTGATTAAAGTCCTGATTAAGACGGATTCGATGCAAATTTAAAAAGTGCATATAAGGATATGGAGTGGGAATGCCGGAAGCAATTCTATACAATTCTCGCTTTTTCAATTTTTGTTTCGTTTGCTTCGCAAGCAACAAATATGCCTTCCCTCCGTCATTTTCCTCATTTCTGTCTTCGAGAAGGTTCCCTCGTCATTTCGACTCTACTCATGCCAAAAAGATATCACAGCTAAATTTTGCTCTCTGACCTCAAAACATCCCGCTAATGCTCCCAATCCTAATCTAGGGTTTTATCGCGTGGTAAAACGAGCATCTGCTTTTTCAAAAGGTGTGTGCTGGATTTCCCGATACAGACGCATACGAATATAACAGAAGACGTATGGGCGCGTATTCAATTCTCGCCACGGACAAAGCGAGATAAAAGCATCGACAGAGGAAAACATTTTAATGGTCGGCAGGCAATACGAATCGTTCATCTGTGTAAATTAGCTTGCTCTTCTTAAAATAAGATTTCGGTGTAAATTATCCTTTCCTTGTTGTCCGTTTGACAATGACAAATATGGAGAATGGATTATATTTTAAAATGTGAAGGGATTTTTTTTATTTTTTATTTTTTATCACACTATTATTTTTTTGATTGTCAAATGTTGCAGTTCAATTGATTAAGTTCTATTGACAAGATTGATGGTATATGTTTCTTAATTAAACATAAATAATATAAAATCCTCCATAACAAATTGTAAGAGATAATTTACATTTAGTCAGCATTATTCATATCCATAATGATCCTTGAAGCCAACCAACAGAGTTTCTGATGATCAGTCACACCAGCCAAAACGTCATGTAGTTAATATATAGTATTAAATGGTAATGGACATGTACAGTTTGCTTCTTTACGGATATAAATTGAAGGCCTAATCAATACTTCTTGTATGCACAAGTCCTAGAACGAAAGACAAGATAGAGATGGCAAGCATCTGGTTTGTTGTTGTTGCTTTTCTTGCAATCATGATTGTGTGTGAGGGATCAGTTTTGAGAAAGAATTTCTACAAGAAGAGCTGCCCATTAGCTGAGGACACTGTTAAAACAGTGGTGGAGAAACACATAGCCAAGGATCGCACCCTTGCGGCCTCTCTCTTACGGATGCATTTCCATGATTGTTTTGTGCGAGTCAGTAATACGTTATACCCCCCATTTATTTGCTTCCTATTGTTCTGTGTCACTAATCAATTTTTAGAAAAACTGCACAGTTAAATGTTGTGGTATAATGTGTGGGTGTGTTGTGGTTAAACTAGGGCTGCGATGCGTCATTGCTTCTCAATTCCACACAGAACAACTCAGCAGAGCGAGACGCCACTACAAACCTTAGCCTGAGAGGATTTGAAGTAATTGATGAAGCGAAAACAGAAATAGAGAAGAAATGTCCAGGCGTCGTTTCGTGTGCTGACATTATCGCACTGGTTGCACGAGATGCCGTCGTTGCTGCGGTAATAAATATGATATTACTCATTATAATTATATATTAATTTATACGTACATAGCTTCATGTTTAACTGTGTATTTTTTAATTGGATTTTCTGATCACACTGATCTATTATCAGAAAGAGGAGAGTCTATCGGTTAAGAACAAAAGAGCACTGTGATTGTTGAACGTTATTAAGAATACTAACTTAATATTGGAAATAATGAGCAGAATGGAGGACCATTCTGGCGGGTGAGGACTGGACGAAGGGATGGAATGACGTCCATTATGAATGAGGTTTTGAACAATATTCCGTCGCCATTTTCTAATTTCTCACAGCTCAAGGCATCCTTTGCAAGCAATGGGTTAAACATTAAAGATCTCGTTGTTCTGTCAGGTATATAATAAATAATATATTTTACTGTAATCTTTACAATATTTTTGAATTTGATCATATTTTCTGATGAATCAGCATAGATAAAATAATTTGAAAAGAGAATTGAAAAATACTTGAAATACAACCAAAATTGTATTATAAATTGTGAAATTTTTATGTCTTAAATATTCTTTTCTAATTAATCATAATAGTTGAAATTATTCATTACAATTGTTGTTACGGTGAATAGGTGCACATACAATTGGAATTGCTCACTGCAATCTTTTCAGCAACAGACTGTATAATTTTACGGGCAAAGGGGACATGGACCCTTCCCTGGATGCCACCTACGCTCAATTCCTGAAGAGTAAATGCACCAGCCTTGGGGACAATACAACCACAGTAGAAATGGATCCCAACAGCTCCGTCACTTTTGATAGCCACTACTTCAGTAATCTGAAAGAGAAGAGAGGTCTCTTTCAGTCTGACGCCGCCCTTCTTACAAATTCCATCGCCCAGAAATTTGTCGATAAGCAGATGAACACAGACAGTTTTTTCGAAAATTTCAAAAACTCCATTCAACAGATGTCTGAAATACAAGTGCTCACCGGAACGACAGGTCAAATCAGACGTCAGTGTGCCTTCGTCAACTAAGCTCGGATGGATTGTAAAAGCTTCTTTAGCCAGGAAACGTAACAACGATCGACTAATAAATTTAAGAGTATTTATGCAGGCATTATCGATTGAAATCTAGGTAGCCCGGGTATAATTAAGATTGTTTTGGCTTTTTCAATTTGATTTTTGTGATGGAGCTTAATAAAAGATTTCGTTATTTGGACTGTGGAATACACTGGTTCAAAACTGATTTGTATTTAACCATACCCACAAATGTTCTTTTATCAATTAGAAAGAGATTTACTAATAATTGAAACTTTGAACATTGCATATTTATGCCCTTTTTAAACCCTTCTCGATCATTCTAATTTTTAACTTTTATTCTAAATAATTTTTATACTCACAAGATTCAACTTAGTTATTTTCACTCTTAGAGAATAATCTTTTTCTTTTCTAAGTTCAAAATTTAATTTGAGTTTGATTTACCTATCTTTGTGTGTTTTTGATAATATAAACAACATTTACAGGGTGTTGTACCCTTTACATGAAAAGTCCGTAGGGTCAAAAAAGAACCAAGTTCATCAAACACATCATAAAAACTATACTAAAAACAATGGAAATAGGGCATAGACACTGCACACTGACAGCGGACACCCAACACAACACAAACCCAACCACTAACTATCCACACTTTCCCCACACTTTCCCTGTGATCTTTGTGTGTTGATTCAAGGAAAAAAGGTATTTTATTTGACTTTTGGTGTTGTATTTAAAAGGCTAATATTAGTTCACCTTTAGGATCATCTAAATGTGATCATTATGATGATAATACATGCACATATCATTAGGAGCATTTATTATAGTACTACATTTGTACAATCATTTTGATCATCTTGCATGTTTTGGAGTGTTGTCTTCCATCATTTATCTATTCATTGAATCATTACCCTTACAAATTTTCATAAATGAAAGCAATTATCTTTGCCACATGCAAATTAAAAAACATAAGTACTAGTTTATATGTGAAAATGGTATGAGACCATCAAGCCATAATAAAATTGATAATCTAAAAGCTAGTAGAACATTTAATTTGTAAGCATATGTTGAATATAAGAGCTAGACTAGATTCATAATAGTGGAATTGAATCTACAGTTGTAAAAGTGCTCTAAATCAACCAATAGAGAAAAATTCACTAATTCTAAAGCATTCGTCTAAGTACTATTGATATTTTGGCATTGTTGAATAATAATAATCTAGCATCTCTCACAAAATTTCATCTAAATATTTTTATTATTTAGTTTTTAAGCATTTATTTATTTATTATTCCAAGATCCTATTTTCTAGGTTAGATTCTTAAGATTGATGTTTATTTTTTTATCCTATTTATGTATCAATGTATTTTTATTCTCCATCTTATTTATATAAGGGAAGGTGATTTTATTTCTATTCATTTGGGTGAACCGCTCCATTCTTACACCTTATTTTTTGATCTTGCTTAAGGATTTTATCTTCTAGCTTTTCTATTATTGAAATTCGAGATTGATTTATATTTCATTATCTTTGAACATCTCTTTATATATTTTCTATGCCATGAATTATTTAAGACCTTAATATTCCTTCTTGAAGTAGTGTTTGTCTAAACCTTACTATTACTAACCACTCAAATGAAATTGATACTCTTTCTAGTATGATGGATAATTATTCTCATGATTTAAAGATTAAAACAAAGTTGTGAATTGATTAACTAATTTGACAACCTTTTTATATAACATAAGCTAGTCCCTAATTATATTGAAAAGATTGAATAATAGCTTAATAGAGAATTATAGTGAAAATTAAAAAAGACAATATGTTCTATGGTAAGAGATCATAAAATGGCACTATATGTTAGCTCTATTACAAATGTTGTATAACTAATAGCAAGCAACAAAGATATGAAGCTAATACTAAAAATAGAGGAATAGCAATGTGACAATATAATGAGATGTGTAGTATATACACAATGTTAGAAATCTACAAGATATGTCCTAGTAACACACCCATATACAATATGTTGATAGCTATTAATGAAAATATACTACACATTGAATAAGTGAGCATGAATGAATGTGAGTATATGAATAGATGAATAGACATATAAAGTAAGATGAAAAAATAAGAATTTCATGTGAACATCTATACTTATGATAATAAAGAAACATTTATGAATGTCAATGGAATGATGATTACATGAGACATTATATGAAATATTGAAGGAATAGATAGATATATGTATGTTTGAATATGCACAAACACAAACACATACATAGATAGATATGTATGTATTCCTATCTTTCTATCTATATGTACATATATCTATCTATTTATTTGTTGATCTATTTATCCATGTACCTACCTATGTACATACATACCTATCTATCTATCTATCTAATTATATCTATCTATCTATCTATCTATCTATCTATCTATCTATCTATCAATCTATCTATCTATCAATTAATCAATCTATCTATCTATCTATCTATCTATCTATCTATCTATCTACCTATCTATAGATATATCCATCCATCAATCAATCAATCAATCAATCAACCAACCAACCAACAAATCAATCAATAGATCAATAAATCAATCAATCAATTAGTTTGTCTATCTATCTATCTATCTATCTATCTATCTATCTATCTATCTATCTATCTATCTATTTATCTATCTATCTATCTATCTATTTTTCTATTTATTTATTTGTAGCATAAAAAATTATCACCCTTGATAATTTCATTCTAGGTTTTGCTTCCCCTATGTGCTTGAACCTAATTATACAATAATTTCCCATTTTTGATAAATATTATTAGAAAATAAAACATGGGAAATTAAATTACTCATTTAATATTTTACCCTCGACACTTTTGATCCCTAAAAGGCAAGAATCTAGTCTAGAGAGCACTGCACCCTAGACTAGCATTTTTGGCTCCAAATTTGAATATGTCGTTATTGGTAGTTTATTATTTGGATTTATAATTTTAATTTTTAGTTATTGGGATTTAATTTTCAAGAAATTGGAAGAATTACATACAAATACTAGTATTTTTTTGTCATTTGAAATCCTAAGGAGAGCTAGGAAATCTATTGAGAAAATTGAAGATCCTAAAATTAATCAAGGGCTATCAAGGGTAGAATTAGTAACATTATTACAACAATTTCGTCATTCAAGTTCAAGGTTGCAAGACATCAAGATGAAGGAAAAAATTATATGCAAGGAGCTATCATGATCAATCATGCTAAATCATGTAGATGTAATGAGTTATCCTCTACATGCTTGTTGCAACAATCTATTATGCTATGAGCTCAACTTTTATAGGCCCATCAAGAATTGAAGGAATCATCAATCAATTTTTTATGGAAACTTATGTGACATATCCTCTTCAAGGGTTTTCACATCAAGGTAATATTATAATTTGTTATTTATCAATTTTAATCAATTATTATTATTTTAGCCTTTACATGAACCTAGGGTATGCTCTCTTGATAATTATCAATCACCATTATTGAGGAAGAAATACCAACATAGGGTTTAACTTAGGAAATCCCCTATACAACACAACCTTCTCCCCCATTTTCATGTATGCAGATAAGATCTAGAGGTTTCAGTCATTGAAAATCCAGGGAAACAAAGTATAGATCTTAATCAATATCTCATAGTTTTTAAATACAAGGAAAGATGAGCCCAGTCTAGGGCACACCATGCCCTAGACTAGCCAATTTAGGTCCAAATATAAGTGCATAATTTCCATTGTTAGCAAATCTCATATCTAGGTTAGTTTTGTAATTTTCTATCTTTGTTTGTCTGTTAAATTACATTTCCAGATCTAGTGTTATATGTCAAATAGGTTTGTAAAATCAAACATCAAATTTATCATCCTTACATCCTAAAAAAAAAACATAAATCCTAGGATATTATCTCTCGCTTGTAGCAACCAACTAATCATAAAACCCAAGTCAACTTATGTTTAATGTTGAGTCAAGTGAAAAGGAGATAATGTTAGTTATCCTAGTTAGAGATTCAAAATCACTTTTCTTACTCAATAGTTTGGTGTGAAGTTGACATATCCTACACTTGCAGTTTTCTTATTTTCATAGCATACAAATTTTAAAATTAATTCAAAACCTAGGTTATTTGAAAATACTGTTGATAATTTGCATTTTATATTAAAAAAACTACTCATTTTCCTCATAAATTTTAAATAAAAATCTAAATAATTTGAATTTTTAGTGTAGAAAAATGTATCCCTCTACATTTTCACACTTGTTTGGGCCCTCCTTGCTAAAATTGGGCTTCTTTATGCCTTATTTGGTCCTATTTTTCATCCACAAGCCTTATTTAATGCATCTTTCCAAGGATAATCCAAAAATATATCTAATACCCAATAGTAATTTAGTGATTTTGGATAATGATTTGGGACTCATACACCACCTTGGGAATATGGGTCCCACCTAAGTTTCTTGGCCTAGTCTTGTATTTGGAATAGAACTTAATAATCTTTGAAAATTGTGTCCCAAGCTTAGCCTATTGGGACTTATACACCACATTGCTGTATGAGTCCTGCTTAACTTAGACCTATTTTCAATTCAAATTCTTGGCAGGATTTCATTCTCCTAGATCTGATGTTGGCTTGTAGTGTTGTAATTTCAAGAAATTTGGAATAAACAAGTATAAATATGTAAACATAGGTTTTGGTACCCTAATGTTCTCTTTCACTTCTAGGGTTTTTCACCTAAAAGGAAAGGGATAGGGTAAAAACCGGCTATGTCTACACTCAAGATTAATGTAATATGGATGATATATGCCTAGATGAGATGATATAAATGTAAAGAACTGATAAAATAGATTTATTATTTATGCAAAACTAAAGAAATATGAAGTGTTTGAAAACACGTTGTGATATGCAAATAGAACTAAAAACATAAACAAATAAGAACAGAACTTAATGAAATTGAATGAGGTGCACCTGGAGGATGAAAGCTGATGCTGAGAGGTTCTGGAATGCTATAGAGTTTACTGTTGAATCCCACTAGGACTCATTTTCCACAGATGGCGAATTAGTGTTGTTTCTGGTGAAAACTGCTGGAACAGGTTTCGGGATGACAGGAACATAAAACTTCATAAAACACTTTTTCCAGGTTGGCAGTGGGACTTATTCGCCATAGGTGGAAAAATAGTCCACCTATAGATTTTTGAAAAGTGAAGGGTCAATTCTATGGGTCTTGATATGCACTTTTCTGCCTAACAATTTACCAGATCTGAATCTGGAAAATTTGACGGGAAAGTGCTCTCCAAGCTTCAAATAGGGTTTTGTTGACTTTGAATGATCTTTGACAATTTGATGACACTTTTAAGACCTATCTCTTTGAAAAATATGCATACAAGACCTACAAAACACACATGCATGAGAAAGGTGTATTTATTGATGACAAGCCTAGAAAAGCATGAAAGTTTGTTACAAGACTTTATAACACTTTAAAATAAGACTTGGTAAGTGATAAAAAAGGGGTATGTAGGTGAATTATAATAACAAGATTCTAGAAAAGTGTGAAAATGTGTTACAACACTTCACAACACTTTCACAAGACATCATAAAGTCTTAATGATTCACAAAGATTCAAGACCTAATGTGAATGTGTGGGAAACATTGCAACATTAAATCAAGGTAAAATCAAGCCAATTAAGCACAAGGAGGGACAAAACGAGAAAAAAGTAGAAGGGTTACTTTTTCCATGTCCACATTCAGCCCCCACTTTAGTGAGAGGATGAACTTGCTTCAAACTCACACTAAAGTAGAGCAATGCATCTCAAGAGGGGTTCCATTGAACTAATGCTTAGCAAGATGACACAACAATGATCAAGAGGGATGATCAAGCCCCCAAGATGAAGATCCCATGGAAAACTAAACATAAGCACAAAGAATGCACATGAAAGCGAAAGAGAGAAGGAAAGAGAAAGATGAAAGAAAGGAATCAGATCAAGCTTCAATCATTTTTCCAGCTCGTTGTGGATAAGATCTAGAATGTTTGTCTAGAAAGAAAATGCATACTCACTTTGGGGCGACGAAAATCATGGCTGTTCATCGAGTGAGAAAGCCCAAAAGGTGAGAAACATACACTCATAGCTGGTATGCACTCACAAACACACATGTGCCTATGGGGAAAGTCGTGCCTCAGAATGGGCTTCCCGCTTAACCATACCAAAGTTATAGCTCCTGATAACTTTAATAAGGCACCACAAAGGAAACTGGCATTTTGTGCTTCATGAGACAAGCAAAGCTTCATATGCTTAGAACTCATGAACAAACACGATGGCACCATTGACATGCAAGCTATGTTATGCAAGGTGACCATATAAATGCAAAATGTAACATGCAAAGAATGTTCAAATGAGTCTTGCTTAGTTCATGCGAGGTCTAAACTTAGGGAACATTGTGTCTAATGTCTCCAAAAGAGGACCGATCAAATAATAGAATATTCGCAACTTAGGGGATGCAGTGCATCACATTAGGTCACTAAGAGGAATGTAGTATGCTAAGATAGATCACACTTATGAAGGACACTATACCCAATGTCATCCACAAAGTGACAAACGCATCGTATGAAACAAGAAGGCTACACTAAGAACCAAGAAAATGAAAAATGAATAATGAATAATGCCAATGTATGCCCCAACTTTAAAGGAATTGCTATGCACCATTCTGTGAGCAATTCCTTTAAAGTAGCGAATGAAAAATGAAAAAAGAAATAAGACATGAGAGCCAACTTGGAAAGTGCTATGCCAAGTCATATGTTTTCAAGTAAGGCTGCATCATGCAAGAGAAAAGGAAAAAATAAAAGGAAGGGGTCACCCCCAGAATGAAAACACCAAACACATAAGGGATCTATGGATTTGGGTTCAATATGTTCATTACTACAATGTTTTGATTAAAGAGCTTATAACTATCATCATTCCCCAAATACATAGAACTAGAAGAATGTCACAAAGAGAGCGAAAACAAAAGAAAAAGAATAGGTTTTGGGTCAACATGGAAGAGACATAGGTGTGAGCACCATAAATCTGCACACAGCCTAAACCTCAACACTCATTAGCAATGGGTTACTTCAATTTATGCAAACCTACAAATACTCCTATGAAATAATACATCATGCCTCCTAAACAAAATAACAAAACCAACTAATTGAAAGCATAAAAGAAGCACAATGTATACCTATTCCATAGTGGATTGGTGTCACTTTGATGTGAAAAGTGACCCTTTCCCAACCCTTGACAAGCTCAAATGATGAAGATGCAATTATATGACAATGAAGTGGACAAAATTAGCTCTTAATGTGAAGAGAGTAACTTTTCCTGAAGATTGTGGATGATAAAATGAAGGATAGCCTCTCCATTTATAGAAGAGTTTGATGAGAGAAGAGGCAAAAGGGATGAATGTGGGATAAAAACCCAACCAATAGGAAGGAGCCACTTGTCACCATGTGAATGGGCCAAGGATGTGCATGTTTTGATGAATGTGCCAATAAATGACTTTAGGTGGCCTTTTCAAATTTGAAATTTGGCTTGTTGGAGGGAGAAGAAAGGGTCTTAAATGCCAAGTGGGGGACATGTAAGAGGGGAGTTAATGCTATGTTGGAAGGGAAAAGACATTTGAGATGGAGATTTGAAATGAGGGAATATTCCATTTTTATGCCATGTTGATGGAAAATGAAGATTTAATAAATGAATTAAATTGATTTATTTGTGCAAGTGGGAAAAGCTAGAGGATGTGACATGCATTAGATTAACATTAGTCATGATTCAGTTAACTTAAGTGAAGATTAGGTGATTTGACTTTTTGACTTAGATTTATGGATTAAAATAAATCAAAAGGAGATGGAAAATGATTTAGACTTAGTTAAATAAATATTTTGATTTATTCAGCTAAAGGGGATGATGTTAATACTAAAGATGAATTTATTTAATTTAAATGGAGGACTTTAGAGATTAATTAAATAAACTTGATTTATTTGATGAATGGATGAATATGAATTAATTAAATGTTGATGCCAATTTTACATGTCTACATTTTTCCGCTCTTTGAAGCAATGTACTTGTTGCGTTGGTTCAAAGAATAAAATTACCATGATCAAAATTCAAAAAAATTCTAAATTTTTTGGATGCCCCAGCAGAAAGAAGTATACTAGTATATTTCCCCCTCAAGAGATTGAGCAAAAAGATTTGATTTGAGGGTCGATCTCGTGATAAAGAGGTTCACGATGGACATATGGATGGTTGCGATGATGATGCAAATGAGATGGTTTTAAGATGCTTAGAATAACCAATCTATATTATCCTAAACAACTTAAATGATGATATGATGTGATGATGCCTATATGATTATGCAATGGATGTTTTATGCAAATGTATGATTTATGAGATGCTTAGACTAACAAATCTATATTATGATGATGAACATGCATGTGAGATGATTAGTGTTTCTTATATGATATGATATGATGTGATATGCAATATGCTGATGGTTTGTGGATGCAAGATGGATGCATTAGTGATGATGATTACTTGATCATAAAATGATGTTAGCGTGGAAAAGAAGAAAGAAGAAATGAGATAATGACAAGAGGATTCAACATGCCAACTTTATGAGAGATGATGATGAGAAATGGACGATTTTCTTATCAGGAATTGGGACTTTAAAAGGGCCACTTACCTTATGTTTGATAACACACATAAGCACGATGAATCAAGGTATAAAGAACTAGGATGGCGCTCTACCTAGTGTGATGGAATTTGACTCGCAATCAAATAGGAGTATTTCTATTCACACCTGGCATATGGAACCTCATTTAAAATGCAGTTCAGATATTTCAAACATCTCAGACCAGAACATAAGAAGGAAAGCCTTCCCATGTGGTCAACAAGATACCCAAAACATCCTCCCTACATCTAAACAAAGCTCGTATGACCAACGTTATATTACAAAAATATCCAACAAGCACAACAGATAAAAGATAATGATCATTTTTGTTAAAGGAAAAAACGGGTTTTACAAGGACCTGAAACCAAAAAGTTTACAAGTTAAATAAAGATAAAGCACTATAGTACCCAAAAAAATAGGATGGCTGCAAAACAAAAAAGACCAGAAGAAACCACAGCCACAAGCCCGGAGCCAGTGAAGGCCAACACAAAAACTAACGCACAACCAAAACTATCCTAAGAACTTTAAAGTATCAGCAACCTCAGCTTCAAGGTTGCACATATCTTGGGTGCTCTTTTTGAGAGCCTGAATCTCATGGGGCATAGAAACAAACTTTCTCTTCAGGTGAGTTCTCGTCCTCTTCGAGATGCCAACATCTTCAATCCTATTTTTCTCCTTGTCCGCATCTAAATCCACCACCAGAGAGCCTTGCCGGAAGTTATCTGTTTTCTCAACCATAGTGCTCATAACAGTTGCGTTGTGATTAGAAATTATGTGATTCTGCTCTAGGATAGTTCTATTCATTTCCCTGATTTTACTAATTTCTCCCTCCAGGAACTTAATCTTAACCTCATTATCCTTCTTCATCTTTTCAGTGAGCTCAATATTTCGTTGAAGGCGCTCATCCATCTCCCTCTTGTTATCCTCGGTACACATAGCCTCAGCCGAATTGTGGGTAGCAACTTTAGCTTGCAATTCTTCCACTTTACTAGTAAGAGCCCTGTTCTTTAAGCTGAGGTCCTTTATCTCGTGAAAGACCCATTTCATAATCCTGAAATAATCAACAGTCCCATTTCTAGCAATGGGAAGAATATCATCAGGAAACTCCCGGTCAGATTTAAAGAAGTGGTCTTCAGGGTTAAGGTTTCTAGGAAATCTGGGTCTATCTTCTCTATCTGTAGCAAGGTAAGAGGTGTAGGAATCCTCACTAGATTTTATGGGTTTCAATGTTATCCTCCAGGGAGTCCTCAAAGTAAGAAACCAATTTTTTAGCAGGGGGGTCCTTAATCTTAAGTCTCTCTTTCTGATCAGAGACAACGGGGGTTTTCACAAAGCTATCTTTTTTAAACAAGGGCTTGCTTAGATGGGTTTTCTTATCCGACTTTTTGGGGGAGGGAGGGTCTTCCTCAATCCAATTAGGGCCCAGGTTATCTTTTTCCTCCGATATGCTATTCTTATTATGATAGTGATAAAAGATAATGATCGTTGTCCCATTCCTATCTCTCTAAATCCTTTTGTTCGAACATCATCGAGAGGTCCTTGGAATGAGCGCAATAAGATAAATCAAAAGAGAAAGATGAAGTAAACAAACAAGCTAATGTTCTTCAATACCACTAGCCAAGACTAAACTACGGTGATGCCTGATGTTGATGTCCATTGTAGGAAGGATGCATCCTAGGACATGGCGATATTATATGATTTGATATAGGACTGATTGGATGATACACTATTGACACAAAGAGTTGACTAACTTGTTTACGTACTGACCTAAACCTTAGACTTTGACATTTTGATTTTTCACTTTCAATCTACTAGACTTGTTTCCAACTGTTTTACCAAAGGTTGAGGATGATGATTGTTTATTATGGGTGATGTTTATTGCGGGTGAAAGCGAGATGAGACAGATGATTTTTTTTCAATATTTGGATGTTTTTGATGTTTTGAAATGTTTTGAGGTTGTTTTTGGTATTTTTTGATATTTTTCAAATGTTTTGATTTTTGAAATTTCAAATGTTTTGGGGTTTTTTTGAGATTTTGACCAAGAGACTAACCTAAAGACCTATCCTAGGGTCCTTGGGGGCTGATCAACAAATTATCCTTGCCTACATTATACACGCAGAGACCATGTAGTTCAACTAACATAGACTCGATTATTGATGAGATATGAACAAGACAAATTGTCAATTTATGATGACAGACTCCTAAAGGACTGACCTAAGTGTCTCGAGGGATGATCAAAGATCAACCTTGCCTACGTTCAAGGCTTAGAGACTCGTAGTTCGACAAGACAACTCTGTTTTTGACTTTTTGACTAACTTTTTGACCTATTTTTGGATTTTGATATGTTTCAAATGTTTTTCGATATTTTGGTGTTTTATGAATGGTTTTTTGATTTTGTATTTTTTGCTGTTTTTTGATTTTCTGGTTTTCTGATGTTTTATGGAATTTTTATTTTTCTGATGTTTTTGGATTTTCTGATTTTGGGACCTCAAGAACATACACGAATCTGATCCAATGAGAACATGCCCCCATCGTGACACAATAGACTACTCCAATAAAGGCAAGAAAAACTAACCTTGAGAATGAGCTGAGTAGTACTAGGAGGGATCATGACATGAACACAGGACCAAGCTATGGTGTAGATGCGGGTGGATGATGGACGGAGATATGGAATGTGATGGAAGATGAAAGTGTAATGGATGGATAATGCCAAACAAGCCGTGAAGATCCTAGTGGATTGAAAGTGCTTATTTACACAAGGCGCTTGTTTACTGAGTTTTCACCAAGGTACTTGCCCAAAGTGCCACCAAAGTGGTTTTCACTAGAGGATGATTTATTTCTCTTTATTGTTTTGAATCCTTTTCTGATTTTTTGTTTTGGATTTTTGGATTTTTGGATTTTTCTGTTGTCACCAAGACCCCTGTTTGCTAGGTTTTCATTAGGGTAACCATTTTTTTAGGACTTTTTTTGATTTTTTTGATTTTTGGTTCTATACCTTGAAAGATTAGGAATAAAACTTTTTGAGATGGGAGTTGTTCATGGGCTCCTACAGAGGTTCCCCTTCAGGTGTTGATAACTGATATGCCCCTCACTTATAGCTGGATGTGATAAAAAATTGCCCCAACTAGTTGGGTTCAAATTTTCCTTTGCTGTTTGGATTTGGGATGTTCTTCTAATTCTCATTTAGGACAAGTTCTTCGACTTGGAAAGTCCTGCTTCTGATCTTCTTGTTATAGCTCCTCTTAATTCTATTTTGATAGATTTGCAAATGATTTAAAGCTTCTATACGTCGTTCATCCAATAGCTCCAACTCATTCAATTGTGATACTCGATATTCTTCATCTGTGATGAGGTTTTGCAATGATATTCTTAGTGATGGGAGCTCAATCTAAATGGGTAATACTGCCTCTGATCCATAGACTAGGGAGAATGGGGTGGCACCTGCTGGTGTGCGGATGCTAGTTTGATAAGCCCAGAGGGCAGGATTTAGCTTCAGATGCCAGTCACAACCTACGTCATTGACTGTCTTTTTGAGGATTTTAGGAATGGTTTTATTGGTAGCTTCTGCTTGGCCATTTCCTTGGGGATAATATGTTGTGGAAAAGCGATGTTGGATTTTGAATTTTTCACATAGGTTACGAACATCCTGATTCTTGAATGGTGTCCCATTATCTGAGTTAATAGCTTGGGGAACACTGTATCGACATATTGAGTAGTTTAGGATGAACTTTGATATCTTCTTTCTAGTGATATATGTCATGGGGATGGCTTCCACCCACTTTGTAAAGTACTCAGTGGCGGTTATGATGAATTTATGACCATTGGATGAGGTGGGAGTTATCTTTTCGATGAGATCGAGTCCCCACTGCGAAAAGGGCCATGGTGTGACAATAGGATGAAGCTCTTGAGCTGAAGCATGGATGAGGTCCCCATGCTGCTGACATTGTAGGCACCTTTTGACATAGTCATGTGCCTCTCTTTCCATTGTAGGCCAATAATACCTCGTCCTCAACAATTTATTGGCCACGGTCATTCCACTCGAGTGTGAACCACAAATACTGCTATGCACCTTAGTTAAAGTGGTCAATTCATCCTCAACATTTAGGCAATGTAATAAGGTTCCTTCTATGCTCCTATGGTAAAGGGTGTTTCCTAGGATGATGAACCAAGATGCTTTCTTGACAAAGGTTCTTTTTAGGCTTGAGGGTAAGTCAATAGGTAGGACCCCTATTCACAAGTAGACCTATATAAATTTCATGGTACTAGGGATCACTACGACCAACGATTTCGCACACAAATTCTGACTCCGGTACCTTGAATGCGGGCATGAGAAGTTGCTCTACCAAGAATTCATGTTTTAGGATGTTGTGAGGGATGTCTCTAGTAAGGATCTAATCATTGCCACGACATCTATTGCTCTATTTTTTTCTCTAGGAATCTACTCAAATGTGATATCAATGAATGATTCTTTGAGGCTCTCTACCAAATTTTTGTATGGAGTCAGCTTATCATCCTTTGTTTGGTACTCATCATTCACTTGATTTATTATCAGCTAAGAGTCTCCATATACTTTGAGGGTCATGATGTGCCACTGCACTGCTATTTTGAGACCCATGGTTAAAGCCTCATATTTTGCAATGTTATTAGTGCTGGGGAATGCCAATTTGTAAGATCTAGGTATACAGTCCCCCTATGAAGTGATGAAGAAAACACCGGCTCCTGATCCATGTTGTGTATAGGAGCCATCAAAGTAGAGTTTCCAATGGTCAGCTATGCTGAGATTGAAGATGGATTCATCTGGAAACTCTGATATGAGTTGGTTTTCTGAATAAATTGGTGCTTCCACAAGCTGATCTGCGATGACTTGGCCTTTGATTTCTTTTTGCTCCACATATTCAATGTCGTACTCTGATAGTATCATGACCCATTTAGCCATTCTTCCTGTGAGCATTACTTTTGATAGTAGGTACTTTAGGGGGTCGATCTTGGTGATGAGTTTGACTTTGTGTGCCAACATGTAATGTCTGAATTTTGGTGAAGCAAACACTACTGCTAGACATTCTTTTTCAATGAATGACTAGTTTAACTCATGCCTAACCAGTGTTCTATTGATGTAATAGATGGCCCTTTATGTCCCATTTTCATTGTGCTGAGCTAGGAGAGCTCCAAGGGCTATTGTTGTTGCTAACACATAGAGGATTAATGGCTTTCTTGGGATTCGTGGAATAAGGACCAGAGGTGCAATTAGATATTATTTTATTTTGTTGAAGGATTCCTCACTCTTGTCATCCCATTTGTCTGCTACCCCCTTGTGGAGTAGGTGAGAATAAGGGATTTTCTTGTCTGCTAATTGTGCGATGAATATGTGGATGGATTGAAGCCTGCCTTGGAGGCCTCTCAACTATTTCAATGTTTTGGGTGCCTCCATCTCTAGGATTTCTTTCACTTTTGCTGGATCTATTTCTATACCCCTCATTGACACTATGTATCCTAGTAGCTTTCCTGACTGTATGCCAAAGATGCACTTCTTTGGGTTGACTCAGACTTTATATTCTTCCAGCCTATCGAAAATAGCACTTAAGGTTACTATGTGATATTTCCTCTTCCTATATTTTGCTGGTATGTCATCAACATAATCTTCAATAGTTTTGTGGATCATGTCATGGAATATTAACATCATAGCTCTTTGATAGGTGGCGCTAGCATTCTTGAAACTGAATGGCATCATATTCCAATAGTAAGTCCCCCATGGACAAGGCAAGGTCGTTTTATGTTGGTCTTCTTTGGCGATCATTATTTGGTTGTACCCAGAGAAACCATCCATCAGAGAAAGCATCTCGTGTCTCGCTGTCATGTCTACAATCATGTCAATGTTAGGAAACAATAAATCATCTTTCAGACATGCTTTGTTTAGGTCTTTAAAATCCATCCAGATTCAGATGCTCCCATCTGGTTTTGAAACAAGAACTAGATTGGATACCCACTCAGGGTAGTCAATTGGTCATATGAATCCTGCGTCAAGTAGCTTCTTCAATTCCATCTTGACTAACAAAGCAATCTGAGGATGCATTTTCCTGAGTTTTTGTCTGACAAGCTTTGCTTCAGGGTAGACTACTAGGTGATGGACCACAATCTCTGGATCGAGCCTGGGAATGTCTGCATAGCTCCATGCAAAGTTGACTTTACATTCTCTCAAAAAGGGAGCTAGGAGCTCTCGTTCCTTTGATAGTAATGAATTTGCATAAAATGTGATGTGCGGTGTCTCCTTTGTTCCCGAGTTAACTAGATTGCATTTTTTGGCTAGGACCGTTGATTTTTCCTGATGGAGAGCTTTGAGAGGAAGATTGAATCCCCCATCCTCGGGTGCCTTAGATAATTTTTCACCATTGGATGCGTCCTTTCTTTTTACTATTTTCAAGTCAGAGAGTGCCACGGTATGGTTTTCACTCAAGGACCTAGAGATTATTCTCAATTTTTCTCTTTTGTGACTGAGGGATTCAATCATTTCCCCATAATATGCATGTGTATCCAACTCGATGATGAATCCTACTTTGTGATCCCCACATGGAATATTATCCCACAGACCCATGAATTATGAGAGCGCCTCATCATTTTTGAATGTGCCAAGAATTGGTGGTCCTTGATGGTCATAATCAATGAGTTGTGGGTAGACTAGATGGATTTCATGGTGTTGATGATTAGTGGACTCAAATGACATAGTTCTAATCATGAGAAGGGTAGTGTCCTTGAAGAGCATGGGTAGGTTGGTTATGGGATCCTCGTCATCACTAAGTACTACTACAAACATCAGTTATGTCAAATGTGAAGTTGTCTATGACTCGACCTGTAGATACGGGTAAGTGAAGTTCGACTGTCGTTGGCTGAGGAGTTTTGACTTTCCTAACTGGGGGATTTCGGCCACATATGGTTATACTCGGAGGGGTACATCAAAGGCCAAGATTTCTCATTCATGTCTCTAGAATGATGGGTATTAGAAGCCCATTGTCATTTTTCCCCAGTTTCTGGTTTCTATCATAGCCCATTGCGAGCATCATTTGAAAACCTTTGCTACTGTCATCCATTGGTAGATTGGCTACCAGTCTACTATCTTGGTATAGGAGGTGGGATGGGTCCTCCTCTATGACTTCTCGGCTGAGATCTCCCCAACTTCTAAAGTTGGTATAACCTTCAGGGGATGTTTGAGATGTGAAGGCTTCATTTGATTGCGGACATCCTTGTGATCTGAGAGATTGTTGTAACTCTCCTACCACAAAATAATTTTTTAGGAATCGTATAGTTTCCACAACCATTGTCCTGGATGATGAATTTCATATTAGAGATGGTGGGGATGGTGGGAGTGGTGGGTGTCTTTGTCGCAGAAGTGGAAGCGAGAGTGGTTGGATCAATGTATGGTGTTGATGGGCCTTCATCATTTTTAGGCACTTGAGGAATTTTGTAGTATTTTCCTCAAGGTTTTTGTAGTAGGAGAATGGTTTAGGATCTCCATCGATGGTGGCCTCTTTTCCTTCATATGTGAATTTGACACATTGATGGAAGGTTGATGCTACATCTTGCATTGCATGAATCCACAGATGTCTCATGAGAATGTTATAAGGCAAGTTGAGGTCTAGGACCTGACAGGTAGTTTCCATGATAGTTGGCCCTACTTGAATAGGGATTTGGATTGTGCCTTGGGACACTCTTTCTTGATCATCATACGGTCTGATTGTAATACCTTTTCCTTTTTTGATGGAATCCTCTGAGATTTTCAAGTTCTTAATGAGCTTGAGGGAACAAATGTTCAAGCCTGCACCTCCATCCACCAAGACTCGCTTGAATTTATTTTTATGCATTGGGACCTCTAAATGGAGTGCACGGTTGTGAGATGGTTAAGCGGGAAAATATTGGTTGGAGAATGTAAGGAGATTTAGAGTGATGATGTTTCTGACCATAGCTTGGAATTGTTCTGCATCAAGATCTACGGGGATGGTTGATGAAGCCAATGCTTCCTCAAGGATTTTCTTGTGAGTGGATAAAATTTTTAGCAACTCCATGATGGAGATTTGTGTTGGGGTTATTTTTAGTTGATCAAGGATATTGTATCCATTGGGAATAGATCTTGGGTTGGGTGTGGGTGTTTTGTTTGGTTGAGATGATCCTGCAATGGTAATTTTGTCGCCTCTTGTGGTGACTCCATAATTGACATGGGTTCCTTTGATGGTGATGGTAGCACAGTGGTCATCCAGGGATGCAACGACATGGTTGTACACATGATTCACATTCTTGAAGGTACCTTTCCCCTTATCAGTATTATTGTTCCCTTGATTGTTATGGTTTGGCATTGAATTCGTGTATATTTTGAGGTTTTGATTTCCTGCTAGCTGCTCCTCATTTATTTATTTATGGTCAATAAGGTCTTGGATTAGGTTTTTCAACCTCATGCAACTATTAGTGGTGTTCCCTTTGATTTTTTGGAAGTCACAAAGCTGATTTTCATTGTACCAGGGTGGTTTGACATCTGGTTCCTGGTAATTCTCATATGTGGGAGCCTTGATGAGGTTTTCATTTATTAGTTTCTTCATGATAACCTCGAGTGGTTCCCCAAGGGCAGTGTACTTCCACTTGGGGGAGTTCTTGTTCTGCTGAGGTGGTCCCTTTTGATCATTGACATTGTTGATCGCTTGATTGTTTGACTGTTGTGTTGTGTTAGCTTGATGGTTGTTTTGATGATGGTTTTGAGGTTGCTATTGTGGTGCAGGTGTGTTTTTTCGAGGGGAACTGATGACAACTTTGGCATCAACGACACCATCATTGGTAACATTTTTTTTCTTGCCCATGTGTGAGGTTTTTCATTGTAACTAGTGGGTGGGCAATTGCTCTGTTGTTCAAGATATGCAATTGATCCTCTAGGTTGTGTCATAAGGGCTCGTGCGATGTTGAGCTCCTTGGAGATCAACTGGTGATATGTTGTGACTCCTTTCACTTTGAGATGGAATGCCAAGGCTCCGTTGAGGTTGGATATGATATGCACACTTTTTGTTCCTCAGGAATGACCCATTTGCTCTGATTGGCCTTGGATCACCATCATTGTAGGAATGAAGCAAATGATTCATTCTTCCCTTGTTTTAGAGCTAATAGTTCCTCTAGACTGACATCCATTCTGATATTGAATGCGTAGTTTTTGATGAATGCATCTACTATTTCTTGGAACTTCTTGGTGCCAAGAGGAAGGCGAGAGAACCATTCCATGGCGTTGCCATCCAAACTTCTAGGGAATAGCCCCATCAGATCTAGGTATCGTCATATGTGAATTCCATGCAATGAACCTGGAATTCACTAATGTGATCTTCAAGGTTTCCCATCCCACAGTATTTGTCAAATTTGGGGATCTCGAATCCCTTTGGGAATGGTTTCATTAAAAGACTTCTGTTGAACGGATAAGGACACAAGTTGCTAGGTGTTTTCATGGTTTTCCCTAATTGAAGGTCGAGCACTTGTTACGAGAGCAACTTGATTTGTGTTGTGACATTGTTTTGCGGATCAGGGGGTGGGATGAAAGTGTTCTGAGGTGGTTCACTTTTTGTTGGGATGGGTGGATTGGTTGGTATGTTGATGGATGGTGTTTGTATATTCTATTGAGCCAAGTATGCTTGCAATTGCTGTTGTACCAACAACACTTGTTGTTCCTATTGTTGATGTGCTATTAGTGCCTATTGCTGAGCTTGTTATTGTAGGTGTTTTTGGGTTGCTAATCGGGTTGCTTCTTGTTGCTCTTTGTATTGTTTTAATGCTTGTTGATATTCTTTTTGTTGGGATGCTTGTTGTTGTGCGAGATATTGTGCTTGTGTTTGTGCTTGCGCTTGTGCTTGAGCTTGTTGGGCTTGGTATTGGGCTTGTTCCTGAGCTTGGGCTTGAGCCAGTGCTTGTGCTTGAGCGACAACTTGTGCAATCTGTGCGGCTTGAGAAGCTTGTGCTACCTGTGCAACCTAAGCTGCTTGAGTACCTTGCACTGCCTGTGTAGCCTAAGCAACTTGTTGTTATTGTTGCAATAAGGCTTGGTCTTATGCATCCTGTTGTGCTTGTTGTACTTGTAGCACTTGATGTGTGGCTTAAGTAGCTTGGGGGGCTTGTTGAGTGGCGAGCTGTGCAGCTTGTCGATTTTAGATTTGTTACATAATGCCTTTTGATAAGCATCCCATTGAGCGGCTCACAACACAATACTATATTGACTTGATGTGTTTGAGTTTTTTGGTGGTGGTGGTGGTGGTGGATTTGGAATGGTGATTGTTGTGGTGACAAAAGGCACCATCGTGTTTATGATTGGAATTTGAGTGGTAGATGGTGTGATTGATATGGTTGGTCCTTGAGAGACCATGTTTTGAGAGCTTTGGGGGATGGTTGATGATGTGATGGTGGTGGTTTGCATTATTGGGGTGGTTGTCATCTATTTTTGTGATATCGATGGCAAGGTGGAAGTATTTGGAATGATGCTCTGATTGATGCTTGGTGGGTTGATCTAATTTTTTGATTTCCATTTGGTAAAGAGGGAAGCCCTAAACCGATAGGTGATGTGGATATTGATGGCAATGGTTGAAGTGGTGGAAATGTGGGGGGTGTAATCTCTTGAGGAAATGGTGTAGTGTCAAAAATGTCACCTTCTCCTTCCGAGGTTATGGGGAGAGAGGTTTGGGTTGTTGCATGGAATGATGACGATGGGTCATTTGGATTGTGAAAGGTGAGAGGGACATATGGATGTGATAGATTTTGGGGTACAGATTGTCCCAAGATTGTTTTTGCATCCAAATCTTGATTGTTCACAAGGGGGTGTGTTTGCTATGCATTGAGAAATGTGCTTCCCTTGTTAACAATGGGTTGAGTTGGAGCAATAGATGATGTGATTTGCGGGATGTTTTGAGTGATGTTTTGAAATGGAGGTGTAGATGAGATGGGGAGTGTGGATGAAATTGGGGGCATGACCCCAAAAGATGGTTCCACAATATTTCTCACATCAAAATCGGAAGGGAGTTTAGCCTCTTGCTTTGCTAATTTGAGCATGTACAGTGAGAGATTGATTCTCATCATGATGTTGATAATCTTATGATTCTCTAGAATGTGAACTATTTCGGTGATTTCCTCTCGTGACATTCCAAAGGGATTATTGGTAAGATCCTCTACTTGGACACCTTCCTCTTGATGGTCTTGCGAAAATGGAGGAAGATTAATCGTGAGGCTACCAAACCCAATGGGATTCATTTCGGGAGCGGTCTGACTCAAGTCACTCAAAGTAGATGTTTCTTTGTTGGCTTCCATGTTCCTCTTGTTTTGAGATCTAGTTTGCACCATAAAATAGGGATCAATCTTCAAGAATTTAAGAGATGAATCTCTAATTATTTTGGATTGATCTAGCCTTAGGTACAAAAGAGAAAACTTAAGATGATTTAAGAATCAAAAGTATGACGGTGAAACATCTGAAAGGTGGATGATATGAATGTTTTAGAACTCTTGAGAAATCTTGAAGGATATGTTAAACTTTAGGACTTGGATTTGGGATTAGATTTGATTTGATTTGGATTGTGAACTCATAAACTCTAAGAGGTTAGATATTGTCCTAGAATAAATTTGTCCTCAAGATGCTAATTTGACTAAGTGTGAGAAGAAGGATTCATCTAAACACACCTAACAAAATGATTTTTGATTGGGTTTTGATTTTGGATTATGAACTCCTAAAGCCCAAGATGTTGGATGTTATCAAGGGATAAATTTGTCCACAAGGTTTGATAATTTGACTAAATATGTGGAGAAGGATGCATCTACACACATCTAATTAAACAAGATGATTTTGGATTAGTTTCAAATGATTTTCCCAAAGTTTAACATGAAGGATTTTTCCAAGATTTTCAAAGAGTTGATGATGAGATGATTTTAGTTTTGATGTTCAAATATGGATGAAGGTTTGATTTTGATCTTATGTTTACCTAAAAAGACACTTGTTTACTAGACCTCGGTTTTGAAGAACGTGATTTTCTCTAAACAAGATGCTCACACTCCATAAAAAGATTTGGGTTTTGACAATAATAGAATGAATACAAACCAAGATTGTTTCTTGAAGCTTTCACACTTTTGGTGATCTTTTGGACTAAGAGCTTTTACCTTTGGTTTCTTGATCTTGATCTTGCATGAAATCATTGGAGACACATGTGTGTGATTCAATTGTTTTTAGTCTTTGCTTGATGATTTTGTTTCACCACAAACACCTCTTGTTTAGATTTTCAAACTAGATGTCCAATGTCTCAACTTATTCTTATTCCACAAGGTATATCATGTGCAAATTTGATGAAATCAAGGCAAGGGTTACCTATTGTTAACTTTAGTAAGCAAATTGAGATATTAATCCAAGTGTTTAGAAACCTCTAAGGATAAAATCCCAAGGGAAAGCAATAACACATGAATTTGGTCAATTGTATTTGCTTCCTAAAGGGTTTGAAGTTTTGACATGACAATGTTAAATGTTTTTTTCCAAATGTTTTCAAACAAGCAAATATTTTTGTAACCAAGAACAAGCACAATCCTATGGATATGAAAGATTATATTTGTTGAGTCCCCCCTTGGACAAGTCTAGCTACGCTTATTTTTAGTGAATGGTTCTAGATGCTTGACCCCACTAGCTCCCCTCCATGACACTCACTTCTCGGGGCAGCCAAGCATCAGTACCTATGAAACTCCCATGGCATACTTTCCATTTCTACTAAAAACCGTGAAAGTGTTGGGTGGCTTCAAAATGACCGTTCCTGTACCAACAAATAGATAGGGATTTTGGCCTTTTTGCAACAAGAGTTTTAATTCGGACTTTCTATTCATAGGAGTTGAACCATCGAGATGAAAAGCCATTACTTCCCTTCTCGTTGGAGCCAACCATGTGATACTGGCGTTTGTTCTAGTACCCACTTTTATATCCCGACTGGAAATACTCATGGCTTTAGAGTGTTATTGGTTGAGTCGTTCCCTTGGGGGAGTACTTTTTCCCCAAGGAAGGCCCTCTAAGATAAACAAAAGCAAGCAAACATATATGTAAATCGATTGATCTTTGTTGAGAAACAAAGAGAGAATACACGCAATAGATTTACTCACACTCGCAAGATGTTTTGTTCAATTTTAGTTTCAAAATGAAGTATGGAGGAAATCACTTTATCCCAACCTAAGACCACCAAAAAGCCTTTTGATTCTCAAGATCACCGTGAGGCGTGAGAGAAGTGCATACATCTTTTCAATGGTGTTAGTTTTAGTAAGCAATTACAAGACAAAGTAGCACATGTTATTTTTAAACCCACGAAGCAATAATGATTTTTTTTTAAGAACCAAAGGAAATGTGAAGATTTCCTTGTTCAATTGTTAAATCCGAAAACCAACTCTAGTAAGTTTGTACTAAAGTTATTTTTAAGCCTTTTGTTGCAAAAATTGAAATGTTCTTTTTAGAGCTCAAAAAGATGCGAGTTGATCTAAAACAGAAAACTAAAGCATAAAATGGAAGCTCAAAGCATTTAAAAACGCTTTATAAACTCTGAATTTAATGCTCAACTCCAAGATTCCTCCAAAAATCACTTCTTATGCTTAACTGTTTGTAAGTCTTTTGCACGAATGAAATGCTCCTTTTTCCTTCCTTCCTCGTTTTCCTATAAAATAAAAAGTAATCATGTGAGGATCAAATTATTTGATTAAAATCATTATCCCCAAACAATTAATTGATCTCAATTGCAAGGACTAATGATTTTAACTAATAAATGACTCCTTAATAAGTATCTAGCTTTTCACACTCTTTTCACAATATTAAAGCCTTTAGCTAATATACTTGGTCATATAACAAAGATCAAGACAATCCTCATTAACAATTCAGAATTAGACAAGGGTATGTGCAGGATCATGATGGGTCAAAAAGTGGTGATATTATGGGTATGTGGCTGACGACTTTTTTTAACCCAAAATTGATGAAACGAAAAAAGTTTTTAAAGGAGATTCTCATCTTTCCACCAATATAAATTATGCTTTACTTTGAATTTAATAAATAATTATTATTCATTTTCTATTTGAATTACTACTAAAGTCTCGATTGATAGGCTGATTGAAAAACATCTATAGCTTTCAAACGGTATCACATTTTTGAATCTGAAACATGTGTCACATTCTATGCTTTGCATACTATAGGATTAAAAAAGAAAAAATAAATTTCATGAAGTTTTGACCAAGTTAAGGTGGTTAGACATACATGTTTTAATATTTTGTAAAGTTGTAATAAAATCATAATTAATTATTTACTTGGAAAAAAATTACAAAAAAATATGCATCACATTGGGACATGAGTCCTCTACTTATATCTATAATCTTATAAAAAAATATTATTATTTTATTATGGTTAGGGTGGTTAGATAGACACCTACTTCTTATTTTTTCCCTAAAATTTAAGTACTACTGCATTGAAATTTCAAATTTTCACCAAATAGATTGTTTTTTTAAAAATAAACCAAGTAGTTTAGAAACTACATTCAATTTTCTACAAATTCTATTGTTAGATATTTTTAAAATAATATAGACAACTTATTCAATTTTTTACGTCAAGTTGCCTAACTCTAATTTTTCTGAATTTTTTGCCACTTAAGGGCCTATTTTTTCCATGATGATGTGCACATACCTACAAAATAAAACCAACAAATCTTAACAAGTTAATATTTTGATTCTTATTTACTTAAGTCTGCAGAATGTCATAAATGAGTGACACCAATAAAAAATATTCCTGCAAAACCATTAATGAATGAATTCAAGACATAGGGTATGTGCAAGATCATCATGGAAAAAATAGGCCCTTAAGTGGCAAAAAATTCAGAAAAATCTAAGTTAGGCAACTTCACGTAAAAATTTGAATAAGTTATCTATATTATTTCAAAAATATGTAAGAATAGAATCTGTAGAAAATTAAATGTAGTTTCTAAACTACTAGGTTTGTTTAAAAAAAAGAAAATCTATTTAGTAATAAATTGAAATTTCAATGCAGTGGTACTTAAATTTTAGGGAAAAAATAAGAAGTAGGTGTCTGTCTGACCACCCTAAAGACAATAAAATGATAATTATTTTTATAATATTTTAGATATAAGTAGAGGACTCATGCCCCGATGTGACGCATATTTGTTTGTAATTTTTTTCCAAGTAAATAATTAATTATGAATTTTTTATTACAAATTTTAAAAAATATAAAAAAATGTATGTCTGACCACCTTAATTTGGTCAAAACTTCATGAAATTCAATTTTTCTTTTTTAATCCTATAGTATGCGAACCATAAAATGTGATGCATGTTTTGGATTAAAAAAATGTGATACCGTTTGAAAGCTATAGATGTTTTTCAATCAGCCTATCAATTAGGACTTTAGTTGTAATTTGAATAGAAAATGAATAATAATTACTTATTAAATTCAAATTAAAGCATAATTTATATCGTGGAAAGATGAGAATCTCCTTTAAAAACCCTTTTCATTTCATCAATTTTGGGTAAAAAATAGTCGTCAGCCACATACCCATCATATTGCCACTTTTTGGCCCATCATGATCCTAGACAAACCCCATAAATACAAATGACTTTCAAGCTAGGGTAGGTGGCAATTGGAGAATTTTCAAGGGTATTTGTGGCATGGAATTGGATTTAGACATGCCACCTCAGCAGTACATGATAGATTCTGATCTGTCCATGTTTGAGGCGAGCATCTGCAGTGATCAAAATATATCATTGTCCATTAATGGCGATAGAGAAGGCCCAATGTTGGAAGATTTTCTAGGAAGTGCATCCTTGGGAGGTTCAGGTCACTACTTAGACACTATTTGCATCTATAGAATCTCAAAGATAATGAATGGTTATGACATCATAGGCAGTGAATTGCTCTCTTTGGAGAGAACTCTGCAAAATCCAAAGCCACTGAGGGCTACCCAAATTCAGACTACTGATTCGTATGATCAAAATACTAGTGAATGTATGTTTCAAGACTGTAGCCTCCAAATTCCTCAGACAAACAACATGGAAAGAATAATACGGCTAAAAGCAGGCATTCTGAATTGAATACTTGAGAGTTCACAGACAATTGGTGAAAGTAAAAAAACAATCCATGAAAGTAAGCATTATTATCAAATGAGATTTACAAAAGATTGTGAGTGCAAAAAAAAATAGCATGATCATAAAAACTTGATTTGGAATATATCATAAGACTCGATTTGGAATATTAACATGGGAGCTCCCAAACACGTTTAGATGATGATAGAAGCTAGAGGCGTGGAGATTGTTAGAACAACCACCTATGAAGAAGAATGATTTTAAAATAGAATGCAATATTCCATTAAAACCCACACCAAATCCCTAACATTGTTTTCATGAGGAATTAAAAAACAATTTGTTGAGATCACGCAAGAGCAAAATAGCCATAAAGAATCCTACAAAAACCAGTGACAATAAAATTCCATCTGACATCAAGATCAAATCAGATTACTAAAATCCCATCTAACATTAGCTCATAAATGGATTTGACAACTAGACGCCTCCTTGAAGACTTTACAAATAAATGAGACTCTATAGAGATCGCGTGATAAAATAAAAAAAATGTAGCATTTATTAGTTGGATGCCACCACTAGATCACTAGAATCCCACACAACTCTTTGTCATTTTGAAAAAAAAAAGATTAATGGAATCCAGCGCAACTCTTTCTTATCATTTGAAACAACAAAAAAAAAGATTAACAAACTCTCGCACAACACTTATCATTTGGACGCAAGCCTTAAATATTAACTGATGAGTGCGCCATCCATTTTGCAGCTTTGATTTATGCGCTAAAAATGAAACAAATGTTTAAGACCCAACACCAACTACCCACCTCTAATAATCAAAACAGATCACTCGTAAAAAAATTAGTGCCTTAAAACAACACACACTGTTACTACCCAAAGTGTGAGCTTTCCCACTGGTGTAATGGCAGACCAACGACCCTAACACCTTTTATTTTTTTTGAAATCTTAAAAAACTTCAATTAATAAAAGGCTATGCTGATATTACAGTTTAAATAGCTGATATAATAGTTACAAAAATTTGAATAGAAATGTTAGAAGATAAATTCCCTTATTCAATGTGTACCAACGAATAAGGAAGCTTTAAAACTTTTGTAATTGGCAGGTTCAATCTTTCAAGAAAATGCAATTAGTAGGCGTAAAATTTTAAGAAAACGCCATTGGTAGATAAGATCACTTTGGTCTGGCAGTTCAATAGAGGCTCACGCCTTCCACCATGCTCAACATCCCATAGAAGTCTGTAGTTGCATAACAACATTAAGACCTATGTATCGATAGTTTATATCCACTGATATCAGACTAAACTCTGTCAGAACTCAAAATTAGAACTTGTAATATATGTTTAGTTGCTAGTTTTAAAGTCAGGGTCAAAGGAAAAGTTTCCTAGAGAAGCTTTGTAGATGGGGATGCCATTTAAGGTTGTAGGCGAATCTAATGCCAGATTTGGGTTTTCCAAAAAAGAAACATCAACTTGGAACAAACTGTAAATGCTCAAAAAGTGAGGTCGATGCTTTGTTATAAAAAAATAGTGGTTTGAAACAAACTAAAAGAGCATTTTTAAGTAAGAAAATATCGTAAAATTAATATAGCCATGCCGATAGAACACCAATATCAATTTTAAATAGCAATATCGATATTGATTAGATATTTTAATAGCATTCCTACTTCATGTGATGGAAAATAGAGTGAAGTAACAACTTTTAAATAAAAGCAAAAAAAAAGAAAAAAGAAATGAGATGTTGTGCCCTCCTTCTAGCACCATATGTGAGCACCATAAATCTGCACACAGCCTAAACCTCAACACTCATTAGCAATGGGTTACTTCAATTTATGCAAACCTACAAATACTCCTATGAAATAATACATCATGCCTCCTAAACAAAATAACAAAACCAACTAATTGAAAGCATAAAAGAAGCATAATGTATACCTATTCCATAGTGGATTGGTGTCACTTTGATGTGAAAAGTGACCCTTTCCCAACCCTTGACAAGCTCAAATGATGAATATGCAATTATATGACAATGAAGTGGACAAAATTAGCTCTCAATGTGAAGAGAGTAACTTTTCCTGAAGATTGTGGATGATAAAATGAAGGATAGCCTCTCCATTTATAGAAGAGTTTGATGAGAGAAGAGGCAAAAGGGATGAATGTGGGATAAAAACCCAATCAATAGGAAGGAGCCACTTGTCACCATGTGAATGGGCCAAGGATGTGCATGTTTTGATGAATGTGCCAATAAATGACATTAGGTAGCCTTTTCAAATTTGAAATTTGGCTTGTTGGAGGGAGAAGAAAGGGTCTTAAATGCCAAGTGGGGGACATGTAAGAGGCGAGTTAATGCTATGTTGGAAGGGACAAGTCATTTGAGATGGAGATTTGAAATGAGGGAATATTCCACTTTTATGCCATGTTGATGGAAAATGAAGATTTAATAAATGAATTAAATTGATTTATTTGTGCAAGTGGGAAAAGCTAGAGGATGTGACATTCATTAGATTAACATTAATTATGATTTAGTTAACTTAAGTGAAGTTTAGGTGATTTGACTTTTTGACTTAGATTTATGGATTAAAATAAATCAAAAGGAGATGGAAAATGATTTAGACTTAGTTAAATAAATATTTTGATTTATTTAGCTAAAGGGGATGATGTTAATACTAAAGATGAATTTATTTAATTTAAATGGAGGACTTTAGAGATTAATCAAATAAACTTGATTTATTTGATGAATGGATGAATATGAATTAATTAAATGCATGATGCCAATTTTGCATGTCTACAATAGGATGTTTCAACGCTTTGCATTATCCCCAAAAGGAAAACACAAAACAAAAGGAAAAAAGAGAAAATGAAAAGGAAAAATGAAAAATAAAGCCTTGTGGGTGAACATGAAGGAGACATTTCAGTCTCAATGCCTTGCGTCATCCCCAAAAGGTAAACACAAAACAAAAGTGAAAAAGAAAATAGAAAGTCCTTTTGGGTCAACATGGAAGGGACATAGGGTGTCTCAATGCTTTGTGTCATCCCCAAAGGGAAAGCACAAAACAAAAGCAAAAAATAAAAGCGAAAGCAATGTACAATATATAGAAGAATGAAGGGACAAATAGAGGAATTCCACAAAGAGAGAGAGGGCATCAATCAAAACGTCATGAGGGATCACATTACACACATGCAATCACACCAAAGAAAAGAAACGAAAAAAGTAAAAGGCTAGTAAGGCGAATGCAAGTCAACCATCTAACAAGTCATGTAATAGTGAGAATGGAAGATTCTACAACTATGGCATGTTAAGGAGTGGGAAAGTGTACTTTGGGATTATGGGATAGCAGTCGGTGTCATCGAAGTGATACTTACTCAGTATTTCCTTCAATGTCTGACACTCATCGTTGCGGTGTCCAAGAACACGATGGTATTTACAATAGGGTACATTAAAATCTTTAGGATGTATTACTAGCCTATTTATAGGTGGTAATATGATGATACCTCTGTTTAAAAGCATTTGTAGTTTCCTTTCACATTTAGGTGGTGGATGGAGAGGAAAGTTTTTTCAACTTGTAAGGTCATTTGTGTTTACTAGATTTACCTTGTTCATGAATTGAAGGAGAAAGAGGACCCATGGGGGTCCTTGTATCCTTATGATTGTTATTAGTCATGGGTTGTTCAGGAGGAAGAAGGATGTTCAAGTCAGGAGGAGTGTCAAAGATCACTGTGCCATCATTACGAAGCTTGAGATGCTCTCTAGGAGGCTTATGGTCATGAGGGGGGTCATGATAGCCTATCCCCTTTTTGTTTTCTTCAATTGTTACTTGCTCAAAAAATTGATGGATTTCATGTTCAGTTGTTATGTCACATCCTTGCTTGCTTGAGATGGTAAAACCTTTGCCATAAGTTTCTTCAAGGTTGATTGGGGTACTAGTGACTTTGTTATCATAGAATGGTTGAGGATTTGGTTGTGTAGAAGAACTAGGTCCACCTGAGGGAGGGAACTTAGGTCCTTCATTTGTTTCAGGATGTAAATACCCAAACATATCAGGAGGTGATACAGTAGGAAGGTCTAATTGTTTCATGGATGGATAAAATGATGCATTGGTTTCGAGGTTTTCAAGGAATTAGTTTAAGAACTTATTCATGCTATCATCGTCTTCTCCAATGATGTCAACATCACGAGGAGGAAATTCATGAGGAGTTGAAGGAGCATGAGGAAGCTCAAGGTCATTAGGATCAGTTCCAAAGTCACAATTTGACATGTCCACTAAAGATTTTAATGACATTCAAAACTTATTAAAGCAAAAATCCATGATGCAAATGAATGACAGAAAACTAGATGCAAGAAATGGAATAAAAAAACTAATTTGGAAATAGGAAAAAAAATGCAATAAAAAAAAGGGATGCATAAAATGTTTTGAAAATGACATAAATTACAGTGCAAAATGTGCAACTAGACTAATTCGCCCAGGGTGGTGAATGAGTCTAGGGATAATTTTTTTTGAATTTTTTCAAAAAATTTAAGATGAATGTTATGATTTTCAAATTTTTTGATGCAAATATATGAGGTAGATGCAAAATTTCAGTGTTTTAAAATGATTTTTAAATGCAATAATGAAATCTAAATGATCTTTTCACTAATGCAATTTTGAAAATCCTGGGATGCAAAAACAATGCAAAACCTAATGCAATGTTGATCAAGCTAGCCCTAGGATGTAAATGCACTTGTAATCATAAGTAAAAATGTTCTAAAGATGGGTTCACCAAAATGTAAACACAGGTTTTGGTACCCTAATGTTCTCTTTCACTTCTAGGGTTTTTCACCTAAAAGGAAAGGGATAGGGTAAAACTCGACTAGTCCACACTCAAGATTAATGTAATATGGATGAAATATTCCTACATGAGATGATGTAAATGCAAAGAAATGATAAAATAGAGTGATTATTTCTGCAAAACTAAAGAAATATGAAGTGTTTGAAAACACGCAGTGATATGCAAAAGGAACTAAAAACATGAACAAATAATAACAAAACTTAATGAAACTGAATGAGGTGCACTTGGAGGCTGAAAGCTAATGTGGAGAGGTTTTGGAATGCTACAAAGTTTACTATTGAATCCCACTAGGACTCATTCGCCACAAATGGCAAATTAGTCTTCTTTCTGGTGAAAACTACTGGAACAGGTTTCAGGATGTTAGGAACATAAAACCTCAGAAAATACATTTTCCAGCCTGGAAATGGGACTCATTCACCATAGATGGTGAATTAGTCCACCTGCAGATTTCTAAAAAGTCAAGGGTCAACTTTGTGGGTCCTGATTTGCACTTTTCTGCCTGATAGGTTACCAGATCTGAATCTGGAAAATCTGATGGGAAACTGTTCTTCCAACTTCAAATAGGGTTTTGTTGACTTTGAATGATATTTAAAATTTTTATGACACTTTTAAGACCTATCTCTTTGAAAAATTTGCATACAAGACCTAAAAAATACACATGCAAAGAGAAGAAAATATGTTAAGGGTTAGAGTATAGGGGTTGCCTTGGTCAAACCCCGGTTTGGTAATCAAACCCTTAAAAATAAAATAAAATAAAGAGATAATGATGAAAAAATAACATGCAATGTCATAAACTCACCAAACCCTTGATGTTGAAGTCTAAATATATGTTGCTCCAAGATGCTTGAATGCTTGATTGAATGATTAAGGATGCTAGAATGTTTGAATGCTATGATGGATTGAATGCATGAATGAATACTTAAATGAATGGGATTAAAATGAATAGAAAATTATATATTTATACACAATTATGCCCTAATTTCTTGAAAATACATCACAGGTCGACCTTAGGTCTTAAGAAATAAAATTGAATTTATTTTGATTTTTGTGCCAAGAGGGACTCATTCGCCCTAATGGAAAATGGGTCCCACTCAAAGCATGTGAATGGGTTTCGGGAATTAAGTTGTTTTAAATGATGTTTGTTGGGTTTATATTTAAAAATGCACTTAATTAAGGCCTGTAAGTGCATAAAGGGGACAAATAAAACATAAGAAAGGTGTATTTATTGATGACAAGCCAAGAAAAATGTGAAAGTTTGATACAAGACTTTACAACACTTTAAAATAATACTTGGTAAGTGATAAAAATGGGGTATGTAGGTGAATTATAATAAGAAGATTCTAGAAAAGTGTAAAAATGTGTTACAACACTTCACAACACTTTTACAAGACATCATGAAGTCTTAATGATTCATAAAGATTCAAGACCTAATGTGAATGTGTGGGCCACATTGCAACATTAAATAAAGGTAAAATCAAGCCAATTAAGCACAAGGAGGGACAAAAAAAGAAAAAGTAGAAGGGTTTCTTTTTCTGTGTCCACAAAATACAAGGTCATTTCACCTAGTTTCACCTAGAAGTTTTATGCAAGCATTCCTATAGCAATTTTATGAGATCAAGAGCATTTTAGAGTTGATTATCAAGTGCTTTGGAGCTATATTCAATATTCAAGTATCATGTCAAAGTTATCATGCATCATTTTTGTTTTTGAGCTAACATTTGTGATGTAGGTTCTTATGAGTCAAGAAAACATTCAAGCCAAGATCTACAACATACAATCAAGAGTCAAGATCCAAATTCATGCTAGCCATTACATACAAGATTGCAACCTTTGATACAAGGTTTTGGTGAGTTGCAACATAGCATATTTGTTCATTCATCAATCCTTCATTCTATTTCTATTCATTTTTTAAATGGAGGACAATTTTTTGGAATCTCTTTCACCTTTAGGGTTTAGGACCAAAAAGGAGAGAGGCAATTTTCACACACTTCACTCAAGAAAAAACCCTTGAGATTTCAATGCAAAGGAGATTGAAATGTTGCAAAGAAACTATCCTAAAGGTTGAATGAAATATAATGAGGGGTTCACCACCAAGTTTAGACTTTGAAAATACAATCCAATGCACAATGAAATGTACAACCCTAATAACACTAAATGACCTAGAAAATGTTTGAAACAACACAAAAAATGATGAAACTAAAAGTGTGCGCCTGGGAGACTGAAGAAAGGCTGAATGGAGGTCTAAAATTCTAGAAAATTTACTATCACAATTGACTGGGACTCATTCTCCAAGCTCAGTGAATTAGTCCTACTTTTGGAAAAATGCACTAGAGCGGGTTTTAGCCAAAAGGGTATCTAGATCTATGAAAATCTCTGTCAAGCCTATATAGTGGGACTCATTCACCACTAGTGGTGAATTAGTTCACTTCTTCCTTTTTTGGAAGTTCGGGACCTAGTTCTGTCCTCTTAGTATTCTTTGCTCTTCTTGATTGGTTTTTGGATTCTAAACTGTAAATTGCCACATGTAGGCCTTCTCCAAGCTTCTCCAAGGCTTGATGACAACTTTAGGGATTTGAAATTTTTTCTCCAACTTTGCTCCTTGACAATTCTGCAACCTAGCACTGCAAATCACACACAAGAAGAGGGAAAAATGTTGTTGGGTTTAGTGAATATGGGTTTTCCTTGGTCAAAACCCTTGTCGGTAATTAAACTTTGAAATGAAAGCAAATATGAATGGAGAATGATGAATGAACACATAGTAATGTTGCAACTCACCAAACCCTAGCAATAAGGTGCTACAATTATTCTTGAGATGGCTGGAATGGATGTGGTTCTTGACTCTTGCTTGATTGATGTTGATCTTGCTTGAAAGACTTGCTTGGATTATGAACTCTACATCACAATTGTTAGCACAATAACAAACATGAAGAATGCAATCTTTGACATGATGATTGATGCTTGAAGAATGCTTGATAATCTTCCCTTGAATGCCTTTTAATGCTCTTTTGAATGCTCAAATACTCTTGTGAACTCTCTTGAATGCTAGGTGTTGAATATGAGTGAAAGAACCTTGTATTCATACTCAATTATGCAAGAATTCCTGAAATTACAACACTACAAGATGACATCAAATATAGGAGAATAAAAACCCACTAGAAATTTGAATTAAATTTGAATTTTGGTCACACAGGATTCATTCGCCCAAGGTGGTGAATGAGTCCCATCAGACATAATGTATGGGACCAAAAATGAAAACTGCTTAGAAATGTGTAAAAACTTGTTCAGGGCCAAAAGATCCAGGTGGGACCCATTCATCCAAGGTGGTGAATCAGTCCCAGACACTAAATATAGGCCACACTAGACAGGAACACCTAAATTAGGATTGGTCAATGATTGGTGTTAGGATTATCCTCAAAAGGATGCAATAAATGAGGCTTGTGGATGAAAAATAAGGCTAATTAAAGCATAAGAAATCCCAATTATTAATGAAAACCCTAGAGAAATGTGATTTAGTGAGTTACAACACTTTACAACACTCCAAATAAGGCAAGACTAAGGTTGATTTTGATTTAAATTATGTTTATTATGCTTAGTTAATTGATAAAACCCTAGAAAAGTGTGAAAGTGTGTTACAACACTTCATAACACTTTAGCAAGGAACCATTAAGTTCCATTAGTTCATAGCCCAAGACCTAATGTGAATGTGTTATCCACATTACAACACTAAATCAAGGAAACATTAAGCCAAAATCCACAAGGAGGACCCAAACAAGTGTGAAAATGTCAAGGGATCCATTTTACTACACTAAAATATGAAGTTTAGCTATTCAAATAGCTTAAATAATTTTAAGTTATAAAATTGATAAATTAGCTTTAGCAATTCAAAAAAATCCACTTCTAAACTTTTAAATATCTTTACTGTATCTATTTACTGTTGTTAGAGAGTTGCAAAATGTGAATTGTCCTCTGTCCTATAGGAATGAGAAAGGAAGAAAATTATCAAACAGTGATTGAATCATAACAAATAGTCCAAAAAAAATGAAAGTTACAAAGTTACTCTCAAATGGTGACAAAGATCTGTCCTCTAAGTCATTTGCACATGGTGATTAAGAAGACAGTGAGTAAGAAGTAAAAGAGAACTAGATCATAACACTGCAAAATGGTCACGAGTTATGCAATGAACTTCATTATTCTTTTGATCACAAAGGAGATCAAGATAATAACCAACATACTAATGTGCGGGTGATCCCACAATAGTGGTTTACAATTTTTGGCCAAACTGGACATTGAAATAATTTTTTCTAATTAAATCTTCACTTTTGAGCACCTATAGTGGCTAAACCGTGAGGAATTTGAAGATGATACAAACTAGAGTTTCATGAAATTTTGTCTGTAGATTCTCAATATATTTTTTCAAAATTTTTGGAATTAGATTTCACCTCTTTTTCCATCTCCTTTGAAAACTAGTCTTTTTTTTTTTTTTCAGAAAACAACATTTTTAAGGAGTGATGCTCACTGTATAATGCATCAATTTTTTTCCATGAAGGATAAAATTTTAATTCTTTCGAATTTATATTTTTAACTCTGATATCTAGTGCTTCCACTTGGTTAGATAGTATTTTATTGAATATTTTTCCTTAATCAAGTTTCGAAGTGAAACCAATTACAATTCAGTTATAAGCGAACCGTATGCGTAACATTTTTTGTATGTATCAAAATTCAATTTTATTTTTGTTGGATCAAGGACTTCAATATCTAGTGCACTCATATTTTTCAATTTTTTTTTATAATCTTTTATTTTTCCACATGCGAGCAGAGAGCTTCATTTTCGGTGAAAAACCTATATTTAATAAAACTAAAAACAAATAGATAATAAAACCAAAACATATTAAAATTATAGTTGTTGGATAGCTCATTCCAAGGACAACTTGATTCCAGTTGGGTTCGTCAAGTCTCCTCCATTTTCATCCTCAACTCGAGCTTCAAAGGGAAAATTTTCTAATTTTTTTGGTGGCAGAGAGTAGGGATCAGGGAAAGGAGGGGTTTTCTCAAACTAGGGGGGGTTTAAGCGAACCCCCAGGGGTTTGAGTGAACTAGAGTTCATTCAAACCCCCTTTCAAAAAGGGGTTTTCATGCACTTTTTTGGCGGGATACATTTAATGGGTTCGCTCGAACCTAGGTTCGAGCGAACCCTCTTTTGGTTCGTTCGAACCCCAAGAATGATTTTTTTTGGCATGGAGTCATTTTTTGTTAGTTTTCCTTTGTCATTTGAATTGTAAACCACTTTTGTGGGTTTACCCGTGCATAGAGAATGTTCATGGAGTACAAACTTCCTTACAAAGAAATTACCACAACAGAGTTTGAGGTTAATTGCACCTACTATTTTATGCTGATATGGATATGTTCTAACCTATAGTTAATTGTTGTAGCATAACAAATAGGCTAAATAGTTGTTCATATACCATTGTTTCAAATTCTAAATTTCTATACCTTATTCTAGGAGAAAATCATAGGGGGAGTCTATACATAAGACACTATTGTTTCAAATTCAACCAATCAACAATGAACAAAAGCATCAATCATTAACCTGAAATTTTTAAGAGTTTCATCAAACTCTACTTTTTCACTCTCTTTTCCATTCTGAATTTTATTCCCAATTTCATCCATGAATAACTTCCTCAGCCTGTAGATCCTATTGTTAGCCATAACTTTACCAGGTGTCGAGGATAGCTTCGAGTTTTTACCCAAGCAAGAATTGACAAAATTCGGCCTTACAAAATCTTGTAAGGCCGAATTTTGTCAATTCTTGCTTGGGTAAAAACTCGAAGCTATCCTCGACACCTGGTAAAGTTATGGCTAACAACAGGATCTACAGGCCGAGGAAGTTCTTCATGGATGAAATTGGGAATAAAATTCAGAATGGAAAAGAGAGTGAAAAAGTAGAGTTTGATGAAACTCTTATAAATTTCAGGTTAATGATTGATGCTTTTGTTCATTATTATGATGCGAAAGATTTTGAATGTTCGTCTCAGAATAAAGGATTTTACTGTGATTTTTAGAGCATCTTCTATACAGTAGGTTGTCTTAGATGAAATAAATGAAGCAAAAAATTGTGAAAGAGCCAACAATTTTGAATTTGAAATAATGGTGTCTTATGTATAGACTCCCCCTATGATTTGCTCCTAGAATAAGGTATAGCAATTTATAATTTGAAATAATGGTATATGAACAAATATTTAGCCTATTTTTTAAGCTACAACAATTAACTATAGGCTAGAACATATCCATATCAACATAAAATACTAGGTGCAATTCACCTCAAACTTTGTTGTACTTGAGTATGATAGTACCTGAGCTTCTGGTGTTTCTAGATGGAACCTATAGCGGAAAATTGTAGTCTCCATCTGAAGGAACCATCTTCAGAGCTCTTCCTTGAAATGAGGTGTTAGCTCTCAAAAACGCAGGCGAAATGCCTCAAGAGGTTGCAAATCTCTTGGTACATTTCAGGGTTACAAACAAGGTCTAAATGGTTTAAACCTTCTTCTCTTAAGGTGTTGTTGGACCTAGGCGGGTATACCTATATGAATGGGATAGACTTGACTTATGCTTATTTCTTTTAGAGTATTTTACCCATAGTGGAAAATGGGAGTGGATAAATAAAATGTGATTTGGTATAGATTGTATAGCAATATCAAAGCTAAAACCCAATATGTTCAGTTAACAGATGTAAAAATGAGTAAAACTAAATGGTGAAAATGTAGAGACTAGTGCCTTATTGGGTATGCAGAGTCAAATGAGAAATCTAAAATGAGTAACTTTTTTTTTGGCAAGTATTCTAATTGTTCGACATATATTTTAGTTTATAACTTGTATAAACATGCAAGAATATGACTACCAAGTTCTTCTTAATGATCCAAATGAGATTCCCTAATTACTATGATCAACTAAAAGGATTTAATCTTTTCTTGAAAAGAACCAATCAACCAACCATACATATACAAGAAATGTGCATTGATAAACTGAATATAAACTTGTTATATCAATTTAAATAACTAGAAAACATCAATCTTGGAGACAACTTCAATAATACTTTCAATGAACACAACAAACAACTGATACCAGAAATACACCACCACATCAAATGATTTTCATTGATATCTCCATAATTTCAGACATGCATCATAGTCTCATAGTATGAAATTTTAATCTACTATATCTTTCTATTATCTCCTGTTTTGCTACCAAAACGGATATTTATACATCAACTACTTGAAAGGACGCGTCCTTTCAAAAATTTCATATGTTAAAACAAAAATAGGTTAAAACACAATTAAGCTCTATTAAGCCATAAATGAATCTTTGATAAGTGGTGCACATAATCCCGGCGCTTATGCGTATCTGCATCTCCCACTACGTTCCAGATTGTGATCTCCATTCTTACCATCTTCTCATTCTGTTTGCATGCCTCATCTAGTGTTGTATCTTCTATGGTAGCAATCTTTAGAATGTCTTGCAGTATTCATTCACTTTCAATTTTCCACCTAGTCATTTCTTTTAATTCTCCTTCATCGTCAAAGAATGCAGTCAGTTCTTTTTTGGTGGCATTTATCAATCCCTGTGCATCCCCTTGCAATTCTTCAAAGAAGTCTCAGTGTTTATTCATAAAATGATTTAAAGCCTTAATTGCTACATTATCAGAAATGCCTCCCTGGTTTATTTCTTGAAACTTATCCAAAATCCTACCATCCATTCTTTTGTGTTCTTGCAATGCAACAAAGTTTTGTGAATGTGTTCCCCAGAGCTTATTTAACCAAGTTGCTAGACTGGCTTGTCTTTTCTTAATCATTGCTGGAAGTGTATCATATTTCCCTTGAGATTAGGCACTTGATCCTTCCCAGTGATCTTTCGCTTGTGAACTTTCACCACAAGTGAGCAGGTTGGTTGATTTCATTGTGACCCCTAACAAGTCCTCCAGGCGATCATTTTCTCTCAACATCCTCTCGTTATTCATTTTGTACATTTCCCTCTCCTTGATCAACATTTGAATTTGAGCTTTATTTAGTTTTTCTACATTAATTCCAATTTCTACAGTAGCCATAGGATCAACCTCTCCAACCTTTAAGTTCATGACATGCTTGAATGCTTTCTCAGTATCAATGACAACTGATTTCATGTGAGGTGGATATAAGACCCAAATCATTAATGACCCTTCATTTGTATTGTGTTTTGACCCTACATACACTTCTGTCACTTTTTCTGTGTTGAGCTTGTGTGTATCATTACTATCTTTCAAGAAACTATCAAAAACTAGTGCAGAATTGAGATCCAACCCTAGAAAAATCATAACACTGACATCTTCCAACATTTTCCTTCCCTTGTCAGGGGTCATATTTTCCATCTCTCTTTCCACACACACCTTTAGGTCATTCAATAATTGTTCTTCATTACCTGATGTGATATCTTCCATAAACCCTAATCATGGTAGCATCCTCCAAGCAATAACAATCCCCCTAGTTATGACTAATTGGCCCATTGAAGTCCTTAGGCCTGAGAAACCTCTTTATTTCTCCAAATAAAGAATAATCACATGGATGATTATACAATCTGTACAATGTTTTCACAAAAAACTCCTCAAAGTATACAAAACTAGAGTTTGCAAACCTGCTATCCCAGACAACCATCCATAATTGAACAGGTAATGTCTTGCCCTCCTTGTCAAATTGGGAAATTCTCATCTCTTGTGGCCACAACCCTAACTCCTGTCCAAAATACAACACCATGTGCATTAAAAATGAGTAATTCCTAAGATGTAAAATAGAGGCTCCTCCCTTTATTTCCATCAACCCAGAATCAAGCCCCTTAAAAATGTATGAGGCATAATCAAATGGTTTAGAATTGTGGTACTGGATATCTGTTGAAATTATCATAGGCACAATTGACATATATTCAGGGACTTCCATTCCCAATACTTGGCCTACCGAGAAATAAGTGTACTTCATATAAGGTTCAAAAAGGTCAACATGAAAAGGGGGTCCATTGCTATCCTGCGGAGGAACTGGTTTTCCATCTTTTCTAATTCTGTGAATTGGCAACCTCCAACCCTTATAAATTGTGTCCATTCTCCCGAACTCCCTTTCTAATTCTTCACAAATGATTTTCTCACAGCAAACCCCTTCCAAATTGAAAACCTCACCTATTGCATCTTCTAATATGTGTATTAGTGGTTTCCTGGATGGGTCACATATAGCTTTGAGGTTTGAATTATAATGGGTAGCCAACAATTTTACCAATTCTGTATTGACAAATACATTAGGGCACACAAGCTTTCCCAAATTAAGCTTCCATGGGTTGCATACTGGTTCAAAACAATTTCTCTGATAGTAATGAAAGCAAAAAAATTCATAACCCCTTATTGAAGTCTAGACATCTCCTATGAGTTTACATTTGTCATCCAATTTATCTATTTTTTCCCTAAGTTATGCAAATCATCTAGCTTTAGGTCCAGAGCTAGGTAATTGGTTAATGAGATCTTGATTCAATCTCCGTTCAGTGCCCTCATGCTCTATTTCAGTTTTTTGTTTCTTCCCTTTAGGCTGACTGCTTTCACCGGGTATGTGCAGGATCATGATGGGCCAAAAAGTGGCAATATGATGGGTATGTGGCTGATGACTTTTTTTTAACCGAAAATTGATGAAACGAAAAGTGTTTTTAAAGGAGATTCTTAGCTTTCCACCAATATAAATTATGCTTTACTTTGAATTTAATTAGTAATTATTATTCATTTTCTATTCGAATTATGACTAAAGTCCTGATTGATAGGTTGATTGAAAAACATCTATAGATTTCAAACATTATCACATTTTTTGAATCCAAAACATGCATCACATTCTATGCTTCACATACTATAGGATTAAAAAAAGAAAATTTAAATTTCATGAAGTTTTGAATTTTTTTATATTTTTTTAAATTTGTAATAAAAAATCATAATTAATTATTTACTTGAAAAAAAATTACAAAAAAAAAATGCATCACATCGGGACATGAGTCCTCTACTTATATCTAGAATCTTATTAAAAAAAATTATCATTTTATTATGGTTAGGGTGGTCCGATAGACACCTACTTCTTATTTTTCCCTAAAATTTAAGTACTATTGCATTGAAATTACAAATTTTCACCAAATAGATTTAAAAAAAACAAACCTAGTAGTTTAAAAAATACATTCAATTTTCTACAGATTCTATTCTTACATATTTTTGAAATAATATAGATAACTTATTCAAATTTTTACATCAAGTTGCCTAACTCTGATTTTTCTGATTTTTTTGCCACTTAAGGGCCTATTTTTTCCATGATGATCCTGCACATACCCCACCATATTTTCTACCTTTTTATTTTCTTGAGCTAGTGGATTCCATTCCTCAAAAGTTACAGAAGTCAAAAAATATAGGAACTAAGGCACAAAGAACTTACTGTATTTCGCTTGAAATCTTTGGACTGAAAGAATACCCCATTTCTTCGTTCGCCCTTTTGCTTCCTCCGCTGTCAATTCCATACTAATGTTTCCAATTGAATTTTCATTAATTCATGTAGTTATTTGTGCTTTGTCACACCATTAATGTTTTAGCTGAAACACGAGTGTAGCAGATCCTTTTTCAAAATTCTCACTGTCACATCATGTAATATTGTTGGTGAGACATTTTCAAATCTTGGGTGACCCCTTTATTACGGTTGTTACCAACGTTCATTAAAACATCTGCCAAGACATCCTGTAGTTTCCCCAATACCTCAAGTCTCCCTGAGAATTATCCCTTGAATCTCAAGTATATCGCTATAACTACCATCGATGAAAACATGTCGTTGTGACTTTGCAAGTCGGGTAGATATTCCTCCGCTTATTTCATATCTCGCCGAGATATATCCTTTGGTCTTTTTTCTGGTCGCCGAGACACAATTACTTTCTTGCCGATGGCACTCAGCATGACTCTTATATCTTTCTTCGATGAAAATAGTCTCACTGAATTCCTACCGCCAAGTCCTTTACTAACATAATCCTATTAGTGTGACATATGGGTCGGCAAGATTCCTTGACTTCCTCCCGATAATCATCAATGGAATCCACTCTTGCTTTATCGGTGAGACCAAAAGAATGCTCCAGGACATTACGCTGACGACTATTGTCTCTCCGATATGTCTCTATGTTTTCAATTGGTAAGACACCAATAGGCTCGATATGACTCTCCCCGATGCATACTGTCTTGCCGATAGGATATTTCTTTCACTGAGACAATGAATTGTGTCTTGCCAAAATGTGCCTTCAGATGAAATTATATCGGTATGAACTTCCCGAACTCTTGTCGATAGACTACAAAAGATATACATTAGTATAAAATGCTTTATGGATCGGGGAGACCCTCACCATCTCTTGCCGATATGAATTATACATTGGAATACTCAAGGTTAGAATTCTATGGGACCAAATGAAAAAATATGGGCGAACATGATATGCAAAGCGGATTTATGAGCTTATGGCATGGAATTCTTAGCAAACTTATGGGTACAAACAAATGTAAAATTTTCAAAATTTTATAACTTTCTAACAGTGGTTCTGTCTGGGGATGAATGATTGTGAGATCATTGCAAGCATCCAGATTTTTGGGTGAGCAGACCAAACTCAATGTGATAGATCAGTGAGCACTGATGGAATGAATGGAAATGGAAATGAACATGACCCTATACTACTGTACATGGAAAGATTTATTTTAAAAGAAGGAACATCGTGATTGTCCATGTACTGGCAATTCATGTTCCTTTTATTTCCTAGACTACTGTGCATGGAAGAGAAATTTTTGAGGGGATTGTCAAGAGTTGTCCATGCACTAGCAACCCTTAATCCTCTCTATTGCTCAAGAGAAAAAATGCTTCAACAATTTCCCATGTATAGGAAAATCCTGTTCTTCACCAGTCATGTTTTGCAGATAATATGAATCTTCACCTTTCTTATCAACAACAACAAAGGGTCCCAACCATAAAGATTCAAATTTCCCGTGCTTACCCTTCTCCTGACACCTTGCATTCCTCATCAGCACCAAATCATTCTCCTCAAATTTTCTATCTCTTGCTTTTCTATCAAATAAATGCTTCATCTGTGCCTGCAACTTCATGTTTTGGTTTTGAGCTACTCTCCTTATCTCATCAAGTTTAGCTAGCTATTCCATTCTTTCCTCCATAGATTCTTGAATATCTATATCAAGTTGAAGGATAAACTTGTAAACTGGTAACAAATTTTGTAGATGCATCCTAGCTTGTGTTCCATATACTAATTCAAATGGGGATTTTCCAATTTCATTTTTTATAGTGATCCTATCATCCCACACAACCATTTTCAGTTTTGAATCCCAATCCCTCTTATTCTGACCTAGCATTCTCCTTATGATTTTAAGAAGACTTTTGTTGCTGGACTCTTCCTGACCATTAGCTTGTGGATGGTAGGGAGCTGCATAAGATATAGTAATGCCATATGTGCTGCAAAAATCTTTGAATTCATCAGATATAAAACACATCCCGTTATCTGTAATCAGTCTTAGTGGTGTACCGAATTTGGTAATGATGTTATCCATTAAAAAATTGGTTACAACATTACTTGTAGCTTGCTTGATTGGGACTGCTTCTACCCATTTGGTGAAATAATCAGTGGCTACTAGTATCCACTTATGTCATCGACTCGATTTCTCTTGTATCTCCCCAATAAAATCAATCCCCCACTGATGGAAAGGGGCTTCAGTCTGCATAGGTCAAAATGGTAAAGCTCCCTGATACTTCATTTTCCTAGAGAATTTTTGACATGCTTCACATTTTCTTATGTATGAAAAAGAGTCATTAAAAACTTTCGGCTAGTAATAACCCACTCTGAGAATCTTATGTGCAGTTGTCTTCACAGAATAATGGCCTCCACAGACCCCTTCATGCTTTTCTCTTAAGACATGCTTAGCTTGTGACTCATCTAGACATAACTACAATATCCTATCCCTGTTCTTCCAAAACAAATCACCTTCCATGAACACATACTTAGATGCTTGCAGCTTTAAAGTTCTTTTCTGACTATCACTTAATCCTTTTGGACATTTCATGTGTCTGAGGTAATGCATGATGTCTACAGTCCAATCTATTTTTTGTCCCTTCCTTAACATTCTTGATATGGGCTTAATGATTTTAGAAAAATTAGAAACAAATCTCCTAACAAAGTTGATCTGTCCAAAAAATGGTTGGATGGTCTTGAGAGTTTTAGGGATAGGAACTTTATCTATGGCCTCAACCCTTTTAAGATCTATTCTAATCCCCCCCTTTGACACAATATGTCCTAAGAGTTTACATTTTGTGACTACAAAATGACATTTTTTAGGGTTCAGACTAATACCATATTCTAAAGCTTTAATAAATACTTTTCTAGATGTTCTACATGATCTTCAGCCCTTTTTGAATAAGCAATAAAGTCATCTTGATACACCACCATGATAGCATTAATCAAGTCTGCAAATGCTACATCCATAGCTCTTTGAAAGGTTGCACCTGCATTTGTGAGACCGAATGGCATTCTCATATAAACATACGTCCCCCATGGAGTTGTAAAGGATGTCTTGTACTACTCAGATTCTTTGACTTTGACTTGGTTGTAACCAGAGAACCCATCCATCATAGATAATAGCTCACACCCTGTCACCTTATGTAGTATAGTTTCCATATTAGGTAAAGGGTAATTATCCTTAAGGGATGCCACATTTAGATTTCTAAAATCCACACATAATATGATATCTCCATTTTTCTTCCTCACAGGAACTAGGTTTGAGACCCATGTTGAGTGCTTGATTGGTTTAATGATACCACCGTCTCTGACCTTTGCCAATTCTTCCTACATTTTTGGTTCCAATGTTGGGTTAATGGGCCTTTCTTTCAGTCTAAATGGCTTTGCATCTGGTTTCAACATGATTTCATGTTGAAACAAATCCTTCCTATATGCTTTAAGGTCCTCATAAGACCATGCAAACACATGTTTATATTTTCTCAGTAAAGCTATCAACATTCTTCCAATTTTTGGGCTTATTTTCTTCCCTATGTATACCATTCTTGGTGCCATCTCAGTCCCCAAGTTGATCTCTTCAATATCCTCCCTCTTGACTGGTGTCTGCTTCATGAGGGACCGATCACTTCCATCATATACCCTCTCAAATTCCACTAGTCCTTTGGGAAGCTTATTAGTTTTAAGTTGTAAGACCTCCTTCCCAAATACTGTTTGCTTCCCATCTACTTCCTCTACAAAGGCATTGAAATCAATTTCTTGGGCTTCATATTGATCTATATATACAGTAAAGAAATTTCAAGAGGTCAATATCATCATTAAAAACCTTCCAACTGTATATATTATCGGGCACAACAGGTCTTGTTTTAAACTCAATCTGTGACACTCCAGCCAGTGTATTTTCATCCCTTTTTAGTGCTACATTTGCTAAAAAGTCTTCCATTATGTTCTTCGACCTATTAATCCACACAGTTGAGAAATCATCAAACAACTCAATTGTGTCCCATACAACATTCCTATATTGGTTTAGTCTCTTATTTTTTGCTGCATATTTTGATTTAACTTGTGAAACAACTAACTCAGAATCCCCTAGAATAGCTAACAACTTGATTTTATGTTTTACAGCTATATTCAAACTTGTTAATAAAGTTTCGTACTCTGCCACCTTGTTCATACATTCAAATGCTAGCAAGAGAGAATACTTAAATATAACTCCTTCAGGTGAAACAAATACTATTCCTGCTCCATTACCTTCTTGGCTACATGCTCCATCAAAGTAAAATTTCCACACACCATTGCAGTTTTGTGCAACATGCTTTTCAATTGGATCAGCATTGACTAATTCTGGCCGGGCTAGTTCTATCTTAAAATTCCCAAGATCCACATCACAAAAAAAATTGACTTGATCTTGAGGTACATAATCAACAACTTGGTTCATCCTTGGCTCCCTGTACAACTTAACTTCCTGACCATTCACTGGAATTGTTGCATAAGACAAATCAAATTGGACATTTCTCCCAACTACTGTCATCCACTATCTTTATAGAAGTATCCCAAACTGAGGAGGGGTATCAATTACTATTATATCTATATTCTAGGATACCTGAGGATAAGCAGCTAGTTTGACTTCAACATCTTTCATAATACCCACCACAGGAATAGGCCTGCTATCAGTTGCATAGCATTTCCCTCCATTAGTATCTACCCACATGCCAAGTTGCTTCATAACTCCAACATGCATAATATTTATAACAGCGCCTGAGTCTATCATGAAATTCCTTAACAATTTGTTATTTATAAGTAACGTAGTGAAAAAAGGACCAATTTGAGGGGGATTTATTAATACATCATTTAGGTAGACTTCTGGGATACTTACTTTCTCTTGCTTATTAATTGTTTTAATGGCCATCTTATTTTTAGAATTTATATGTTTTTCATTTCCATTTGTTATCAATTCAACAACACTGTCCCTATATTCCTTAATTTTCATCATCTCAAGTAGTGGAACATACATTTTTACCTAAGATAAATCCAAAGTGAAGTAAAAAGAGGAACCCTCTGCTTAATCATTTTCTTTTGTTCTGATGTTTCTCCTTTGTTCTCTTCTTTTTCTCTTTTACTCGATTGATCAGTCTTTTGCACTTCTTTGTGTAACTCATTCACTTCCTCCTTTTGGACAAGCTTTTGTTCATTTTTATCATTTTGTTTATTTTCTTTTTTCTTCGAAATTCCTTGTGTCACCTTTTGATCCTTCATAAATATTCCCCTGGGGACACCTTCTTTTTCATTTACTATCCTATTTCTTAACGAATACTTTCTCTTTGCTTCTTCAACTGCAGCAATGGTTAACTTCTCTATCTCCTTTTCGGTGAGTTTCCTCATATTGCACTGAGCAGGCACCTCAACAGAGTGTGGTTTTGTATAATCTTCTTCAGAATCAAACAAAACCTGTTGTTCAGCCATGTGGACATTGTACCTTTGATTTAAAACATCGTACTCATAACCCTCATCTTCTGAAGATGAGTATTTCTCCTCAACATAGTGAAAAGTATTTGAAGTCAAATACATTGTGTGATATTCTCCACTATTATCCGCTAACATTCCTTCTTGCATTCTTTGGGCCACAACACAATAATCTGGGGAATGTGGCTTATCACAACTTTCACAAAAATAATTGTTATTGACCATATACGCTCCCTTCTTCCTTAATGGATCAGGAGTTTCTTTGTTTCTAGGCCTATCTATTATAGGTTTTCCATCCTTCCAATTTGTACCATAGGGCATGTCATGTAACCTAGGCCTCTCATTTTTATATGTGTTCTCCTGTTTGTATTGATAATTATTGGCTTGTTGAGGAACCCTGAGGTTGTCTCTCTTACTGATTATACCAACAGCTTTCCTATTGTTTTCAATTGTGAATGCTATCTTTTGGGCTTCAGGAAAATCTCTTGGGAACCTATTTCTTAGTTCATACCCTTTTTTTGGATCGAACACATTGAAATAAGCACTCAATGCTACAAAGTCTGGAAACTTTGATCGATGAGGTATCTTATTCTGCAATTTATTGAATCTCCAGTTAAAATCATAGATTGAGTCATTCTAATTTTTCTAAATCCACATTAATTCATGAAGAGCAGCATTTGGTACACTTAGATTCCCATATTTCTCAAGGAATCGATCCTTAAATTCTTGGACATAATCAATAGAGGTTGTTGGTAGGCTATTGAACCAATCCCTAGCTTCTTCGTTGAGCGACATCATGAATAGCCTCATATGTAAATCCTCATAAGGCATATCCAAATCTTCGATGAAAGCATTGAAACTCCTTAAATTATCTTCAACAGTAATTGCACTACTCCCTGTAAACTTAGGAACAAGAATCCTCCAATTGCCATCCATAGGGTAAGGGTATAATTGAAACCCTATCAAGTCGAATTGTCTGATCATTGTTCTGTATTGATGAGGGGGAGGGTTAGGTGCATACTGATACTGGTACATTGGATTGTTATATTGGTTATGAAGATGTGGCACGCAATGTTGACCATGAGGTGGTTGCGTATTTTTATATTGTGATGGAATATGTGGTGGATGGTTTGAATGTTTGTATTGATTTCCTATCTGATTCTGAGGAATCTTTGATGGATCAGAAGGCCCTGCATTATTATTTCCCTACTTATGAGGCGGTATATACTTTGAAAAACTAGCTGTTTGAGCAGTAATTTGGGCTTTCTGCAATTTGAAGTCTTTGATTGCTTGTATCATCTAGGATTTCTCCTGTTCAGCTTTTTCTTTTTCAAATTCTTGTCTATGAAACTCAAGTTGTGCTTCTACTTCTTCACGAGTTGAGAATTCATAATTTTCTTGATGAATTACATGATCTATGAACTCATTTTGGTTACCCTCCACTCTCTGTTCATTTTCCTGTTGATACCTGATCCCTTCTACTTCGAGTTTAGCATCAAAATCTGGTTGTTTTTGAGGATTATAAAAAGGATTTCTTTGTTCTTCTAGGGTACAAGGTTCTACACTTGAATTATGTCTACATGCATTATCATAACGGTCATATGTTTCACAATGTGGTCTCGATGCTTTGTCTTTGTTTGTTATGCACATATCATCATTTATCCTTTTACCCTTATCAACCTTATCATCCTTGTGTGTCCACTTACTGTTTCCAGAAGGACCTCCAGGAGGACCTCCCTTATACTGGGATCTTCTACCATTCATGTTGAATAGATGCAATGTTTTTGTCAGAGTCGCCACTCACTTTCTTAAAAGTGAGAAAGTGTTTGTTATTTCTTATTCCCAATGGAGTCTATAGAATATTTCTGACTCTATGACTAAGGCCTTGATTTTGAGTTGACTCCCCAGCAGAGTCACCAATTTGTTAGCTCTAAAAAATGTAGGCGAAATGCCTCAAGAGGTTGCCAATCTCTTGGTATGTTTCAAGGTAACAGAGAAGGTCTAAATGGTTTAAACCTTCTTCTCTTCAGGTGCTACTGGACCTAGGTGGGTTTACCTATATGAATGAGACAGACTTGACTTATGCTTATTTCTTTTAGAGTATTTTACCCACAGTGGCAAATGGGAGTGGATAAATAAAATGGGATTTGGTATAGATTATATAGCAATGTCAAAGCTAAAACCTAATATGTTTAGTTAATAGATGTAAAAATGAGTAAAACTAAATGGTGAAAATGTAGAGACTAGTGTCTTATTGGGTATGTAGAGTCAAATAAGAAATCTAAAATGAGTAAATTTTTTTTGGCATGTATTCTAATTGTTCGACATATATTTTAGTTTATAACTTGTATAAACATGCAAGAATATGACTACCAAGTTCTTCTTAATGATCCAAATGTGATTCCCTAATTACTATGATAAACTAAAAGAATTTAATATTTTCTTGAAAATAACCAATTAATCAACCATACAGATACAACAAATGTGCACTAATAAACTGAATATAAACATGTTATATCAATTTAAATAACTAGAAAACATCAATCTTGGAGACAACTTCAATAATACTTTCAATGAACACAACAAACAACTGATACCAGAAATACGCCACCACATCAAATGATTTTCATTGATATCTCCATAATTTCAAACATGCATCATAGTCTCATAGTATGACATTTTAATCTACTGTATCTTTCTATTATATCCTATCTTTTCTTCTATTATATCCTGTTTCGCTACCCAAACGGATATTTATACATCAACTACTTGAAAGGATGCATCCTTTCAAAAATGTCATATGTTAAAACAACAATAGGTTAAAAGACAATTAAGCTCTATTAAGCCATAAATGAATCTTTGATAAGTGGTCCACGTAATCCCGGCGCTTATGTGTATCTGCATCTCCCACTGCGTTCCAGATTGTGATCTCCATTCTTACCATCTTCTCATTCTGTTTGCACGCCTCATCTAGTGTTGTATCTTCTGCGGTTGCTATCTTCAGAATATCTTGCAGTATTGATTCATTTTCACTTTTCCACCTAGTCATTTCTTTTAATTCTCCTTCATCGTCAAAGAATGCAGTCAGTTCTTTTCTGGTGGCATTTATCAATCCCTGTGCACCCCCTTACAATTTTTCAAAGAAGTCTCAGTGCTTATTCATAAAATTATTTATAGCCTCAATGGCTACATTATTAGAAATGTCTCTCTAGTTTATTTCTTGAAACTTCTCCAAAATCCTACCATCCATTCTTTTGTGTTCTTGCAATGCAACAAATTTCTGTGAATGTGTTCACTAGAGCTTATTTAACCAAGTTGCTAGACTGGCTTGTCTTTTCTTAATCATTGCTGCAAGTGTATCATATTTCCCTTGAGAGTAGGCACTTGATCCTTCCCAGTGATCTTTTGCTTGTGAACTTTCACCACAAGTGAGCAGCTTGGTTGATTTCATTGTGACCCCTAACAAATCCTTCAGGCGATCATTTTCTCTCAACATCCTCTCGTTATTCATTTTGTACATTTCCCTCTCCTTGATCAACATCTGAATTTGAGCTTTGTTTAATTTTGTTACATTAATTCCAATTTTTGCAGTAGCCATAGGATTAGCCTCTCCAACCTTTAAGTTCATGACATGCCCGAATACTTTCTCAGTATCAATGACAACTGATTTCCTGTGAGGTGGATATAAGGCCCAAATCTTTAATGACCCTTCATCTGTATTGTATTTCGACCCTGCATACACTTCTGTCACTTTTTCTGTGCTGAGCTTGTGTGTAGCATTACTATCTTTCAAGAAACTATCGAAAACTAGTGCAGAATTTAGATCCAACCTTGGAAAAATCATAACACCGACATCTTCCAACATTTTCCTTCCCTTTTCAGGGGTCATATTTTCCATGTCTCTGTCCAGACAGACCTTTAGGTCATTCAATAATTGTTCTTCATTACTTGATGTGATATTGTCAACCTTTTCTCTTATTTCTTTTCCTTTTTGTTTGTATAGGAATGCCTTAAACTCTGGAGAGTTTACAAATTCATCATCTACTACAAACGATTTGTACTCTAAATGCCTTGCATCCGCATCTACATTCTCTTCAGCACTTAATTCCCTGGCAGGGAAAGTGTAATCCTGAGTTCTGAATCTTGACATCTTATTTGGTTGCTCTTGTGGCAAATTATCCTTAGATGCCTCCTCCCCAGAAGATAACAGTTTTGTATCTTGCAACCCTTGATTATATTTTTCGATCACAATTTTTGCTTCTTTAGCTTCCAGGTTCTGGATCATATCATCAAATTGATAGGGCACATGTTGATACCCTCCAAAGTTTATCCTCATTTTAGCATAATTGATGTATCCTTCTAGGTCAAATTTTTTTTTGGGTGGTCCTCTTTTCATATTGTACTACAGTAATTTATCAAGGATCAAATTGTATCCTTCCTTGGCTAGTACAATAAAATCACCAAAGTATAATGTACTAGGCATGAAAGCCTGCTTTCCAAAGGAACTCAAATTCATAACACTAGAAAAGTCCATCTGTCTAACGATTTCCAAGTATGCAATTCTGTCAGGGACTGTTCTAGGAAAAATGAATGGGGCATCTTCAAATCCATAAACCCTAATCATGGTAGCATCCTCCAAGCAATACCAATCCCCCGAATTATGACTAATTGTCCCCTTGAAATCCTTAGGCCTGAGAAACCTCTTTATTTCTTGAGATAAAGAATAATCACATGGATAATTATACAATCTGTATAATGTTTTCACAAAAACTCATCAAAGTGTACAAAACTAGAGTTAGCAAACCTGATATCCCAGATAGCTGTCCATAATTGAACAAGTAATGTCTTGCCTTCCTTGTCAAATTGGGAAATTCTCATCTCCTATGGCCACAACCCTAACTCCTGTCCAAAATACATGTTCACCATATGCATTAACAATGATTAATGCGTAAGATGTAAAATAGAGGCTCCTCCCTTTATTTCAATCAACCCATAATCAAGCCCCTTAAAAATGTATGAGGCATAATCAAATGGTCTAGAATTGTGGTAATGGATATCTGCTGAAATTATCATAGGCACAATTGACATATATTCAGGGACTTCCATTCCCAATACTTGGCCTACCGAGAAATAAGTGTACTTCATATAAGGTTCAAAAATGTCAACATGAAAAGGGGGTCCATCGCTATCTTGCAGAGGAACTGGTTTGCCATCTTGTCTAATTCTGTGAATTGGCAACCTCCAACCCTTATAAATTGTGTCCATTCTCCCGAACTCCCTTTCTAATTCTTCACAAATTATTTTCTCACTACAAACCCCTTCCAAATTGAAAACCTCACCTATTGCATCTTCTGATATGTGTATTAGTGGTTTCCCAGATGGGTCACATATAGCTTTTAGTTTCGAATTATAATGGGTAGCCAACAATTTTACCAATTATGTATTGACAAATACATTAGGGCACACAAGCTTTCCCTAATTAAGCTTCCATGGGTTGCATACTGGTTCAAAACAATGTTTTCACAAAAAACTTCTCAAAGTGTACAAAACTAGAGTTAGCAAACCTGCAATCCGAGACAGGCATCCATAATTGAATAGGTAATGTCTTTCCTTCCTTGTCAAATTGGGAAATTCTCATCTCCTGTGGCCACAGCCCTAACTCTTGTCCAAAATATAACACCATGTGCATTAACAATGAGTAATTCCTAAGATGTAAAATAGAGGCTCCTCCCTTTATTTCCATCAACCCAAAATCAAGTCCCTTAAAAATGTATGAGGCATAATCAAATGGTCTAGAATTGTGGTACTAGATATCTACTGAAATTATCATAGGCACAATTGACATATATTCAGGGACTTCCATTCCCAATACTTTTCCTACTGGGAAATAAGTGTACTTCATATAAGGTTCAAAAAGGTCAACATGAAAAGGGGGTCCATCGCTATCCTACAGAGGAACTGGTTTGCCATCTTGTCTAATTCTGTGAATTGGCAACCTCCAACCCTTATAAATTGTGTCCATTCTCTCGAACTCCCTTTCTAATTCTTCACAAATTATTTTCTCACTACAAACCCCTTCCAAATTGAAAACCTCACCTATTGCATCTTCTGATATGTGTATTAGTGGTTTCCCGGATGGGTCACATATAGCTTTTAGTTTCAAATTATAATGGGTAGCCAACAATTTTACCAATTATGTATTGACAAATACATTAGGGAACACAAGCTTTCCCTAATTAAGCTTCCATGGGTTGCATACTGGTTCAAAACGATTTCTCCGATAGTAATGAAAGCAAAACAATTCATAACCCCTTATTGAAGTCCATACATCTCCTATCAGTTTACATTTGTCATCTAATTTAATTTATGCCCTAAGTTGTGCAGATCATTTGGCTTTAGGTCTAGAGCCAGGTAATTGGTCAATGAGATCTTGATTCAGTCTTCGTTCAGTGCCCTCATGCTCTATTTCAGTTTTTTGTTTCTTCCCTTTAGGTTGACTACTTTCACCATATTTTCTACCTTTTGATTTTCCTGAGCTAATGGATTATTTTCCTCAAAAGTTACAGAAGTCAAAAAATACAAGAACTAAGGCGCAAAGAACTTATTGTATTTCGCTCAAAATCTTTGGACTGAAAGAATGACCTATTTCTTCGTTCGCCCTTTTGCTTCCTCCGCTATCAATTCCACACTAATTTTTCCAATTGAATTTTCCTTAATTCATGTAGTTATTTGTGCTTCGTCGCACCATTAATGTTTTAGTTGAAACACGAGTGGAGCAGATCCTTTTTCGAAATTCTCACTCACATCATGTAATATTTTCGGTGAGACATTTTCAAATCTTGGGCGACCCCTTTATTACGGTTGTTATCAACGTTCATTAAAACATCCGCCAAGACATCCTATAGTTTCCTCGACACCTCAAGTCTCCCCGAGAATTATCCCTTCAATCTCAAGTATATCGCTATAACTCCCATCGATGAAAACATGTCGTTGTGACTTTGCAAGTCGGGCATATGTTCCTCTACTTATTTCATATCTCACCGAGATATATCCTTTGGTCTATTTTCTGGTCGCCGAGACACAATTACTTTCTTGCCAATGGAACAACACTCGCGGTGATGATTATATCTTTCTCTGATGAAACTAGTCTCGCCGAATACCTACCACCAAGTCCTTTACTAACATAATCCTGCCGGTGTGACATATGGGTCGGCAAGACTCCTTGACTTCTTCCCGATAATCATCAACGGAATCCAATCTTGCTTTATCGGTGAGACCAAAAGAATGCTTTGGGACATTACACCAACGACTTTTGTCTCACCGATATGTCTCTATGTTTTCAATCGGTAAGACACCAAAGGGCTCAAGATGACTCTCCCCGATGCATATTGTCTTGCTGATAGGATCTTTCTTTCGCTGAGACAATGAATTGTGTCCTGCTGATATGTGCCTTCAGATGAAATTATATCGATATGACCTTCCCGAACTCTTGTCGATAGACTACAAAAGATATACATTAGTATAAAATGCTTTATGGATCGGGGAGACCCTCACCATCTCTTATCGATATGAATTATACATTGAAATACTCAGGGTTAGATGAATGAACTTAGGGACCAAATGACAAAATATGGGCAAACATGATATGCAAAGTGGATTTATGAGCTTATGGCATGGACTTCTTAGCAAACTTATGGGTACAGACAACTGTAAAATTTTCAAAATTTTATAGTTCTAACATGAGGGTTGAAAACATTAGAAGAAAAGAAATACCATAATTGTAAAGTAACAATTTGTATCAAGCCAAATGTTAGAACGTATAATTAAAAAGATAGATCCTTACAATTGGACCTCAAATTGGACCAAGCATATTTATGATTTTATCTTTAGAATGTAGGAACTTTCTCTATCGGAGCTTCATGACCTCAAATTGAATCTAAAATTAGACTGATAAAATTTATGATTTTATCTTTAGAATGTAGGAACTTCCTCTGTTGGACCTTCACAACCTCAAATTGGATATGAAATCGGTCCAGCAGATTTATGATTTTATCTTTACAATGTAAAAAATTTCTCTATCGGATATTAAACATCTTAGGTTGGATGTCCAATTGGATCAATAGATTTATGATTTTAATTTTAGAATAAAGGAACTTCCTCTATTGGATATTCATAAATTCCTACACTCAAGTTTTGCTTCCTAGTGAAAACACCCAGAAGTTTTTCACACTGACTCAAGATACTCTCCAACCTAGTTATGTCATCGATAGCAATCCAACTTTTCTTGAACCATCCATACTCGAATGTTGCATCACAATCTATTCTTCCTGTACATAAAAATGATGCATATTAACCCCTTCTAAATAAAACACAAAATCATCATAAAACCATAACTAATAAATCATTTCAACTTTAGAAAGAATCTAATGTCATTTACTACAAAAGAAAAATTGTATAAATTACAAAAATTCCATGAAGCCCTCCATCCAAAGAGAAAATAAGCAATGGAAGGATTTGAGCAATATAAGTCCAAAGGGTTATTCTGTAACAGGTAATGGAATCACCATAAGAGCACAACTGAGGAACAAATTATTGTGACCGTAATTATGTGATCCATAACTCTATTGGTCATGTGGCACAGTTGTGCTATAACAAATACATGATGCATTCATGTGTGACCCATGTTTAATGTGGCTATGTTGTGATAGAAATGGAGGCACTCATATGAGAAAAATTCATGTACAAATAACTGTCAGCACAATTAGGTGTCAATCATCATTGGGTGCATTCAGGTTGACTCAAGTTTAATAGGTTATGATGTAATGATAATATGATCCAAGAGAGATTGTACCTCTTGCTACAATAAAGAGCCTATAACTCTAGTTGATATGCAGAGTGGTTGTGTTATATCAATTATGTGGTGCATTCAAGCACAAACCATGTTTAATGGGCTATTCTAGAGAGTGATCAATATTTTCTAAACCTTATGAATGCTACTTAAAAGTGTATAGCTTAAACTACAAACCAAGTTTGTTACATACTTGAATGCAATTTTGGGTTACCACAAACTATAATAATGTGATTTTCTAATAACCATTATGGAAATTATTAAAGAAAGACCCGTGCTATATAGGATACATTTCCTTGACCAGGTTTACATACCTTAATGATCAAACACAAGCTTCCCACACACTCTAGGATACAATCCAAGATCATACCACAACCTTGTCAAGACAACTAATTTTTTGACCCAAGATTTAAGGTTGTTTTTAATACCAAGATAGGCATTGGTAAGAGCATGACTAGGGTACAAACCATAGGCCTACGTAGAAACATAAACCATAAATCTAGTGGATTAGTGAGGTTGCAATACCAAAATTATTGAGACATTATAGCCAGTAAAAAAATATTGCAATCTAAAGATTGTAGCCAATAACAAGTGCACTATGTAGCTCGGTGACATTTATAAATGCAATATATGGTAAGAAGAATGGCAATCACTTGAGGTGTGACAGTCAAAAATAGGCTGAGCAGTGACAAGATAATAAAGCTCAAACCTTACATAGTAAAGTGGAGATTTTAACAGTGAGTTTCCTTACCCCCTTGCTGACCTTAAGGGTTTTTCAAATGCTATTGGCAGTGTTAGAAAAGGAAAATGCAATCAGGGAGTGATTTTCCAAGTGAAGTAACAGTGGTAATCACAGGTTCAATGTTTGTTCTTAGCCATTGTATAATGGAGGTAGTGGATTGCATGTTTGAGCAGTGTTTTGAGACTCATCAAAGATGGGAAAATAGTGAATAATAACTTGTTGACTATGAAGTAGTGACAATAAGGTTGAAGGATATTAAGACCCACAATACCATGAAACAATGATTCCCCTGTTGTAAGTAAGTAGGCACTTCTATAAGGCATAGTTTTATTTTATAGAAGGATTCTCATGAAAGGAATCTTCAAGTGACAGTGAGTGAGCTATTTGAGATTACAGTTGAGGGTCCAATATCCAATCTTAAAGGAAGTTAGCAAAGTAGTAAATGTGCAAGAAAATAAAATCATACACAACAAACAATTCATAATGTTTCTGAAAGAGGAAAAAATGAGTTTTATAGGGACCCGAAACCACAAAGTTTACATACATAAGAATAGATCGTCAAAGTCACCCTTAGTAGAAAGGATGTAAAGAAAAAAACAAAATGACAAAGCCACAGCCACCAAAAAAGCCAGCAAGGGCCACAGAAAAGACCCAAAAAGACCAGAAAAAATGCCAACACCAACTAAACTTGGGACTTTAATGTTTCCGCAGTCTCAACTTCCAAGTCATTCATTTCCTGAACCCCCCTCTTTAAGATCTAGACCATCTGGGTAGTTGGAGGTGCTTTCCTCTTAAGGTTGGCACGGGTCCTTTTCGATATACCTTGGTCCTCGTTCTTGCTTTTATCGTTGTCCTCTTCCAGATCAACAACTAGCAAGCCCTATTGCAACTTCTCCAACTTTTCAGACATTGCATTGATGATAATGGCATTATGCCTAGCCATTTTATGGTTTTGTTCCAAAACAGTTTTCATGTTATTTTTTATTTTAACAATTTCAGCTTCCAGAGTCTTATACTTGTCCTCAATGTCATCTTCTCTCGTTCCAGTATTGTTCTTTTTCTGTTTTCCTTCTTCATTTCTAAGAGTGGATAACTTCAATTCTAGTTCCTCCAACTTGCTATTTAGAACCTTATTTATGTGATTAAGATCATTAATTTCTTGATAGGGCCATTTCAAAACCCTAAAAAATATTACCAATGCCACTTCTGGAAGAGGCAAGAATATCTCCATACTGAACCTGGTCTAAAATGAGGTTAACATCATCCAGATTGGGGGAGCTAGGAAATTTGGTATCATCAACTTTGAAAGAGGTAGGAGGGGTAGACACAGAGTTTTTGATAGCTTTAGGGTTCTTAGTTTTGTCCTCTAGAGAGTTTGCAGAGTAGGAAACCAACTTATTGGCAGGGGCGCCCTTGAGAGCGGGATTCTTTAAGGGAACCAGGCAGTCAGGGTAGATGTCAGGGCTAGCTTTGGCAAGCTAGGGTTTACTAAGCTGGGTTTTCTTACCAAACAACACAAGGGACAGGTGGGCTTCAACAATTCTCTCTTGATTAGTCTAATTCTTTGAACCACCACTGTCTGTTTCATAGTCCTCAAACGTCGTGGAGGCAACTAGTTTGGATAAAGCTGACAAACTTTGATAGTGTTCATATATTAACCTAATAAGACCAGGATGAAGAATAGGGTATCTCCTGGGATTTTTCTTGTGGTCCTCAAGGCTATTGCTCAACAAACAGAACAGATAATGAGGTAGAGAAATCCATACCTTATGGTGGAAGTGGTTAAGGATGGAAAAATGATGACCATAAACTCTGGTGAATCTCCCGCCCAGGGTAATATACTCCATTATGACATGAAGCACCTTTCTCCACAACACCTTGATGGTGTCTATTTCAAAATAGCTATTGGAAATTTTGACCAATTTCATTTTCTCCTTTTCCTTCTTAGGGAATTTGATTACTGCCTCGTCAGAAAACCTTCTGTCGCGATAAAACTTCACACCCTTAGTGGACATTCTAGTCACCTCTCCTATAATTTTCTCATCCAGCTTCACCTTTCTTCCAAAGAGGATTATTTCTCCATTGTTCCAGTTCTTCGCAAAATAGTTCGTAGCCATAGTATCAGGCCCATGAAGTTTTTCTAGAAATGGAACCAAACCACCTCTCACAACCTGTTTCCAGACCTTAGCATTCCTCGTGTGCACCTCGTAGCTATTTGGCTCGACTCTTTTCCTGTCCCCCCCATTTTCATTTGCACCTCACTGCAGACTCTACCAGTGCCGAAAACATGTTGCAATTTTACGCAAGCATTCCAATGAACCCACAAAGTGTGCCACTTTTTCTTCCCAGCTAAGTAATATGACACGACCCCATCAAATCTCTTGATTGTGATGTACTTAGCCCTTTTCCCTTTAATAATTAAATATATTTTCCTCTTTCCCATGCGTAACATCATAATCTAATAAGGCCCTAACTTTAGCTCCCAAATCCCTAAAATTCTGTCATGTGTTCAATCCTTGCCTCTTTACCCCCTCATTCACAAAGTAATATGCCACGCTGTTAGCTTCCCTATAGATGTGTGAAACTTTAACTTTATCAAACTTATCTAGAATAGACTTTACTTCATCAATCCAATTCTTTATAGACCAGGAGGGGGGGGTCCTACCTAGGAGACATTCAATGATGTTTTTAGAGTCCCCTTCAAGCCATAAGTATTTAATATTCAAATTATGAGCTAACTTTAAAACATGAAAAGCTCCTATAGCCTCCACCACATGGTTGGTTTGATGACTTATGGAAATGGCCACAACCGCCATAAAGTTACCATTTGAGTCCCTTAACACACCTCCACTTTTGGCCATCCCTGGATTGCCCTTTGCAGCGCCATCAAAGTTGGCCTTAGACAAGCCATTTGGAGGAAAGGTCCAACACACACCCTCCCTGTTTTTTTTAGTTGGCTTGGATGCCATAGAAACATCCAATTTAATATTCAAATCATTTGCTATCATTAAATCATAGGGAGTACACACCACAACTTCAAGGTTAAGAGCTTTTTGGGGAATAACATTGAAGTTTTCCTTTATAAGCCTATTTTTTTTTCAAAAAAATTAGCCTCCGACATTTCCTTATCCCTAAAAAGTCTATTATTACATTCTTTCCACACTCCCCAAACAACAAAAGGGAAAATAAAATCCCATAACCTTTAAATGAAGGGATTTTGAGATGGAGCTTTCCATTGTGAAAATAAATCTTCAATGGATAGGGGAAACACCTAAGAGATATTCCAGAGGGCTAATAATTTTCCCCAAATTATAGAAACAAATGGGCAGTGGAGAAACATGTGGTTAGCTGACTCCACCTTGCACTTGCAAAGGTAACATCTGTTGGGGATTTGAAATCCTCGTTTACAAAGATTATCCACCTTAAGCACCTTATTTTGAAACAGAATCCAAAAGAAGATGTTGACTTTAGGAGTCAAGTGTTTAATCCGCGCTTTAGACCAGAAGGGAGGGGGAGCTTGAGAAAGGGACAATAAAGAGACAGCTGAAGAAACAAAGTAGCTACCCAAAGGGTTGTCCATCCAGACAAGATTATCATTTAGCTGAATCTATCCCAAACTGGCAGCCCTTAAGGAAGATTGAAGCTGAGCCAACTCCTAACTAACCACACACAAATCCACCCAGCCTCCTTCATACCAATAATCTTTGACAAGCTCCCCAAAAGCTGCTTTACATAACTCAACCCATCTATTGAATCTTTCAATTTTGATGAGGTGCTCCTTAAAAAGCCATTTATCCTCCTAGAATCTGGCTTGATTGCCGCTTCTAATATGCCATCCTATCCCTGATTTCAAGATCTTTCTACCAGCAATCATATCATTCCATCAAGCTGAACCATGAGGTAGAATAGGAAAATCCAACAATGCTTTGAGGGACACACAATTGGTCATATATTTACTTCTTAAAATATCTTTCCATTCTCCAATAGATGAGAATGATCTCCATATTTGTTTCGCTAGAAGAGTCTTATTAATCATTCTGATTTTTCTAAGACCTAAACCCCCCAAGGTTTTTGGTCTGCAAACCAAATCCCACCCTATAAGAGGAATCCTCTTTCTTTCCTCCACACCAAACCAAAGGAATATTTTTTTGATCTTTTCAATGGCCTCAACATATTTAACAAGAATTTTGAAAAGGATTAAAGCATAAACTGGGAGATTCTGAAGAGAAGCTTTAAGAAGTTGAATTTTTCCAGCAAAAGAGCTCCTTTACATCCTGCCAATTTCTTTCTAAACTCATCAACCAGCGAACATCTAAAGGAATCTAGAGGTTTAAGACACAACGGTAGACCAAGATAAGAAGAGGGTAAGGATTCCACTTTGCAACCAAGGATTCACAAACAATTCATAATGTTATCTTGCATAATGCCTTGAGTTTGAAGACAAAAATATCACTGTATATTGATGAAAGTAGTGACCTTAATGGTCAATCACTGGAAACCATGATTTTAAAACATGCTATTGTGCTTATGGAGGCAACATTTTAAGCAAGGCAGTGAGTGGTGGTTTGGAACAAAGGCAGGTATGAAGGACTTGCTTTATATGCATACTATGCAGTCTAGCTTAAGACAACATTCTTAGAAAAGATTGAAGGTGGATTATGGAACCTAAGGGTTACCATGATAAGGATTAAAGAAAAGACTGTGATCTATTTAAAATCCATTGTCATGAAGATATTAAAGATGTCACATGCAAAACCCTAGCAGCTAGAGTAATGAATACAATGCCAAATAGGATAGTGTGCTGGGGAAGATTTAGGAGATCTCCACATTATCTAATCACATGCAAATACATCATTTATTTATTTTTTAAATTAAAAAAAATTATTTAAAACCCTATATAGGATACATTGATACTTCAAAAGCATCTAATTTTTTTTTTAAATTAAAATAAATCATTTTAAACCCTATATATGATACATTGATACTTCAAAAGCATCTAAAGGGATTTGAGATTATGCAAATATATGTCAATTAAATACCTGGATTACAAGCAGTAGCGTGAACAACGTAACCCTTGTTGAGTAGAGTAGGAATGAGATAAGCAACAATGAATCCTATGCCTCTTATCACGCACATCTCCTTACCATTCTCTGTCATTCTTTATTGAAACACTTCTCCATTTTGACAGGCTATGCCTAAAAATAAGGTTTCGATGAAGGTTTTAGATTATGTTTATTAAAATGAAAACTCCATTCTGGCGGGCTATGCCTGAAAATAAGATTTTGACAAAAGTTTTAGAGTATTTTGGCGAGCTATATTCTTGATTCCTTAAATAAGTTATTCAAATGGATTGTGACTAAATAAATGACTAACTATTTAGTCAATTTTATTTGTGTGACTAAATAATTTTTAGTCAACGACCAAATTAGTTATTTATTTACTCATTTATAGCCGAGTTGCAAAAAATTAGTAGAATTTAGTCATTTTTAGTTGTTGTGACTAAAAGTTTTACTCACCTAGTCATTTATTTTCCAAATTATACTAGTGAAGAATAATAAAATTGCACTCCTATGACATACCAGTTTTCCATGTTGCATTTTGATAGACACATGGTTTCATCTCTTCACCTTAATTTGGTTATAGTTTTGAATTTCCCAAGAAAAATCCCTTATGTCATTGTGGGAAAAGAGATAATCACACAATGTATAATAGAGTATCTCAATTGGAGTCAAAATTAGTAGAAAAGATCAGTAATTAAAATATATAATATTCCTTATACTCTTTGAAATTTGGTTAATCTGTAGTATTTTCTTTCTTATAAAAAATATTTCACTGGTAGCATATCTCATTCCCTAGCTAAATACATTGGTTTAAATTTCTTAGATCTAAATGAGAGAGAGTGTGCAAAGGTTGCGCCGAAGAGGTGTGGAAGGTCAATTTTTGGGACATGAGGTAAATTCTTTCGTAGAATAAAAATATGGATCACTTTGTCTTTAGTGTTGTCATGGATAGCGCATCATATCAAGTTTTTGAAAAGGAAAAAATAGGTTTTACAGGGACCTGAAACCACAAAGTTAAAACAAACAAAGATAGAGCAAAAAGAGTCCAACCAAACAGACAGCTGTCCCAAAAAGGAAATGACAGCACAAAGAGACAACAGGGTCCAGAAAAAAGGACCGCCAAAAGCCAGAAACAACCGCCGCAACACTACTCCAAGGTGTTCATCAACTCCTCGGCTTCCTTTTCAACTTCATTCATGTCTTGTAACCCCTGCTTGAGGATTTGAACCATGTGTGGAGAAGCAGGGGCCTTCCTCTTCGTATTAGCCTGGGTGCGAGTCGAAATCCCTTCAACAACAGATCTGCTACAACCTCTGTCCACATCCAAGTCCACGACTAGCGAGCCCTTTTGATTTTTTTCTAACTTTTCCACCATAGCATTGATGATAATGGCGTTGTGCCTGGCAATTTTGTGATTATTCACCACAGTGGCCCTGATATTTTGGCCAATCTTGGACATATTGCACTCGAGCCTAGTCAATCTTTCCTCCTGCGACTGCTGTCTGTTCCCCAGTAAGGGGGTGTCCTGTCCCTCATTCTCATTACAACTCCAGCTAATCTTCTGCTCCAATTCCATGACTCTGTTGCTGAGATCTCTATTACGGCCATTCAAATCACAAACTTCCTTCTGGGTCCACTTAAGAACAGTGAAAAGGCCATCCGCACTTTTTTCTGCCACACTCATTATGTCCTTAGGCCTGAGGTTATTCAGGGCATAATTAATTTCACCCTGATTAGGGGAATCTTTAGGGGCATTCACAAATCTTCTAGACGCAGGGGCACTAGGGGCCGACTCTTTACTGACCATAGGTTTATCAGAAAGAATTTCCATAGAATTCCTAGAGTACGAGACTAATTTCGTAACCGAGGTACCTTTAAAACCAGAGACCAAACCCGGGGTAGGGCAACCAGGAGACGGCTGGGGATTAAGACAAGATGGCGAAGCAAAACCCGGGATAGGGCAATTATGCGAAGGTTGCGGATTAGGACAAGAAGGCGGAGCAGAACCCATAAGGGCATTCCGACAAGAAAGGGACTGGGGAGCAGTGGTTTTAGAACAAACAAGGGAAAAAGCAGGAGGGGCCAGAGGATCGTTCTCCCTGCTACTTTCCGTATCTTCATCATCCAAATCCCCAACATCAACAATTTTAGGCAAAGCAGGTAAATTTTGATAATTCTCAAAGATGAGCCTGACAAGACCAGGGTGAATAATAGAAATCCTCCTAGGGTTTCTTTCAACTTCATCAAGGCAATTCTTCAGAGAAGAGAATAAGTAAAAAGGCAAAGAGATACGAACCTTTTGACGGAAGTGGTTCAAAATGGCAAAGTGATAACCATACGCCCTGGTGAAGCACCCGTCAACCGTGATATACTCCATAATGACTCTTAAAACTTTCCTCCAGATTGATTTAATAGACTCCACATCAAAGTAGCTATTGGAAACCTTAACCAGCTTAGCCTTCTCCTTGTCTTTTTTAAGAAATCTTATGACCGCTTCATCAGAGAACCAACGGTCTCGATAAAATTTCACACCCTCAGTCGAAAGACCAGTAATCTCACCGATAATTTGCTCATTCAGCTTAACATTCCTACCAAACAACACAATCTCACCATTTTTCTAGTTTTTGGCAAAATAGTCTAGCGCCATCTTGTCAGTACCATGGAGCTTTTCCAAAAACGGGACTAAACCTCCCTTTTCAAAATTTTCCCAAGCTTTAGCATTCTTTCATGCTCTTGAAAGTAGCTCGGCTCAACACGTTTTATCTCTCCCCCCATCTTCAAAGCTCTGTTATACCATACCCTATAGTTGCTCTGGGTCCCGTTTAAACATATTTTACCAGACACCCAGAAAGCATGTCGAAAACTCTTCTTGGAAAGGAAAATGGCGTCGGTCCCATCAGATATAATGAAATCGACGTACCTGATCTTTATCCGCTTTATCATGGCAAAGAAAAACTTCTCTTCCATGCATTGAATCATAATAAATTACGCTTTCACCTCAGAATGGAGGTAGTCATTCTTCCTCCACGTGTTTTCCCCACCCTTCTTAACCCCTTCATTGGCAAAGTAATCAGCCACCTTATTGGCTTCTCTGTAGGCGTGGGAAACTTTCACTTTGTCGAATTTACTTAATAAGGCAATTGTATCTTCAATCCACTTTTTAATGGTCCACGAGGGAGGGGTAAGCCCAAGAATGCAATTTATTATATTCATTGAATCACCCTCCAACCAAAGACATTTCGTGTTCATCTTGAAAGCTAAGTTAACTGCGTGATAAGCCCCAACAGCTTCCGCAACATGATTAGTTTAGGTGTCAATGTCCACAACAAAAGCCGCAATAAAAGCCCCCGTATTGTCCCTTAAAACACACCCACTGCTAGCTTTCCCAGGGTTGCCTTTAGCAGCACCATCAAAATTGGCTTTCAACCAACCCAAAGGCGGCAAAGACCAACTAGCATTCTCCCTCCCACAAAAGTCAAGCGTGGGGACATTTAAAGCTACTAATTTTGAATTCCACTTTTCAGCAGTAGTAATATCAAAAGTAGACCAAGTAGCTTTATCCACCCTTTTTCTAGGGATTAAAAATAAATTTTCCTTTATTGCCCTAACAATTTTTTCATACAAGTCCCCCTCCGACTTCTCTTTTTCCCTAAACACTCTGTTGTTCCTTTCCTTCCAAATACTCCATGACACAAAAGGTAGAACAAAAGACTAGAGCCTACACACAAAAGGGTTTTTTGAAGGAGCTTTCCATTGCAAGAAAAAGTCTTTGACCGAAGCAGGGGAAACCCAAACCACTTCAAGAAGCGCAAAATTTTTGCCCCAGATGTGCGAAACAAAAGGACAATGAAGGAAAAGATGATTAACAGTCTCAGCATCATTCCTGCACATGTAGCATCTGTTAGGTAATTGAATTCCTCTTTTACCAAGATTGTCCAATGTGAGAATCTTATTCTGTAGCATTATCCAGTAGAAAATATTGATTTTAGGAATCAAGAGATTAATCCAAGCCTTAGCCCAGAAGGGCTGAGGCTCCATCGGACTAACCAACATAGAAGTAGCAGAAGAAACTGAAAAAATGCCAGACGGATTGTCTATCCAAACAGCAAGATCATCCACCTGGTGTTGAACCATTCTTAGGGCCCTGAAGGAAGATTAAACAGGGCTAAGATCTAGACTGATGGTCTTCAAATCAACCCAACCCCCATTCCTCCAGTAATCTTTGACCAAGACCCCGAATTCCCTTTTATAATCATTCATCCATTTACTGAATTTCTCATTTTTGATTAAAGGATCCTTAAAAAGCCATCTGTCTTCCCAAAACCTAACATAATTTCCTTTTCCAACCAGCCAACCAGTTCCCATTTCCAGCAACTTTCTACCTCTACTCATATCATTCCAGCAGACAGACCCACGAGGTAAAAAAAAAGAATTAATAACATCATTAAGAGACTCACAGTTGCTAAAATATTTGGCTTTTAAGGTATCTCGCCATTTCCCTCTCAAAGAAAGAGTTCTCCATAGCTGTTTAGCAAGAAGGGACAAATTCAACACTTTAATTTTCCTTAAGCCTAGGCCACCTCTCGATTTAGGTCTGCAAACCAGATCCCAACCAACGAGTGGCATTCTCTTCTTATCCTCCACACCAGACCAGAGAAACCTTTTATGAATTTTTTCAATAGCCTGAGCATATTTAGCAGGAATTTTAAATAAACGAAGAGCATACACAGGAAGATTTTGCAAAGAAGGCTTGAGGAGCTGGATTTTTCCAGCTTGACTGAGAAGAGCTCCTTTCCACCCCGACAGCTTCTTATTGAATTTTTCAACCAAAGAGATCCAGAATGATTCCAAGGGTTTAATGCAAAGAGGCAAACCAAGATAGGTTGACAGTAGAGGCTCAATCTGGCATCCAAGAATCCGAGCAAGTTTAACTTGTCTATGCTCAGGAGTGTTGAGGAAGAAAATTGAACTCTTAGCCCTATTAACAACTTGCCTAGAAGCATATTCATAAAGATTCAGAATCCTTTTGAAAGTCTTAGCTTCAGCCACAGTAGATCTTCCCATGAGAATGGTGTCATCAACAAATTGTTGGTGGGAATAGGTTAGAAGAGAAGAGGAATGTCATCATATCAAGTTGTCCAAGTGGAATGACACACTTTCTTTATGTTTCTTAGAGTTTCATACTCACATATAAGAATACCTCCAATCAATATGAATTCACCTTAGTCAACGAAGATAGTTGCTTTGATATAAAGGAAAAGTTAGTCTAGAACAAGTTCCTTATAGCAACTTCATTATTGATACAAATTGGAACATTTATGATAAACGTGAAATTAGCCTATAGTCAATTATTTTTTGTCACATTGTAGTCTCTCCCATGTCAAGTTGCAAGATGGTTTCATCTTGGTCTCAAATTTCAACTAACATGCCTTTCATAATTTTTCAAGATTGAGCCACACATGTGACAGTTGAAAATGTTTTCTAATTGAAGATAGCTCTAGTGGTGGAATTAGGAGATGAAGATCACTAAGTAGAGTTTGAGATCACCAAGGTTGGCAAATGGAGCTAATTCAATGTTTCTTCAAGTTTCATTATCAACATAAAAAAAATGGCAAGGATAAACAAACAAAACAAGACAATCGTATGGCCAAACACAATGCCATAATCATCAGTGCCATGACCAAGAAACTGGACAAAGCCCAACAGGGATCTCTGCTGGTTGACCTGAAGGATACCAATGAAAGAAACCAGGAGGAGGATGCTGGCATCTCTAAGAGAACTAGGGCCAATCTAAAGAGGAAGGCTCCCCCCACTCCGCAGATGATTCAAACGTTTAAGAAGGGTGTTCTTGAGATGAAGAATTTGGAGGCAGAGACTGAGTCTATCCTGAAGACTTTGGGTTAGTCGCTGCCAGTTTTTTGTTGGATTTTTTGCTAGCTTTTTTGGACCTTCCTGGTCTTTTGTGGGTGGCTGCAGCTTGTTCTAGTTTTAACCTTTCGTGCAGCTGGTTGTTTTTGTTGGACTTATCTTTCATATCTATAATGTTGTAAACTTTGTAGTTTCGGGTCCCTGTAAAACTCATTTTACCCTTTATCAAAAACAAAACAAGAAAAAAGTCATCTAATTTCATGCTTTGGTGAAGCCACAATAGTGGTTTACAATTGAAGTGAGGAAGGAAAACTCACAAAAAATGAATGCATGGAAAAAAACTTGATTTTAGGGGTTCATACGAACCTACTGGTTCGACCGAACCAATTAGGGGTTCGGTAGAACCTAGGTTTGGCCAAACACTCTTAATACTTTCCCGCCAAAAAATCCATCAAAACCCCTTATAGAAGGGGGGTTCGAATGAACCTTGGTTCGAGCGAACCCCTAGTGGTTCACTCGAACCCCCTTTATTCCTCATCCCCCCTGATACAGAAAAAAAATTGAATTTTGGCACTTCGGATCTCAGTTTGAGGATGAAAATGGAGGAATATTCACAAACCCAACTAGAATCAGGTAGTCTCAAAACGAGCTATCCAACGAATATAATTTTAATATGTTTTGGTTTTATTATGTATTTGATATTTTAGTTTTATTAAACATAGGTTTTTCATCGAAAATAAAGTTCTCTATTCTGCACATGTGGAAAAATAGCAGATTATCAAAAAAAAAATTAAAAAATATGAGTGCACCAGATATTGAAGTCCTTGATCCAATAAAAAAAATAAAATTGAATTTCGATATATACAAAAGAAGTTATGCGTTATACGGTTGCTATGTCTGAATTGTAATTGGTTTCACTTTGAAACTTGATTAAAGAAAAATATTCAATAAAAAATATCTAACCAAGTGGAAGCACTGGATATTGGAGTTACAAATCTAAATTCGAAAGAATTAGAATTTTATCCTTCATGGGAAAAAAGTTATGCGTTATATGGTGTGTGTCACTTTTTAAAAATGTTGTTTTTTGAAAAAACTAGTTTTCTTGGGAGATGGAAAAAGAAGTGGAATTTGATTCCAAAAATTTTGAAAAAAATATTTTTAGAATCTACAGACAAAATGTGACGAGACTCTAGTTTTCATCATCTTCAAATTCTTCATGGTTTAGCTGCTATAGGTGCCTGAATGTGAAGATTTAGTTTTAAAAAATAATTTCAGTGTCCAGTTTGGCCAAAAAGTGTAAACCACTATTGTGGGATCACCCGCTTATAGAAAGTGGTAAAATTGCAAATGAAAATAAGCTTAAGAGAGAAGAGGCTAAGTAGCGAGGATATGGTGCATCCTTAGATGGAATCAAGGAGCAAGAAGTCTTATACAAAAGTGGTGAAAATAGGTCAAACATTGTCAATGAAAATGAATCAGAGTTAAGTTATGTTGCAATTTAGTAATGATAAAACTAATCTTGAATGGTGCCCTATCTTAACAAAACCACAACAAAGAACAAAGTAAGTAGTTATTCCCATAGTAGAATGGGGAAAGCCAGGGAAAAAATCATTGTCAAAGTGGCTATCATTTAAATGATTCATGTCAAACTCAAAGGTGAGTAAGAAAACATAATATGGTTGCACTTTTTAGTAGTATTCATAATCTAAAGGTGTTGAAGATGGCTAAGTTTCAAAGAAACCATAACAAGGAGGAAACATTGTTCAATTAAGTTAAATAAACAATAATGAAAGAATTACTAAAAGACTTGAGTATGTCATTCATCATTCATCATTCATATGAAAGTGATAAATGCATTACGCAAGCCAAAGGACATGACTAGTAACCATAAAGAACCCTCTTTTGATTTGAAGGCAATATTCCACACATTTTGTGACTCAATTTGAACTTGGTGAGATATTTGCAATGATATGAGAAATAACTCCTCCCAGCTTTTGTTGACAAATGTGATGGAAACAATGTTGTTCATCAAATTGCAGGCTATGCCAGACCAATTGCAGTAGGCAAAGAAAGCATTCGTGGGGTATCTGGATACGAATTTTTTGAATGATAAAATGCCTTGTAAATCTAGGGCTTCATGAGCTTGAGCAAAGAGATATATGAGGCATATCATTCTAATTACAAAAAAAGAGATGACCAACATGCTGCTTGCTGAAACAGTTGAAGGCCATAGCAGTAATGCTGATGCCATTGATTCAATTGATACCAAATTAACATATGGTACTTGTTGTGATATAGATGAATATACAATATCTCAAAATCAATCTTAATTGACTAAGGTGAATTCATATTGATTGGAGGTATTACTATCTATTATTACTTGAACAGCTTAATATAATGTGCTCTCCATTATTTTCTTCTACGTTAAAATTGACCTCATGTACTGCACAAATGTACCCAAAAACAAATGTAAAAAAACATTTTTTCTAAATTGACCTTCTACACCTCTTCCGCGTACCCATTGCACACGAAGGTGCGATTGCTAGTTTAATAAATGCCACATTCAAATAATTGAACAACACATGCAAGAGAATTAGATTTCTATTTTTTAAAGTGAAGTGGATATGCATGACAACCAGATCTTATCGACGACATACCATTAAAAAGCTTCGCTTCATTGTCTATTTGATTTTTCAACGCTACGACCATCAGACAAACCCCCCAAAAAAGTGTTCCAGTGACGAAATATGCATAGGTCGAACATGGGAGGGCAGATCATCTGGCTTAGTCGTACACTGCAATAAATACGCAATATGAACTACAGTCCGAAAATTTGTTTAATTTATTTTTATTTTCCTTGCTCGTCTCTGTATATAACCACGCAACCCATAACGGGAAGCTGAAGTAACGGCAAACACACCGCGTCAGGGGTTCATCGTGCTGATATTTAAAAAATCGCTAATACTAATCAAACAGCGTTTTTTGAAAAAAACAAATCATAATATATTGGATTGGTAGAATAGTCATCTCTTTGTCACATCAATCAATAAATGCCGAATTACGTGGCAAGTCAGCTTGACAATTGGGGACAAATACGACAAGTATTTTCGTAGCATTTCTTCACGTCGATCGTTGCATGGGAAGTCATATAAATAGGAGGAGTGATTAGACGTTGTTATGTGCTCAATCGGGGGAAACAGAAGAAGATAAAAGATGGCGACCTCTTCTTTAATTGTTTCAGTACTGCTTGCAGTCATGTGTGTGTGTGAGGGATCGGGGTTGAGGCATCATTACTACAAGAAGAGCTGCCCATCGGCTGAGGCGACAGTTAAGCATGTGGTGAAGAAATACATAGCCAAGGATCGCACCCTTGCGGCTCCTCTCTTACGGATGAATTTCCATGATTGTTTTGTTCGAGTCAGTACTACATTACTACCCAATTTGCTTACGTTATATTCCTATGCTTACATAGTAAATTTCTAGAGATGGTGTGCACTGTCTAAATTTAACTTGTTTTGGTGTGTTGTGGTTTAACTAGGGCTGCGATGGGTCAGTGCTTCTCAATTCCACAGCTAACAACACAGCAGAGAAATCCGCCATTCCAAACCTGAGCCTGCGCGGATTTGAGGTGATTGACGCTGCGAAAGCAAAAATAGAGAAGAAATGTCCAGGCGTCGTTTCATGTGCTGACATTCTCGCCCTAGTTGCACGAGATGCTGTCGTTGCTGGGGTAATACATTTTGATATTATAATATGATAGAATATAATCTCATTTCAGAACAGTGTCTATGGAGCTATATATGATATTTTTATGTGAATGTTAAGTTAATGTTTGACGTTATGTACAGAGTGGGGGTCCATCTTGGCGTGTGAGAACAGGGCGTAGGGATGGAGTGATATCACGACAGACCGAGGCCTTGACTAACCTTCCAGCGCCCATTTTTAACTTTTCGCAACTAAAAACTTCTTTTGCAAGCAAAGGATTAAATGTTAAAGACCTCGTTGTTCTCTCAGGTAGACAACAAATCAATTAAATATTAAATAGTAAATCACTGGCTAATCATAAATTAAAACTCATAACTTTGTGATTATGGTTTGTGTGAATAGGTGGACATAGCATTGGAATAGGTCACTGCCCTGGATTCACAAACAGGCTGTACAACTTCACAGGAAAAGGAGACATGGACCCTTCCCTCGACCATACCTATGCCAAATTTCTGAAGAGACAATGCACCAGTCTGGCAGACACCACAACATCTGTAGAAATGGATCCCAAAAGCTCGCTCACTTTCGATAGCCATTACTACATTAACCTTAAATCAAAGAGGGGCCTCTTCCAGTCGGATGCTGCTCTTCTCACAAATTCTGTTGCAGAAAGGCTTGTTCATAATCAGGTGAGGGAAAAAAGATTTTTCAAAAACTTCAAGCGTTCCATGCAAAAGATGTCGGAAATTCAAGTTTTGACTGGAACTGCCGGCCAAATTAGACGCCACTGTGCTTTTCCAAACTGAATTTCTGCGACGTTCATTAGCGTAGCTCCTTGTAATAAATGGCAAAATTTTAGGGCTGAATTTTCAATGCAAGATTAATTGATCAGTAAGGATCATGAAAATTAATGGTTTGTAAGCTAGGCTCGGAGCGTTTATAACATGTTAAGGAAACATTTCAATTTGATTTTATTCCTTTAATAACGAAGAACAGATAAAATTCTTGATTGTTGTTTTATCGTGCAATACAATTGTTCATAATCTTTTCGTAGGCAATCTAACAGACGTAATTCTCCATCTATCAGTCTAACATTACTGAAAAAAATAAATGACAAGGATATTATTTGCGTGAACAAAGTGACTCCTACAATATTTAAATCTAATGTTCATCCTGACAAGATTTTATAAAGAGGATTGAAGAATAATTCTTATGATATCAAGTGTCGAACGAGGACAAAAGTGGTATTGAAAATAAAACGAAATTCAAATTAAATTATTATTTTTTACAAATAACTACAACATTCATAACACAAATTTGTAAACAATATTTAGTGCTCTTTCAAACCCCAAAAAAAAAACAAAAATATATACAAATTAAAATTAAATTAATTGTAAAAATATTCTAAAATTGTGTTTTATCGACGCATAAATATTATTATGTGTATCTTTGGTTAGGGACCGTTTCATGTTAAGACTATCTAAAAGCCTCCTCCTTTAACTAGATCTACGAAATAAAGAGAGCATATGCACGTTTTAAGTTAAAAAAGAGAATAGCCTAGAATGAAGGAGGTTCTAGTTCTTCTATTATTACAACAATTTATTTGTTTCAATATTTATGTGGATATTATTTAAACATGAGAAATCTTTGGACCAATTTTTTAAACCATTTTGAGTTGTTTGGACAGTGTTTCTTTGTTTGTTATGTTATGTTTTCAGTAGCTCTATTGTAGTTCTATTTGGTTGTTGTTCTTGTTAGAATAAATTAATTTGTCGGAACTGACTATGACAGGGCCTACAACTGTGCAAGATGATGGATGAATGAGAAGACATAGACAAGACACAGATAAAACACAAGAAACTGAGAACTGAGATAAAACCTGAGCGCTGCTAAAACACATGCCCATCTACTAAATTTATAGATCAAGAAGCATTAAATACATTACAAATTGTAGTACGGTGGTTAGCTATGAAATTTATTATGGGTAGATGAAATAGTACTCATCGTGAAGGTTCTAAATGGGGGAAGACACCAAAATTTGGTGCTTGGTCGGCAGGAGATGGCTGTAGAAGGTGCCAGACATCTCTAGAAGGTGTTTGGTCTTGGTAAGCTTGAGTCAGTTGGTCTGTGCCAATAGACTCGGCTCATAATTAATTTACATAATTCCAACATCCCCCCATAAATTAATTATGCTAATCATTTCAAATACCCCCAAATATTCTAGAAAAGATGGGTCCCAACCTAAAGCCTTGTTAGGTACCCATTTACATTCACTTATCTACTAATACAATGATGGTCATCAAATATTCAAATTTAGTCTTTCAAAAAATTTCATTGCAAATTCCTTTATCAACAAGCTTGCCAATCAATCTTCTGGTCTGTAATCTTCAAATTCAATTTCTTCATTTTTGAAAGTACTCTTCTTCATGCTACTGCACTTTACTACAATTTTTTTAATTCCATCATGTTGTTTATTATGACAATTGAACATGGTGTCTCTGTGCACCTTCATAGCTAACTGATCTTTAGATCACTTCAAACTCAGATGTACCCTTTCTACAAATTCATTAATTGTAGTATTCCAAATTCCATTATGTCTTTAAAGAAAATGATTTCCTTTTAATCAAGTTATCTCTTACCTTTCTTGAACATTCAAACTATCTTCAAGATCCATGGATCTCTTTCCAACTATTACCAACCTCTGTGGCAATCCTTCAAACCTTTGTTTTTCAAATCTTTAATACTTCAATCTGGAAATATTCTATCTATAGCTTTCCATTTTCCTTAATTTCTTATAATATTATAACATCCTAAACCTTCAAACCCTGATTGATTACTATCATCTTTCACATATGAACATTTATACTTATACAACCTCTTAACCATACTTGTAATTTTTTGCCAAATCGATCCAAAACTCTAACCATAATTCATTTTCATAAATCATGTCATAGATTCATTTTTCAAATTTTCATTCCAACATGTCTTTTTAGAATGGTTTTTCAAACCAAAAATTCTACACGAATGTAAATCCCAACTCATGTCTTTCCTATGTCCTTCCCTATTACAATGGCACCACTGCATACATTGCATTCCTTGAGTTGTTTTGCTTGAACCTGTACTACTTGTAACATTATTTTCCTTACCTGTTACATATCCAAGACCTTCATATTTTGGCCTCATAACTAGCTCAATGGGTTCTTTGATTCCTTTCCCATACTTTTCTAATCCTTTACCTTCATAACCCATTTTCTTCATGATTTTCAACACGTCCAATGAGTTTAACATGTTTTGTGAATTTCATGGGATAAAAAGGTAGTTGTTTTCCCCTAGAACTCCTTAGCAGAATGGAGTGGTTGAAAAAAAACCATACTGTTCAAAAAGATGCTTGAACTATGATGAAAGAAGCAAATCTACCAGAAGTCTACTAGAGGGAAGCAATTCATATTGCTATTTATATACTTAACAGAGTTAAAAAAAAGCTAACAACAAAAAGACTCCCTATGAGTTATGGTATGGAAGGATTCCTACTATCAAGTACTTTAGAGTATTTGGAAGAAAATATTATATTAAGAGAGATGAAGAATGTAAGGAAGCTAAGGTAGTAGAACAACTTCCTACACTAATCTTGAGAGGAGAATAATGCAAAATTTTTAGAGATTTTTAAAAGTTACAAAAACTTAAATAGAAATAAGCATACCTATCATGCATACCATGACAATGATTTACGTGGGGAAAACCCTTTTGAACAGAAAAACCCCACACTCCAAAAGCTTCCCAATATATTATTCAGTAAATCACAAAGATTACAATATACTTACAGAGCAAGCTTCTCATAGGAGTATCACCACTCAGAGATTAAGAGACAACACGACCACTATCAAACTTTGAGAAATCATTGCAATCTCCACCGTAGTCATAATACAATGCCCTCATAAAATAGAGTTACATTCTAGGGAAAGATAGGCCAAAAAAATATCTGCCATTAGATCTAAAACCTAATAACAAACGGTCTATATTTACAATATATCCTTTATTTAATGTATTTCAGCCATTCTAGAAGTTTCTTGAAAAAGTTAACATGCTCACATTTCACTCCATGCTGCCATTGTATACACCTATTGGTGTAACTAGGAAACATATATATAATTGTAAGGTTGAGACACATTTTCCCAACAAATCTCCCACTTTTCGAACACCTTGCAAGAGCAATGTGAGGGTGTAAACATCATCTCTTTAATTTCTATTGGCTAAAAGGTCCATAGTCTTTTAACACCATCTGAACTTCTCTATGCTCACAGGATTAATTAAAGAATCAACAACATTCATCAAAGTCTCTACCTAACCAGCTTCACCCTATCATCTTCAACCATATCTGTAACAAAATGATATTGTACATCAATGTGCTTGGTCCTGGCATGAAATATCGAGTTCTTGGCTAGAAATATTGCACTCTAACTATCACAATAAATTGTCACTGCATCTTGTTTTATACTAATATCTAAACACAGTCTCTTGAGCCAAATGGCTTGTTTACAAACATGAGTAGGTGCCATATACTCTGCTTCAATAGTGGACAAAGCAACCACAGTCTGCTGCTTACTCATCCAACTAATTGCACCACCAAATAAAGTAAACACTTAAGCACTGGTGGATTTTCTACTATCAACACCACCTTCCCAGTCTGAATCCACATAACCATGAATATTAAGGGAAATTTCATCTTCAATTATATTACTTTGATAACATAAGGAATAGTATGAGGTACCTCACAGATATTTGAAGACTCTTTTAACTGCACCCCAATGAACTCTACCAGGATTAGAAATATATCTCGAAAGGACTCCCATTGCTTGGGAAATTTCTGGTCTAGTACAAACCATAACATACATCAAACTTCCAACTACAGTTTGGTAAGGCACTATGCTTATGTATTTCATCTTTGATGGAGATGTTGGACAATCTGAAATAGATAACTTTGTTCCAATTGAAACAAGAACACACAATGTTCTACAATCCTACATATCAAACCTCTGTAAAATTGAATTCACATACTTACTTTGTCCAAGCCATAACTTTTTGTGCACTCCATATCTTTTAACTTCCATCCCAAGAATGTTTTTACCTGCACTATGATCTTTCATTTCAAATTTAGCAGCAAGTTGAGATTTCAGTTCTGAAATCATACCTTTCCCTTTGTCAATAAATAACATATCAACATATAATGCAATAAATAGGAAATGATCACCATCAGTTTTATAATAAACAATGATATGATTTAGAATGCTCAAATCCAAAAATCAACACATATTTATCAAATTTCTGGTACCACATCCTAGGACTCTGTTTTAAGCCATACAAATATTTCTTCAATTTGCAAACCAACTTACTTTTACCTTTGACCACATAGTGCTTTGGCTATGTTATATAAATATCCTCCTCCAAATCACCATGAAGGAAAGTAGTTTTCAAGTCCATTTGTCAACCTCTAAATCAATAGCAGTGGAAATAGAAAGAAAAAATCTAATGGATGCCATTTTTGCAATAGGAGAAAATATCTCACCATAATCAACACCCTCAACTTGAGAGTAACCCTTCACAACCAACCTTGCTTTGTATTTCTCAATACTTCCATTTGAACCAATCTTTTTCTTGAACACCCATTTACAACCAACATGTTTTCACCCTTTAGGAAATGGTACATGATCCCATGTATCACTCTTTTTCAAAGATTCCATTTCTTTATCCATAAAAATCTTCTAGGATTTCGCATCATTCATACCTAGTGCCTCTTCTACATATCTGGGTTTATCCAGGTTAGTATTCAAAGAAAAAATACATCTCCAATCATTAGGTGAATACCTTTTAGGTGGTTGTCTATGTCTTGTAGACCTACAAATAAGTTGAGTTGGAGGTTCTTCCTCCTCTTCTGAAGATACAAAGGTAGATGAGCTCTCCTCAACTTCTTGTCTATCCTTGGGCCTCGATTCAAATTTCTCAGGAGTAGGAGTAAATTGAATCACACCTTATTTGCTTTTTTTTGGCTACAATGTAATAGAAGAAGGCTTATTTTCTCTATTTAAATAACACTTCTACTATGTATTACTTTCTATGCAACAGGATCCCAAAACTTACATATCCCTTTCACACCATAACTATATCCGATGAAGATACATTTCATAGCCTTGTTCTCCAACTTTGTTTGCTTCTCCTTTGGCACATGTGCATATGTCATGCAACCAAAAAATCTAAGATGTCTCAATGAAGCCTTGCAACCCAACCATGCCTCTATAAGTTTTTTATCAACAAGAGCTGATGTAGGGGACCTGTTAATCAGGTAATAGGTAGTGGAAATAGCGTAAGCCCAAACCCTTTGTTCTAGACTAGCACCAGGGTATGTGCAGGATCATCATGGAAGAAATAGGCCCTTAAGTGATGAAAAATTTAGAAAAATTAGAGTTAGGAAACTTGACATAAAAATTTGAATTTAAGTTATCTATATTATTTAAAAAATATGTAAGAATAGAATCTGTAGCAAATTGAATGTAGTTTCTAAACTACTAGGTTTATTTCAAACAAAAATCTATTCGGTGAAAATTTGAAATTTCAATGCAGTAGTACTTAAATTTCAGGGAAAAAATAAGAAGTAGGTGTCTATCTAACCACCCTAACCACAATAAAATGATAATATTTTCTTATAATATTTTGGATATAAGTAGAGGACTCATGTTCCAATGTGATGCATATTTTTTTGTAATTTATTTTCCAAGAAAATAATTAATTATGATTTTTTATTACAACTTTTAAAAAATATAAAAACTCGTATGTCTGACCACCTTAACTTGGTCAAAACTTCATGAAATTCATTTTTTTTAATCCTATAGTATGTGAAGCATAGAATGTGACATATGTTTCAGATTCAAAAAATGTGATACCATTTGAAAGCTATAGATGTTTTTCAATTAGCCTATCAATCAGGACTTTTAGTCATAATTAAAATAGAAAATAAATAACAATTATTTATTAAATTCAAAGTAAAGCATAATTTATATTGGTGGAAAGCTGAGAGTCTCCTTTAAAAACCCTTTTCGTTTCATCAATTTTGGGTAAGAAAAAAATCATTAGCCACATACCCTACACATACCCATCATATCGCTACTTTTTAGCCCATCATGATCCTATACATACCCACCACTCAACATACTCCTAGCCTTCTCCATCAATTTCCTATTCATTCTTTCTGCAACTCTATTCTATTGTGGAGAATATAGAGTTGTCTTTTGTCTATGAATACCCCAATCTTTACAAAATTTATCAAAATCATTAGAGAAAAATTCACCACCATTATCAGTCATCAAACATTTTATTTTCTTTCCAGTCTGCAACTCAACCATTGCTTTAAATTCTTTAAATTGACTAAAAACTTCAAATTTACTCTTTAGGAAATATACCCATGTCCTACTATAATCATCAATAAATGAAACATAATATGTGGATTTACCAATCAAAGGACCATCTACAAGACCAAACACATCAGAATGAATAAGATCCAATACACCACAAGATTTATGAGAAATCAAGTAAAACTGAACGCGATTTTATTTTCCATAAATGCAATGCTCACATAAATCAAATTCAAGATTACATCAGACAAACGTTCAACAAGGTTTTTATTTTTCAAGGTCCTTAAACCCTTTTCTCCAATGTGGCCAAGTCTTTGGTGCTATAACATAATTTTCTCTGTAGGTAACTTTATCTCAAAAGAAAGAGCACTCTTGGGCACCCAAAAGCCATGACCATTTGTTAAAGGTGAAACCCTCACTTCTTCCCCAGACTTGCTTTTCACAGAAGTACTATTACACTCAACAATGGATGCACCAAGCTTATACAATGTGCCATATCTGACACCTCTAGTAATCACCATAACACCTTTGACCATCTTACATCTTGTATCAAAAAGTACTACCTGCACACCTACATCTATTAGTTTTCTCACAGATAACAAATTTCGTACTAATCTAGGGATATGCAACATGCCATTAATCCTTTTTATTCTACCATCAGGAAATATGATTTTAACTTTACCATGACCAACAATGTCTAAATGAGAATCATCACCCAAGTACACCTTACCTCCTCAAATTCTTCATATTCACAAAACCAATCTCTAGTAAAGGTCATATGAAAAGATGCACCTGAGTCAATTAACCATGCATCATTACCTACATGAGTTGCCAAAGTTGCAATGAATGCATCATGATCTTCCTTCTTGGACTAAGAATCAGAATCAACCTTCTTCTTTTTCTTCTTCTTTTCTTCTTAGCATTCCTTACGAACTTTCCCAGGCTTACCGCAATTCCAGCAAATAACTTTAGACTTTCCAAGAGATTTAGATCTCCCCATGGACTTGGATTTGTCATGCTTCTCATTATTATTTCCTTTTTCTTTAGGTCTTCCATGAACATTTAGGGCCTCCTTGGCAGTGATGGATACCTTCCTTCTCATTTCTTTAGAAAGCAAAGAACCCATCACATGATCTTCAGTCTTCAAAATAATAGAAGTACTCCTAATAGTCATAACTAGAGAATCCCACGAATCAGGCAAAGAACAAAGCAATATTTGACATTTCTCCTCCTCATCCTTTTTCACACCAATTGATGCTAGCTGAGCCACCAACATGTATTGAATGCTTCTAGGTGGTCTATCATTCATCCATTCTCTTCCATTCTCAAGGAATACAACTTTTTCCTTAAGAAAATCTTGTTCACTAAAGATTTGGACTGATACATCTCATCAAGATTCTTCCATAGTTTCTGTGGAGAGGTATTCTCATGGAAATTAATTAAAACAGAGTCTACCAAGCACAATCTAATCAAACCCTTGGCTTTACGGTCCATAACATCATATTGAGCAACATGAGTAGGATCTGCAGGCCTTAAAATATTCTCATCAACAACATCCCACAGATCTCGATCTATCAATAGATCCTCCATCTTTAGCTTCCACATCTCAAAATTATTTCCAGAAAATTTCTCCACCTCTATTCTCCTTGATGAAATTTCCATCTGAAAATTTTTGCAGCAAGATCACAAAGTGTCTTCTTCAAAATCTCCTACTCAAATCTTGATTTGTTAAAAAAACCCAACAACCCACAATTGAAACCAAAGGTGACCAAGCTCTGATACCACTTGTAAGGAAGCTAAGGTAGTGGAACAACTTCCTACACTAATCTTGAGAGGAGAATAATGTAAATTTTTTATAGATCTTTAACAGTTACAAAAACTTAAACAAAAATAAACATAAATATCATGCATACCATGACATAGTGATTTACGTGGGGAAAACCATTTCAGGAGAAAAACCCCACACTCCAAAAGCCACCCGATATTATTCAGTAAATCACAAAGGTTACAATATACTTGAAGAGCAAGCTTCTCATAGGAATATCACCACTCAAAGATCAAGAGACAATACAACTGCTATCAGACTCTCATAAATCATCACAATCTCTACCATAGCCATAATACAACACCCTCGTGAAATATAGTTACATTCTAGGGCAAGAAAAACCAACAAAATATCTGGCATTAGATCTAAAACCTAATAACAAATGGTCAAGGTTTACAATATATCCTTTATTTAATGTATGTCGGCCATTCTAGAAGTTTCCTAAAAATGTTAACATGCTCACATTTCACTCCGTGCTACCATTGTATACACCTATGGTGTAACTAGGAAACATATATATAAATATATATACATTCTACCAATAATAAACCACATATAATTGCAAGGTTGAGACACATTTTCCCAACAAAGAAAAATTAGGAAAGTTTGATGCAAGGTATGATGAAGGTATATTCCTTGGATATTCTATTAAATGAAAATTTTATAGATGTTACAATAAAAGGATAAGAAATATTGTTGAAAGTATGTAAATGTTAAGGTTGATGAAAATTTGCAAACTTCAATTGTAGTAGATGGATATATGTCAAATGAACCTGATTGTAGAGAAGAAGAAGAAGAAAAAGTTGAAGAAATAGAATTGAAAAATGAAGAGGAAGAAGCTCTGGAGAAGACCCCTAAGACCCCTAAATATGTGTAAAATAATCATTCTGAAGATCCGATCATCAGGGATAAGAGGAAAGGAGTATTGGCAAGAAGTAGAGTTGCTGAAGTTGGGGTAAATCTGTGTTTACTTTCTAATGTTGAACCTAAAACAATTAGTGAGGCATGCAAAGATGAAAAATGGATGAAGGAAATGGAAGAAGAACTTATGCAAATTGAGAAAAAATAGACTTGGGAATTAGTTCCTAGACTGAAAAAATAAAAAAATAATTGGAACTAAGTGGGTATTGAAAAATAAGATGAATGAGAATGGAGAACTGGTAAGAAATAAGGAAAGACTTGTGTGTAAGGGTTACTTACAAGTGGAAGGAATATAATTTGAGGAAACATTTTCTCTTATGGCTAGGATGGAAGCTATCAGAATGTTTTTTGAATTTGCAGCATACATTTATAGTTTAAATTTTATTAGATGGATGTGAAGTTTTCTTTTCTAAATGGTGCATTGGAAGAAGAGGTTTACATGGAACAATCAGGAGGATTTTAGTTGTTAGATCAACCAGATATGGTGTGTAGATTGTGTGAGTACTAAACTTGTAATCTTGCGCAAACCATGAAAAATGTTAGAATTAGTCAGTCTAAGCAAGGAAAATAGAGTACTCCTCTGTGAACCATAGATTTTTGGGACCACAAGGCTCTCTAACTCTTCTAGGGTTTTTCACCTAAAAGGAGAGAGGTAGGCCAAAAATGCTAACTAGGTTCATTCAAATTAATATGTGTATGATGTTATTATGTATAGATGAAATGATCTAAGTGCAATTAAGTAATCTAAATGACTGATTATGTATGCAAAACCTAAGATTTATGCTACATTGGAAAACATAATGTGTTATGCAAACAATGACCTATGAATGAACAAATGCAAAATAGGAAGGAAAGAGTTAAATCAGTGTGCACCTAGAGGTCTGATGGAGAATCTAGAATCTTTGGAATAATGTCTAGAATCACAAAAAATTATCAGTGGGACTCATTCGCCCAGGGTGGCGAATCAGTCCTGCTCCTAGTAAAAACTATCGAAAATGGGTATATGAGCACGTCAGGATCTAGAATCTGACAAAACTTAGATTTCCAGTCTTAAGGTGGGATTCATTCACCACTGGTGGTGAATCATTCGTCTCCCAAAATTTTGAGAAATCAGGGGACAACTCTACAACACCAGATCTGAAGATGTCTGCTTGTTGGGTTGCCGAAGTCAATTCTGCAGGAAACATATAGAATACCTTCTCCAAGATTGAAATATGATTGATTTGACTTGAAACACCTAGTTGACTTGTTGACCACTCTTCAACACCTAAATTCTTGTTAAATCTACATACAAAAGTCCACAAACACACATGCAAGAGGGGAAAAATGGTTGAGGGTTAGAAAATAGGGTTTGCCTTGGTCAAACCCCACTTTGGTAATCAAACCCTTAATGAAATAATGAAATGCAAGAGAATGATAAAAAAATAACATGCAAATTCTATTAACTTACCAAACCCTTGTTGATGCAAATCTAAAGTAATTTCAATGGATGCTTGAAAATTCTTGATGAATGCTTGATTTGATGTTGTAAGATGCTTGAATGCTTGAGTGAATGAGTGAATAAATGAACTTGATGAATGGGGGTTAAAATGGATGTAAAAACACTTATTTATACAATCTTGTGCCTTATTAACCCATTAATACCTCATCACAGGCCAACATCAAGTGATTTTGAATAAAAACCCGAAAGGAAATTTAAAATATTTTGAATTTGGAGCCAAGGGGGACTCATTCGCCACCTATGGTGAATGGGCCCCACCTGGGACCTAAAAATGGGTGTCGGGAATTATCTTGTATTTAATGTTGTTTTTCAAGTTTACATTAAAAAATGCACTTAATTAAAGCTTATAAGGGCATAAAGGGGTCAAATAAAGCATAAGAAAGGTGTAAATGGTGAAGTTATTCCTAGAAAAGTACGAAATCTTGTTACAAGACTTTACAACACTTCAAAATAGGATTTTTTTAGTGATGAAAAGGTTATTTTTAGGTGAATTGTAATGAATAGAGTCTAGAAGAATGTAGAATTTTTTTACAACACTTCACAACACCTTCACAAAATGTCATTATTTGAATTTTAGTACCTAAATATGCATGTTCAAGCCACATTATAACATTAAATTAAAGCAAAGTAAACCAAACATCATGAAACCAGACCTAAAAGGCCATGAAAATGACAAGGGGCCATTTTTGTATGACACATTTAGCCCCCACTTTAGTGAGAGGATGAACTTGCTTCAAACTCACACTAAAGTAGCCATGAACATCGAGAGAAGGGTTCAAATGCACTTACATTAGCAAGATGGAATGAAAAAAATCAAGAGGGATGATCAAGCCCCCAAGATGAAGATCCCGTGGAAAACTAAGCATAAGAACAAAGGAACACACAAGTGTTGAAAATAGATAATAGAATGAAGCTTCAATCATCTGTCCAACTAGTTGTGGATTAGATCTAGGCTGATTGTTTGAAGAAGAAAATGTATACTCACTCTGGGGTGACATAACTCATGGTGGTCCACCGAGTGAGAAACCCCAAAAGGTGAAGTACATACACTAGTTGGTATGTACTCACAAACACAAAGGTGGTTATGGGGAAAGTCGTGCCGCTGAGTGGGCTTCCCACTCAACCATATCAAAGTTATACATCCTGATAACTTTAACAAGGTGCCACAAAGGAAAATGATGGTTCATGTTTCATGAGACAAGCAAAGCTCTTTATGCTTATAACTCATGAACAAAGAGCAAGGGTACCACAGGCATGCAAGCTGCATTATGTAAGGTGGTAAAAAGTGCGAAGTGTAAAATGCAAAAAAAATGTAAAGGTGTAAAATGTAAAAGATGTTCAAAGGAGTCTTGTTAAGTTCATGCAAGGTCTACCACTTAGGGAAAATTATGTCTAATGTCTCCAAAAGAGGACCAATCAAAGAATAAAATATTCACAACTTAGGGTATGTAGTGCGTCGCATTAGGCCACCAAGAGGAATGTAGTATGCTTAGAAAGATCATGCTTATGAAATAAATCACACACAATGTCATCCACAAAGTGACAAGCGCATCATATGAGCGACAAGGCTACACTAGGAATGAAGAATGTGAATGAATTAATGGTAATGTATGCCCCCCACTTTAAAGGAATTGCTACACACCATTTTGTGAGTAATTACTTTAAAGTAGTGAAGGAAAAAAAATGCAAAAAGGAAAACAAGACATGAGAGCCAACTTGGAAAGCCCTCTGTCAAGTCATATGTTTCTAAGTAAGACTGCGTCATGTCAATGAAATAGAAAACAAAAGAAAAGGAGGTTTCCTCGCAAAAAAGAACACACCATACACAAAAGGGATCTATGGATTTTGGGTCAGTATGTTCATTGCTGCAATGTTTTTATGAAAGAGCTCAAAACTATCATCATTCCCTGAATACATAGAACTGGAAGAATGACACACAGAGAGTGAAAATAAAAGAAAAAGACAAGTCCATTTTGGGTCAACATGGAAGAGACATTGCAGTCTTGACGCTTTGCATCGTCCCCAAAAGTAAAACACAAGCGTAAAGAAAACAAAAATAAAATAAAAATCTTTTGGTACAATATGAAGGAGACATTTTGGTCTCAATGCTTTGCATCATCCCCAAAAGGAAAAACACAAGAAAAAGACAAAAAGGAAAAGGGACCTATTTGGGTCAACATGGAAGAGACATAGGGTGTCTCTATGCCTTGCGTCATCCCCAAAAAGGAGAACACAAAACAAAAAGGAAAAGGGACCGTTTGGGTCAACATGGAAGAGACATAGGGCGTCTCTATGCTTTGTGTCATCCCCAGAAGGAGAACACAAAATAAAAGGAAGAAGACAATGCATGACATATAGAAGAATAAATGTATAAATAGAAGTGTACAAAGAGGGAACATCAAACATACGGTATGGGGGAACACGATACACACATAAAATAAAACTTCAAAGAAAAAGAGAAAGGAAAACAAATGCAAAAAGGCTAGTAAGGAAAATTAAATTCAACCATCTAACAAGTCATCGACTTCCCAATCATGTTCAGTATATAAATGTGAGGGAAATTGACTGTCCAAAGGAAGAATTGCAAGTGTCGAACTAGGAGATGTACCAGGTTCTTCGCTTGGTTGAGAGGATTTATCATTTAAACTCATGGTAGATAAAAAATTCATCTATTTTTTGATCTCATCATCATCATCAAGATTGATGATGATAGGAGGATGAAGGGTGATTTCTAAGGAAGGATGAATCAAAAGTTGTGGCTGTTGGATTTGTTCATTTTGTTGTGAGGGTTGGGTTGTGTTATCTTGTGGTGGATCAAGAGGGTGGTCATCCATTTATTCTTTCAAAGGAGGAGGGTGGTTTTCTTTATTTTCTTCTATTTGAGACTGACGAGCAAGGAGACGACGATGACATCTACGCTCCCTAGCACCATGATTTCATTTTATTTTGTTTTCAATTTATTGAGGTGTAAGAGCGGGTTGATCCATCATAGGCTCCTTTTCTTATGGAGGGGGAAGAATGGAAGAAATTGAAGAAGATGGGTCAGGGTATGTGCAGGATCATCATGGAAAAAACAGGCCCTTAAGTGGCAAAAATTTTAGAAAAATTAGAGTTAGGAAACTTGACGTAAAAATTTGAATAAGTTATCTATATTATTTCAAAAATATGTAAGAATATTATATATAGAAAATTGAATGTAGTTTCTAAACTACTAGGTTTGTTTAAAAAAAAAAAAATCTATTTGGTGAAAACTTGAAATTTCAATGCAGTAGTACTTAAATTTTAGGGAAAAAATAAGTAGTAGGTGTCTGTCTAACCACCATAACCACAATAAAATGATAATATATTTTTATAATATTTTAGATATAAGTAGAGAACTCATGTCCTGATCTGATGCATATTTTTTTGTAATTTTTTTCTAAGTAAATAATTAATTATGAATTTTTTATTACAACCTTTAAAAAATAGAAAAAAATCCTATGTATGACCACCTTAACTTGGTCGAAACTTCATGAAATTCAATTTTTCTTTTTTTAATCCTATAGTATACAAAGCATAAAATATGACACATGTTTTGGATTGAAAAAATATGATATCATTTGAAAGCTATAGATGTTTTTCAATCAGCCTATCAATCAAGACTTTAGTCATAATTTGAGTAGAAAATGAATAATAATTACTTATTAAATTCAAAGTAAAGCATAATTTATATTGGTGGAAAGTTGAGAATCTCCTTTAGAAACCCTTTTCATTTCATCAATTTTAGACAAAAAAAAAGTCATCAGCCACATACCCATCATATTGCCACTTTTGGGCCCATCATGATCCTGCACATACCCGTCAATCACTTTCTCTTTAGCTTTATACACTTGTTTAATGAGGGAAGGCATGATTGGATTGGTTTCATTTTCTCTTGGTCATTTAAAGGATGGAAGAGAAGTTTCTAAGGGTGATTGTTCAGGAGGTTGTATGGTTTGTTCAATGTAGGACTCAGGCTGAAGCATGGTTTCATCAAGGATAGGAGGAGTGGAAGTTGATGGGGACATGTTACGAAGAGACAACTTGGCTATTCGTTTAGCTTTGAACTTTTGGTAAGCTATGAAAAATAAGTCCTTTCGAGGGGTAATAGGTTCCATATGTGTGGGTGAAAAGGATTCTAAGGAAAAATTACCTTTAGAGTATAAAAAATTAAAGCCACTATGGTGTATTGTAAATATTTCATTGCCATGTGGAAACTTCAAACATTTGTGAACAAAGAATGGGACCACTTTCATTGAGCGAAGCTGAGGGTGGTCTATCCGCAAATAAAATTGATCCGATTATGGAATAATAGAAAATGTTACATCCAAAGTTTTAGGTCTTGTTTGTAAGGGGACTATGGTTGATCCGATCGTAGGGCACACAAAACTAGTATGTGTTTTAATCCATGCAATTGTTTTATTATAGTCATCTTGATATAGATCGTGTAATTCTAGAAATTCTTCTGTGATCACATTTTCACCACAGGTGGGATCTATTAATATCCCATTGGTGGGATTATCATATATTCTATCAGCAATGTAAAGAGGACCATCAGGAAGCTTTTGAAGTATATCTTTAGAAGAAAAAGTGATATCAAGATTTTTGTTGGTTGGGCCCTTACGAGGGATAACATCTATCACACCCACAAGTTCATCCATAGGATTAACTTGGGTAATATTTGGTATTATATCAGGTTGTTCATCATTTGTATCAACATTCATGACTTGAGGGTTTGAAGGTTGACTAGCCTTGAAAAATGAAACATTATTTTTAGGCATGGGGTTGGTAAAGATTTGTAAATTTTGGTTAGGAGGTACAAAAAATTTATTGCCTTGATCATTAACACCCGCAATGGAAAAATGGCCTGAATCAATGAGGTCTTGTACTAAGTGTTTGAGAGACTTACATTGTTTGGTGTCATGGCCATTTTGGTGATGGAAATGGCAATAATCATTTGGTTTAAATGTAGGTGGTAAAGGTTTTGTAGTATCAAGCAGTTTGACGGTAGGCAAGGTGATCATTTGTTGCTAGAGCAATCGGTTCATTGTATTGTGAAGGGTATCAGGTAAAGGAGTAAATTGTCTCTTCGGGTCCCCATAGGTATAAGGCACCGCTGCTTTAACAACTGCCACTTGATTTTGAATAGGTTGGGTTGGTGGTTGTGGTTGAGGAGGCGGATTAAATTGTAAAAAGCCCCTATTTGGTTTGCAAAATTTGTGTGTTGTTTTGGTTTTGTGGTTCAGATTTGTCAGCTCGGTTTGAAGTGGACTTCAAGTCTTGACTAGAAACCAAGTTGTGATAGTCACATAAGGTTGTGCATAAATGCATGAATGAAGGGAATTTAATCATAGTTAATTTATCCTGAAGGTTTGTGTGCAATTTTTCCATAAACATCTTCTACAGATGTGCATCAAGAATCTTGACATCAAATTGAGCATACAAGGACTGGTATCGTGAGATAAAATTAGTTACTTTTTTGTCTGTGTTTTGTCTACATCTCATGAGGTCAGCCATTGTCTTTTTAGGAGTCATGTGAACTTGAAAGTGGCTTATGAAAGCATAGGCCAATTCATTGAATGATTAGGTAGAATGATTGGGAAAGTTGGAAAACCACTCTCATGCAGTGTCTTTCAGAGTCCTAGGAAAAAATTTAGCTAAGAATTTATCATCAAGGAAGAAATCACTACATAAAGTTGTATAAGCATTAACATGGTTAATAGGGTCTCCTTTACCTCCATATTTCTCAAACCTAGGAATTTCTATCCCTTGTGGCATCGAGGTTCGTAATATTTCTAAGGATAAGGGACTACTACGAACATGATATGTGGGTGGAGTGGTTTGACCTTGGCTAATGGTGCAAATTTGTTGTTGCATGGATGAAACAATATTAAGGAGTTGTGTAATGATGGGATCGAAGGGTGAAGGGTGGTTTGAGGTGGAAGGGAAAATGGTGATGGAGTGTAGGTAATGTGAGGGGAAGTGAAAGGAACAGTAAGAAGGGTGAAGGTATTGGAGGGGACTTGTGATGCCACAAGAGAACTAGGAATGCTATTTGGAATTATGAAAGAAGGAGCCACATGAATAACCTGTTGCATAGTTGTTGTAACCTGAGGAGTGGTCAAAGTTGGTATAAATACTATGGTTGAAGGGGGAGGAATGTGAGGTCCTCCTTGGCTTGCAACTATATTTGCTAATTGTGAAGTATTAGTAGCATGTTTATTATATATTTCAGAAATTCTTTTCATGAATTGTAAGCCATCATCACTTTCAATCAAACAATGAAGGTTTTCTATGGAGGGTACGAAAATGGTGGAAATTTTTTCAAGGGACAAGTCTTGTTGTAAGTGTGCAAAATCCTCATGAATATTAATGAACTTTTCTTGCGGGATGGAGTTGTTTTGGGTGTCAACATTCATTAGATGGGAAGGTGAAGGAATAGAAGTGGTATTGTCCATGCCTAATGCACCATTTTCCATACTATGAGTAGGAGCTCTTGAGATCCCAAGGTCCACAATGAAAGTGTTATCATAGGAGGCCATGAGTCTAGAACTTCGTCTCACTAAAGTATTATCAATGGGGCACCAAACACTCATACAAGTACCAAAAAAGATGGGGTGAATGAAAATGCAAGGTAATCTAGGAGTTCTAAATACAAATAACATAAATTCTACTAACTGTAACAGATAAGTAACTACAGAAAATAGACATGCAGAAAAATGCCAGAAAAATGCCTGAAAGTGTTGTTTAAAAAGTGGAGGTGGACTGATTCGCCCAGGGTGGCGAATGAGTCCCAGTATGTAGTTTTTTTTGTGTTTTTCAGATTGTAATAAAGGATGTAGATGCAGATTTTCAATTTTCTCAATGATATGCAATGCAAAAATGAAATCTAAATGAATCGTTTGCTAAAGCAATTTGAGAAACCCTAGGATGCAAAAACAAAGCAATACCCTAATTGAATATTGATGCAAGTGTAATCTAGGATGCAAGATGCAAATGAAATCATAAATGCAAAGTGTTCAAAATGAAGGTTCACCAAAATGAATCGTAGATTTTTGGCACCACAAGGCTCTCTAACTCTTCTAGGGTTTTTCACCTAAAAGGAGAGAGGTAGGCCAAAAATGATAACTAGGTTCATTCAAATTAAGATGTGTATGATGTTATTATGTCTAGATGAAATGATCTAAGTGCAATTAAAAAATCTAAATGACTGATTATGTATGCAAAACTTAAGATTTGTTCTATGTTGGAAAACACAATGTGTTATGCAAACAATGACCTATGAATGAAAAAATGCAAAACAAAAAGGAAAGAGTTAAATCAGTGTGCACCTAGAGGTCTGATGGAGAATCTGGAATCTTTGGAATGTTTTCTAGAATCACATAAATTTATCATTGGGACTCATTCACCCAGGGTGGTGAATCAGTCCCACTCCTGATAAAAACTATTGGAAACAGGTTTCTAAGTGTCGGGATCTAGAATTTGACAGAACTTAGAATTCTAGTCTTAAGGTGGGACTCACTAGCCACTAGTGGTGAATCAGTCCTCTCCCAAAATTTTGAGAAATCAGAAGACAACTCTGCAACACTAGATCTGAAGATGTTTGCTTATTGGGTTGCCGAAGTCAATTCTGCATGAAATGGACAAAATACTTTCTCCAAGCTTGAAATATGATTGATTTGACTTGAAACACCTAGTTGACTTGTTGACCACTCTTCAACACCTAAATTCTTGTTAAATATACATACAAAAGTCTACAAATGCACATTCAAGAGGGTAAAAATGGTTGAGGGTTAGAAAATAGGGGTTTTCCTTGGTCAAACCCCACTTTGGTAATCAAACCCTTAATGAAATAATGAAATGCAAGAGAATGATAAACAAATGACATGCAAATTATATTAACTTACCAAACTCTTGTTGATGCAAATCTAAAGTAATGTCAATGGATGCTTCAAAATGCTTGATGAATGCTTGATTTGATGTTGTAAGATGCTTGAATGCTTGAGTGAATGAGTGAATAAGTGAACTTGATGAATGGTGGTTAAAATGGATGTAAAAACACTTATTTATACAATCTTGTGCCTTAGTAACCTGTTAATACCTCATCACAGGCTGACATCAAGTGATTTTGAATAAAAACCTGAAAGGAAATTTAAAATATTTTGAATTTGGAGCAAAGGGGCTCATTTTCCACCCATGGCAAATAGGTCCTACCTAGGATCTGAAAATGGGTGTCGGGAATTATCTTCTATTTAATGTTGTTTGTCAGGTTTACATTAAAAAATGCACTTAATCAAAGCTTATAAGGGCATAAAGGGGTCAAATAAAGCATAAGAAAGGTGTAAATTGTGAAGTTATGCCTAGAAAAGTGTGAAATCTTGTTACAAGACTTTACAACACTTCAAAATATGACTTGTTTAGTGATGAAAAGGTGATTTTTAGCTGAATTGTAATGAATAGAGTCTAGAAGAATGTAGAAATGTTTTACAACACTTCATAACACCTTCACAAGATGTCATTATTTGAATTTTAGTACCTAAATATGCATGTTCAAGCCACATTATAACATAAAACCAAAGAAAAGTAAACCAAACATCATGAAAGAAGATTTAAAAGGCCATGAAAATGACAAGGGTCCATTTTTCTATGGCACACTATGAAATACGTGATCATGCTTCATATGCAAACAAGGAAATAAGAAATCAAAGAAACTAAGTGAAAGTATAAGAAATCAAAATCAAACCCTATCCCATAGTGGGAGTGGTGCTCCTTTGATGTTGAAAGGATGCCCTTTCCCACCCCCTTGATAAGCTAAATGATAATGAATAAACCTCCAAGAATGAGATGAAATGCAAGATGATGAGTGTGCCTATAGTGAGAATGCTTGAGATAAATAGGGTTGAAGAGTTGAAGAATGAAGAGATTGGAGGAATGTGGGACTAAAGGAGATCCATTGAGAATGTGAAACTTTTCACAAGGCTAATGGATGAAGTTGGAGCACATTTTGGGAAATGTGTGAGTAAAGAGGATGTAAGAGGAGTAAATGCATATGGTTGAGAGTGTAAGAGGATGTGGGTGAGGATGTAAGAGAGATTAATGCATGTGGTTGAGATGTAAGAGAAGTTAATGCATGTGGTAAGAAAGTCAAATAAATGGAGTTATTTAAGAAATATTCCCGAAGCATATGCTTTTGTGAGGGAAAATGGTTAATTACTTATTTACAAGAATTGATTTTCTTGTGCAAGTGGGTTAGTTAATCATGGGTTGTGTTTGACCAAGGTTGAGTCGAAGGTTAGAGAATGGATAATTAGGATTAGGAGTTAATTAATCTGGAATTAATTAACTTGAAGGAATAAGGGGATTTGGCATTTGATTTAAATTAATTTGATTTATTAAATCAGATGAGAGGACTTTAGGGGACTTAATTAAATAATTTGATTTACTTAATTAAATTTGATGAACATTAGTGAATTAATCTAATAAATTATTTTATTTGATTAATAGAGGAAATTATGTTAATTGATCAGATTTAGATGCATAATGTCAATTTGCATGTCTACATTTTTCCCCTCTTTGAAGCATCATACCAGTTGTGTTGGTTCAAAGACTGATATTGTCGAGATTGAAATTCAAAATTTTCTTGATTTTTTTAGATGCCCCACTATTGCCCCAGTGGAAAGAAGTACATTGGTACACTACCCCCTCGAGAGATCGAGTGAAAATTTTGATTTTAGGTCGAGCTCACAACAAAGATGTTCAAGATGGTGAAATGAGAAGGTTAAACTAACAGATCTATATTATGATAATGATACAAATGAGTTGGATTGAGATTCTTAGAATAAAAAATCTATATTATCCTAAATGACTTAACTGATGATGCAATGCATTGGTTCTTGTAAATAAACATTTTGGCGCCCAAGGACTTTCTAGCCCTTCTAGGGTTTTTCATCTAAAAGGGGAAAGATGGGACAAAATACAATGTAAGCATTCAAATATTAATGTAATATTGATGCAATATTCCTAGATGAGATGATCTAAATGTAGAAAATGAATAAAAGCTATTGATTATGAATGCAAAACTAAGAAATATGAAGTGTTTGAAAACATAGTGTTGTATGCAAACATGATCTAGAAACATGAACAAACAAAGACAAAATTTAATGAAACAGAATGAGGTGCATCTGGAGGCTAAAAGCTAATGTAGAAATATGTTTGAATGCTACAAAGATCAGTGTTGAAGCCCACTGAGACTCATTTGCCACAGATGGTTAATTAGTCCTATTTCTGGTAAAAACTGCCTAAACAAGTTTCAGGATGCCAAGAACACAAAACTTGAGAAAAAAAAAAATTCAGCCTTACAGTGGGATTCATACACCATAGATGGAAAATTAGTCCACCTACAAAATTTTGAAAAGTGAAAGGTCAATTCTGTGGGTCCTGGTCTGGTCTTTTCTGCCTGACAGCTTGTTAGATCTGAATTTGGAAAATCTGATGTGGAAGTGATATCCAAGCTTCAAATAGGGTTATGTTGACTTCGAATGATCTTGAATAACTTGATGATACTTTTAACACTTATCTCTTTGTCCAATCTTCCTACAAGACATGCAAACACACATGCAAAGAGGGAAAAAAAGGGTTAAGGGTTAGAGTATAGGGGTTTTTCTTGGTCAAACCCCAATTTGGTAATCAAACCCTTAAAAAATGAAATATAATAAAAGGAAATGATGAAAAAATAACATGCAATGCCATAAAATCACCAAACCCTTGATGTTGAAGTTTGAAGATATGCTGCTCCAAGATGCTTGAATGCTTGATTGAATGATGAAAATGCTAGAATACTTGAATGTTATGATGCATGAATGAATTATCTTAATGGGGGGGTTAAAATGAATGGAAAATCACATATTTATACACAATTATGCCCTAATTTCCAAAAAATACAACATTACAGGCCAATCTTAGGTCTTTACAAATAAAAACCCCCCAGTAATTTAAATTTATTTTGATTTTTGTTCAAAGAGGGACTCATTCGCCCCTAGTGATGAATGAGTCCCACTCAAGGCATGTGAATAGGTGTTAGGAATTAAGTTGTCTTAAATGATTTTTTTTGGGTTTGTATTAAAAAATACACTTAATTAAGACATGTAAGTGCATAAAGGGGCCAAATAAAGAATAAGAAAGATGTATTTGTTGATGACAAGTCTAGAAAAGCTTGATAGTTTGTTACAAGACTTCAAAACACTTTAAAATAAGACTTGGTAAGTGATATAAAGGGGGTATGTAGGTGAATTATAATAAGAAGAGTCTAGAAAAGTGTGAAAATGTATCACAACACTTCACAACACCTTTACAAGACATCATAAAGTCTTAATGACTCATAAATATTCAAGACCTAATGTGAATGTATGAGCCACATTTCAACATTAAATGAAGGAAAAATCAAGCCAAGTAAGCATAAGGAGGTACAAAATAAGAAAAATTAGAAGGGTTACTTTTTTCGTGTCTAGAGTTAGCCCCCACTTTAGGGAGGGGATGAACCTACTTCAAACTCACACTAAAGTAAAGCAATGCATCTAAAAAAGGGGTCTGAGTGTACTAATCCTTAGTGAGATGAGACAACAACAATCAAGAGGGATGATCAAGCCCCCAAGATCAAGATCCCATGGAAAACCAAACATAAGCACAAAGGAACACATATGAAAGTGATGAAAAAGAATGAAAGAGAGAAAGTTGAAAGAATGTTGGATCAAGCTTCGATCGTCTGTCTAGCTCATTATGGATCAGATCTAGGTTGTTTGGAAAGAAAATGCACACTCACTCTGGAGTGATGAGACTCATGGTTGTTTGCCAGGTGGGAAGGCCCAAAAGGTGAGAAACATACACTCACGACTGGTATGTACTCACAAACACATGGGTGGCTATGGGGAAATGTCATGCCTTAGAATGGGCTTCCTGCTCAACCATACTAAAGTTATACCTCTTGATAAATTTAATAAGGTGCCACAAAGGTCAATTTTGTTTTTTGCTTCATGAGATAAGAAAAGCTTCGTATGATTAGGACTCATGAACAAATGCAATGGCACCATAGGCATGCAAGCTATGTTAGTAAAGGTGGCCATGTAAGTGGTCGCGCCCACAAAAGGATATGAAAATCACAGTAAAACCTTTCCTGGGAATTAAGCATTCCAACAGGTGACTAATATCTCTTTATGGACGTTCATTTACTTGTCAAACCAGGGAACGTATACTTTGAATGGCGCAGCACAATATATGCACTAAGAACTAGTTTCGGTCACAACTTAACAGAAATAAATACTTGGAAGGAATTCTATCTACGCTACAGAAAGGTAATGCAAAGTTCTTTTAACTCAACCATAATTTGACTAAAACAGAAACCATAAAAGCGATGACTGAAACACAAACTATGAACTGGCCTTATGCTACAGGAACAGGCACAGGGATGGATTCCCGATGCTGCAGGAGCATTACAAGACTGAGTTTGTATGGAAACTTCGAAGATGAAAGCTAACTGATGATCAACAGAAAAGAACAGTTAACTAACTAGCTACATATACTTACTAAGTGGGCCCCCTTAGCAAGCATCTACAGATTACGCAAGTGTTGAACTCAGAACTTCATCAAACTTTATTCATGAAAACAGAATGGTATACATTGCTTTGTTGATATGGAAACTAACAACAAATTCTGTCTCTTGTCATACAGATTCTGATTATCATACTGACTCTTACATGATATCTGCTATCTCTCTATCACTATGCTTCTATCTTACTTCTAACTATCATCTCCTTTTTCACTCGCACAGGAGGAGTACCTTATTTAAAATCAGGAGAACAACTAACTAACTAACCCTATCAAAGAAAAATGTGGAAGTAAAGTGTATCCCAGAATCAAGGAACAAACTTCATAAATGAATTTATCTATTCAACCCGATCTAGAGAGAATCTAGCGCTCCACTCTTTCTAGATTGACTGTCATTAAAAATTCTTCCCAACGGTTTCGGTCAAAGAGTCTTCGCCAGAGCTTCCTCGAAGTCGTGCAGGAAATAGGCTTTACTGCAAGGCCAAGATTGGCTACGCTTGACTCGATCATACTTTCTTCAACAACAACCTGCGAAACACAAGGTAACAGATGCGAAAGAAAAGGCACATGGCACATACACAATATCCGTTCATTAATCACATATTTAGATCTATTTCATCATTCAAAAACTATATGCAATATACCAGTCATTTAGGGAGTCAACGGGGTAATAAATGTAGTCAAGACAACATAATAGGCTACAGGAATATGAAAATATTTTGCTACAGGATATCCCCATAAAAGGTTTCAAAAGATTTTTAAACAACCATGAATAACAAAAGTAAAGGCATTAAAAGTTCATCATAATATCCAAACTATGAGCACATTTTGGGCTCATCATCTACCCCCTACTTAGCCCAATGCTGGTCCACCAGCATTAACTTTCCTAGTAGTCTCTCTGAAATCAGTGGTTGTGGCATGACTCTGAAATGGAGTTCCAAACTTGTAATAAAATCCTCTGAAAGTCTGCCACCTCTCATACCTAAGAGCTTCTGAATCATCATTAAGATTTGTAGCCTAATAAGGATAAAGGGGCCACATTAGCATAGGAGGTCTGAATGTCAATGGCAACCATAGTTCAAATCTCTTTTGAAGTCCCAACTGTATATATCTGCTTGATCGTTTAAAAACTGTTGTGAAATTTAGGGGACTGTGAGGTTCGGACCTTCTTAGCCCAATAGTTAATCTTTCCCATCTTTTCTCACTTCTGGTGTATGACAGTCTCCAAAATGAATATGGTTGTTCCTGAAATTCATCATATACCTGTTTCCTAAGATCAAATATTTTCTCTCTAGCTAGATTATTATGAATGCCATATGTCAAAGTAAACTAGGTTTTTAACATTGCATGGGGGTTTGAACTTTGAGGGTGCAATGGAACATGCTCATTCCTTTCGGCTTCCTCATATGTTTTCCATTGTCTGCCATAATTTGCTTCATTTGCTGCCCATGACATAAATGATCTCAAATGGATATCACCAATATACAAAAGAGGATTCCATTATATTTCAAATGGAATTAAAAATCCATGTAAATAAAATTCACATAGAGAATTTCTTAACCAATTAGGGGTTGCCTAGTATGCATCGTAAAATTCTTTAGCATTGTGAAGTATAGGATCTTGATTTCTGGAAATTCTCATTAGTTGGAACCATAAGAATTGTTCCTTAAGGCACAGAGCATAAACTCTAGGTGGTGGTCAGCATTCCATAATCTGACCAGTTACTTTTAACATTTCATCCATTTTTGCTTTTAACTCAGAAATTTCCTGTTTCTGACTTTCAATTTCCTTTTTCAGTTTCTTCCTTTCTACCTCCCATAGACTTTGTTGCATGTCAGTCTGGGCTATGTGCCAGAAAGTCAAGGTTTGCAATGTAACTAGTTCCCAGTTAGCTTTGACATATTCCATAAACTCAATCAAAAACGTCTTCTTATAAACAACAATGGCTTTACAAGTTGCAAGGGGAAATGTAGCTTCACTAGGCACATCCAATTGTTCAGTCTATTCCTGCTCTTGCTGCAGAATGAATTCTTATTGCTACAGTGGAGAAGACTGTGCTTCCTCCGAAAACTGCATAGCAGCGGTAGCCAAGTCATCAAGACTTGGTAACCCTTTTTCATTATGTCCCATTTCCTTTGTCTCAACTTGTTCCTCTCCAGGAACGAATGAACTCTATGCAACATTCTCGGACACATTATGAGAAACATCAAATTAGACTCTACAGACCCTTCTGAAAGTACAATAACCTCAGGTTGAGGTGAAACAGGGGAGGTCTTACATTGTTTCCTTGTGGAAACTCTTCTTGGCACTAGTGCGGCTGCAGGAGGTGTTTTTGTAGCCTTCCTCTTTCTGGTCTGACTAGAGGATTCTGCCCTGCCAGAGGATGATGGTGAACTGGTAATAGCAATAGGTGTTGCTGTAGGAGAGACACCTGCAGGGGAAGATGCTGCAGGAGAAGGGCATTGCCTTTTTCAAGAACGAGGGTCAGATTCTGGAGGCTCTTCTGCCTTTGTTTTTCCCTTCTCTCTCCTAGTGGCAGACCTAGTTTGTACCCTAGTAGAGGATTTAGGTGCGAGAGTTGCAGGACCAGGTGCTACAGGAGTAGATGACCCTTGCCCTGCTCTACTAGTAGACGCAATTTCTTCTTTCTTTTTCTGAGGCCATGGGGTATGTACCCTAGGGGGTTGTGAAATTTGCAAGCTCTTTTGAGCAACGAATTGTTGCTAGGAAAGAGGTGAGACATCTCTCAAAGAGCGTTCAATCAATAATTTGATAAGGCCATGGTGAGCAATAGAATTATCTTTCCCTTGTTGGGTTCCGTAGGCACTTTGTTCCAGAAATTTTAACAGGAAATTCAGAACATTTACAACTAACCCATGCCTCATATGACTTAATAATTTGAAATGATAAGAATGCAAGTAGGAGAAACGACCTTTACAGGTTAAATACCTAATTATGTAAGTAGTGTATTCTGAATAAGGAGTGGGCAACGATACCCACTTGCATCCCTGCTTGGAGACTTCCAAAGGTCCATCACTGGGTATTGAAAATTCAACCCTTACAGAAGCAGCATCTGAAGAAAAATTTTCTCCAATGGCTGGAAGCTCGGTTACTTCAACAATTCTGTCTTCAGTTGCAACAACTGTTAGACCCCATACAGTAGCCTCCCCTTCAGAAAGGGTTCTCAAAAATTCCCCAGCAGCCTCCTCATCAAAAGCATTTAAGCTCAAGAAGTAGTTTAACCATCTACAGAGGCTGAATGCCTGGACTGTTTGAGGATTTTGCAATAATAATTCATGAGCTACAGGCTCATGTCGCACTAGCTGACCACCCATGTTCATAGTTTTCCCCTAGCTGAACTCAACTCCCTGTTGAAAATTCAAAAGTTTTCCTCTCTGTTTCCCTTTCTGTTCTAGTTTTTTTCTTCTGTCGTGCCGTCACATTTCTTTCTTTTCCAAAAATAAACTTTTTGAACAAGCAGTTTTGATTGTAATTTATAAGAAAAACATGCAAATGAAAAGGACATGCAATCATATTTGGAAAGTACCAAAATAATAATAAAGAAAGGTTATTTGCGTAGTTATGGCAGCGGCAAAAAGACAGGCTTTAAAAGGTGGATTACCCCACCCCCCACTTAGAGTATGACATGTGTCCTCACATGTACTAAAGAATAAGTAGAGATCAGGTAATAATGACCAGTATAGATATATCAGTAAATGAATAGAATAAAATAAATCAAATATGCGATAACAAAAGATATGGCGTACCTTTGATAATTGCGTGTACGTGTGAAGAAAGATGACGACGTCTTTATGAGGTGACAGTTGGGAACAATATCATAATTAAGGGTGATGCAGATGGATGAGGTGGATGGGTGACGTGGGTGGACAAGATAAATGGATGGAATGGATGGATGGAATGGATGGGTGGAAGATAAAGAAGTGAGATGTGGCGACAAGTGAGAATGGAGAAAAAAGGGTTTCCTTAAAAAGAAAACCTTTATTATGAGCATGTTTTTCAAAATTATGGTGAAGCTGCAGGAGAAAGGCCAAAGCCTTCAGCTGCAGGAAGAGTAGCAGGAGGATCCTGAGTGAACTGCTGCATGAATTCTTCTTTGGAGACTGGTTTATGGTACAACCGGAGTCGGTGGCCATTAACTAGCAATTTGAAACGGACTGGATCAATTGTCGCCAACTGTACAGCTCCGTTGTCGAACACATTCTCAACTTCATAGGGACCAAGCCAGCGTGTTGTGAGCTTACCTTGGTTTTCTTGATATCTGGAATCATATAACAGAGCCCAATCACCAGCAAAAAATTGCTTGGTTTTTATGTGTTGATCATGCCATTTCTTTCTTTGCTGTTGGACCACTTCGGTATGCTACAGGGCAACTTTTCTCATTTCGTCCAAAGCATTTAGCTGCAGGAGACGTTCCTTCTGTGCTTCAGATATTTCCATATTGAGTTCAAGAGCTGTCCTCAAAGTTTTGTGCTCAAATTCTATGGGCAACATGGTTGTTTTCCCATAAAGTAGCTCAAAAGGTGTAAACCCAGTTGTTGTCTTCTATGTAGTTCTGTAGGCCCAGACTGTTTCAAGAAGTCTACTGCTCCAATCTTTTTTATGGAGCTGCACTGTCTTTGTTAGGATCACCTCAATTTCCCTGTTTGTAACCTCAGACTGACCATTGGCTTGAGGGTGATAGGGGCTGGACTTCCTATGTTTGATTTTATAGTCATTCATTAGTGCAGTGATCAAATTGGATGTAAATTGAGCTCCCTGATAAGTTACAAGCTCTCTGGGAACTCCAAATCTAGTGAAAATTTGTTTATACAGAAATTTAGCAACCTTGTTATCTCGAACATGAGTCATTGCTTTTACCTCAATCCATTTTGTTACATAATCTGTGCAAACTAGAATGTATGACTTGCCATTTGTTGGTGGATCAATTGGTCCCACAAAATCCATTCCCCACTTATTAAAAGGGGTGACTATTACCTGTGGATATAGTGGCATTTCATCTGACTTGGTTGGTCTTCCCATACGTTGGCATCTATCACATTTCCTTGTATAGGCCACAACATCCTTGTGTAACGTTGGCCAGTAGTACCCTGTTATAATAACCTTCATTGATGTTCTCTTTGCTGCAAAATGTCCCCCATATGGTTCATCATGGCAAGCATGCAAGATATCATAAGTCTCATATTCTCTTACACATCTTTGCATCACTTGATCAGGTCCAGTATAAAACAAACAATTTGCAATCCATGAAAAGTTAAAACTCTTCTCTATTAACAATTTCTTTTCTTTTAGAGAAAAGTGAGCTGGTATTTTGCTGGCTGCTAGATAATTGGCAATGTCTGCATACCATAGAGTATGTGTAGCAATAGAAAACAAGTGTTCATCTGGGAATCTATCATCAATGACCTCGTGTTCAACAGGTGCAGCTATTTGAAGTCTTGATAAAAAGTCAGCCACAACATTAGCTCTTCCTGGTTTATCAATGATTGTAATGTCAAATTCTTGTAATAACAGGAGCCATCTTGCCAATCTACTAGAGATGGTATGTTTTTTCATCAGATACTTGATTGATGTATGGTCAGTGTGGATGAATATCTGATAACCTGTGACATAATACCTAAACTTATTCAAAGCATACACTATTGCGAGCAATTCCTTTTCTGTAATAGTATAGTTTAGCTCAGGACCTTGAAGGTTCTTGCTGATAAAATAGATAGCATGCTCAATTGAATTTTCTTTTTGACTTAAGACTGCCCCTATACCAAAATCAAAGGTATTAGCATGTATGTGAAAAAGAAAATTCCATTTTGGACCTTGAAGAACAGGGGCTTTAGTAAGCAAGTCATTTAGTTGCAGGAAGGATTTTTCACAGGCCTCTGTCCACTCGAATTGAGAGTCCTTAGTTAATAAGGCATAAAGTGGACTGGCAATTTAACTGAAATCTTTTATAAACCTTTGATAATACCATGCATGGCCAAGGAAGCTTCTGACATCCTTTTGTTTTGTAGGAGTTTGTAAATTCAGAATAACTTCAATTTTAGCAGGGTCAACCTGAATTCCATTTTTTGAAATATGATGGCCTAGAACAATACTTTCTTCCATCATTAGAAAACACTTTTCACTGTTTAGAGACAAATTTTGCTCTCTGCACCTTTTCAATACTTTTTTCTAAATTCACCAGTGCTTCTTCAAATGTGACTCCATAAGTAGTGAAATCATCCATATAAATCTCCATACAGTCATGAGATATATCAACAAAGATACTAATTACTGCTCTCTAAAATATTGTTGGTGCATTGCATAGACCAAAAGGCAAGACCAAGTAAGCAAATGTTCCCCATGGACAGGTAAAAGTGGTCTTATTTTGATCTTCAGGGGCATTTTTTATCTGATTGTACCCACTGTAACTATCCAAAAAGGAAAAATATCTTTTGCCAGACAGTGAGTCTAGTACTTGGTCTACAAACGGTAGTGGAAAGTGATCTTTTTTAGTGGCAGTGTTCAACTCTCTATAATCTACACACACTCTCCATTTTCCACCTTTCTTAGGGACAATAACTAATGGAGAAACCCACTGACTGTCAAAGATTGGGTAAATAAAACCAGCATCAAGTAACTTTTGAAGCTCATTTTTAACTATTTCTTTAAGTGTTGGATTTACTCTTCTTTGAGGCTGCCTAACTGGTAAACAATCTTCTTTGATATAGATCCTGTGAGTACAAATTCGAGGATCTATTCCTTGCATGTCCCCATATTCCCATGCAAAAGCTTTATGCTGATCTTGTAGCATTTTTAATAAGACAGCCTGTTGAGATTGTGACAGCTTGCTATTGATATTCAAACAGTGACCTGGAGACAATTCTATCTGCTTAGTGAGATTACTCATAGAATCTATAGGTGATGTTTGTACTACTTGTGGAAGCAAGTTATGAAAAATTGCAGGAAGTTTAGGCAGCGAACTCTCAGAATTTAGTTGCTGCAGGAAACATTGTAGATGGCTACTATTTGGATCAGATGAACTACCCATATCAGAGTTAAACTGTAGAATTTGAAAAAGCAAGGCATCCTCATTCTGAAGTTGTGAGAATGGATCATTTTGAAGCATCATTAATTGAACCAATGAATTGGCTTCTTCAGTTTCTTCCCCCACATCTGGCCAAACAGGTTGGGACAAATCTGGTTGAGGTCTAGCAGGCGAATACAAAGCCAATTTTTTTGTAGACTGTCTATCAGAAATGGTCATATCTCCAGAATGACATCCTATAAAAGCATCAGTAGTGGCTAACCATGGTCTACCAAGGATAATTAGATACCCTCCTAAAGTTGCCTTAACTGATAATATTGTGAAATCAGCTGGATACTCCCAATATTCAAGAGTGACAATTACATCTTCCACCATTCCATCAGGTTTAACTGTGGAGCTATCTGCAAGCTGCAAAACTATAGGTGTAGACCTAATGTTTAGAATGTTCAAGGAGTCCATAGTATGCTTTGTCATGACATTAATGTCAGCACCTAAGTCAATCAAAATATTTTTCACAATTTGGCCATTTATTTGTATTTGCACTACATGACTTCCAGGGTCAATATACTTTAGAACATTTGACTACATTTCCCAACATTATATCAACCAATTTCCCTAAGACATGAATTGTTTGGGGATCCTTTTTCTTCCATCCAGGCTTCTTTAAACAGGCTTCTTTAATAGCTTTTCCAAAAATGGGAATATCTTTAATAGCCTGAAATAAAGGGATTTGAATTTGTACATTCTTGAGCTGATCCAAAATGTCAAAAGTGGGTTCTTCCATGGATTTAAATGCAGTACTTTGCAACCTCTGAGGAAAAGGTGGTTTGTCTTGACTTTGCAAAATAGGATCCTTAAAAACCGTATCAGTTATAGGCATATGCTTAGTAGGAATAGCAGGTGCAGTAGATTCTTCAAGGGGAGAACCTAGTATTTTAGTAATTAGAGGCAGTTTTGGAGTAGGTAGAGTGGTTCCAAACCTCAAATGGATATCATTAACGTTTAAAGCATAAGCTTGATATTGGTTGGCTTCAGCAAGATACATAGGCTACTGTGGCTGCTGCTGTTGCTTATTATTGGGATTTGGCAACGGCTGGGTAGACATAGGCGTTTGTTTTGGAGGGCCAATATTTGTGGCAGTTGCTGCAGGAGGTGGCATGAGGGCCTGTGGTTGTGGTTGTGGAAGCTGCAGGAACCTAGGGGATTGGTTTTGCCATTGCTGAGGACCTCTCCATTGAGGATTCTGCTGCCAATTACTAGGGGGTGGGGTCCATTGTTCTTGTGGCTGCTGCCAACCTCCTTGAGGAGATTGCCATTGCGGGGTTTGATAATTAGGCCAACTTGGTTGAGATGTATTCCAAGGTGGTGGTGGTCCATATGTAGGTTGTCATTGGTTATTATAGCCAAAATAAGGATTACCAAAAAGTCAAAGGATTTTGAGGCATACCTTGTCTTTGAGCCCATGGTCTCCTTTGTGCAACAAAGAACACTTGATCATCATCACCCTCTACTGGCTTAAAGTCAGTAGGTAATTGCTTGGCTTCCAGATTAGCCACCATCTTGCATCTGCAGTCCTGTTTCTTCTGTCTACAGTATGGACAGAACTCGGCCAAAACTGCCTCGGCTTCCTCATGTTTCTTCTAAGCTTGCATAGTGTCTAGTTGTGTAGCCATATTATTAATGATATCCTGCTTGAAATTAGACAGCAAATTTGTTATCTCCATCTGGGAAACTCCACCAGAAGAAGACTTCCCCACTGTAGTATGATGACCTCGACCTTTCTTAACTATTGCTCAAGAGTAGTTAAGACATATTTTCTTTATATCATCCCAAGGTAGTTGGGTTATATCACCTCCTCCCATCAGGTCCAGGGCATCTATACAGGCATCACTGATTCCCCTTAGAAAGAGTAGTTTCTGAGAGTCTTCATTGAGAGTATGGTTTGAGTTCCTTTTCAGGGAAAACAAGAATCTTAAGATATAATCTTCCAGACTTTCATCCTCCTTCTGCTGAATTCTGAATATGTCATCACCTTTACTAGCACTCTTACAATATTCATTATATTTCTCAAGGAATTTTGTTTGTATGGCTGCCCAACTATCAACAACACCTCTTCCCAAACTCATGAACCACCTAAGAGCTCCCTCCTTCAAGGTGGAAGGAAACAACTTCAGTTTGTGAGCATCTGTATTGTAGTCATAACTGCAACAGAGGACATCAAACTCAAATAGAAAAGTTTCTGGGTCCTCCGTAACTAGGCCATAGAACTTGGGAAGCAATGAAGAAGGAATATTCTTAAGATTGTTAGTATCTCACTAGGGAACAATGGGAAACTCAAAAGCAGGAGGTGGATTATTTTCCATATTTGCTTGCTGGAATAGTAGAGCAAATGGATTTTCCTCAGGTTCTTCGTCAGCTGGGTTAAATTGTAGTTCAACAAATAGGTTTTCACGGAGGAACCTTCCCAGTGCGTCTCTTCTTCTTCTATGCATGCAATAGAATAGATGGTATCTAAAAAGAACTTGAAAATACTTAAACAACTGACTAAACTACTGCTAACAATAACTATAGAAAGTTCTTAGATTGACACCATCCTCGGCAACGGCACCAAAAATGGTCGCGCCCACAAAAGGATATGAAAATCACAGTAAAACCTTTCCTGGGAATTGGATATTCCAGCAGGTGACTAATATCTCTTTATGGACGTTCATTTACTTGTCAAACCAGGGAACATATACTTTGAATGGCGCAGCACAATATATGGACTAAGAACTAGTTTCGGTCACAACTTAACAGAAATAAATACTTGGAAGGAATTCTATCTATGCTACAGAAAGGTAATGCAAAGTTCTTTTAACTCAACCATAATTTGACTCAAACAGAAACCATAACAGCTACAACTAAAACATAAACTATGAACTGGCCTTATGCTGCAGGAACAGGCATAGGGATGGATTCCCGATGCTGCAGGAGCAATACAAGACTGAGTTTGTATGGAAACTTTGAAGATGAAAGCTAACTGATGATCAACAGAAAAGAACAGTTAACTAACTAGCTACATATACTTACTAAGTGGGCCCCCTTAGCAAGCATCTACTGATTACGCAAGTGCTGAACTCATAACTTCATCAAACTTTATTCATGAAAACAGAATGGTATACATTGCTTTGTTGATATGGAAACTAACAACAAATTCTGTCTCTTGTCATACAGATTCTGATTATCATACCGACTCTTACATGATATCTGCTATCTCTCTATCACTATGCTTCTATCTTACTTCTAACTATCATCTCCTTTTTCACTCGCGCAGGAGGAGTACCTTATTTAAAATCAGGAGAACAACTAACTAACTAACCCTATCAAAGAAAGACGTGGAAGTAAAGTGTATCCCAGAATCAAGGAACAAACTTCATAAATGAATTTATCTGTTCAACCCGATCTAGAGAGAATCTAGCGCTCCACTCTTTCCAGATTGACTGTCATTAAAAATTCTTCCCAATGGTTTCGGTCAAAGAGTCTTCGCCAGAGCTTCCTCGAAGTCGTGCAGGAAATAGGCTTTACTGCAAGGCTGAGATCGGCTGCGCTTGACTCGATCATACTTTCTTCAACAACAACCTGCGAAACACAAGGTAACAGATGTGAAAGAAAAGGTGCATGGAACATAGACAATATCTACTCATTAATCACATATTTAGATCTATTTCATCATTCAAAAACTATATGCAATATACCAGTCATTTAGGGAGTCAACGGGGTAATAAATGTAGTCAAGACAACACAATAGGCTGCAGGAATATGAAAATATTTTGCTACAGGATATCCCCATAAAAGGTTTCAAAAGAGTTTTAAACAACCACGAATAACAAAAGAAAGGCATTAAAAGTTCATCATAATATCCAAACTATGAGCACATTTTGGGCTCATCAGTAAGTGCAAAATGTAACATCTAAAAGGAATGCTCAAATGAGTCTTTCTTAGTTCATGCAAGGTCATTAACTTAGGGAACATTGTGTCTAATGTCTCAAAGAGAGGACCAATCAAAGAATAGAATATTCGCAAGTTAGGGGATGCAGTACATTGCATTAGGCCACTAAGAGGAATGTAATATGCTAAGAGAGATCACACTTATGATAGACACTATACCCAATGTCATCCACAAAGTGACAAACACATCGTACAAAGTAATAAGGCTACACTAAGAACCAAGAAAATGCAAAGTGAATAATGCCAAGGTATTCCCCCACATTAAAGGAATTTCTATACACCGTTCTATGAGCAATTACTTTAAAGTAGCAAATGAAAAATGAAAACAAGAAATAAGACATGAGAGCCAACTTGGAAAGCCCCTATTCCAAGTCATATGTTTTTCGCGTAAGGCTATGTCATGCAAAGGAAAAAGAAATAGGGGTTTACCATAAAAAGGAACACACCAAACACATAAGGGATCTATGGATTTGGGGTTAGTATGTTCATTGCTGCAATGTTTTGATTAAAGAGCTCAAAACTGTCATCATTCCCAAATACACATAGAATAGGAAGAATGACACAAAGAGAGTGAAAACAAAATAAAAAGAAAGTTCATTTTGGTTCAACATGGAAGATACATAGGGTGTCTCAACGCTTTGCATCGTCCCCAAAAAAAACACAAGCAAATGAAAATGTAAATGTAAAAGCTTTTGGGTCAACATGAGAGAGACATTGTGGTTGTGTTGTAGAAAAAAGGACCCTTTACTTGACATGGGATTAATTCATGATAAAATGGACTTAATGAGGTCTTAATCTAGTGTTGTGAGGCATTTTATGCATACACATTAGGTCTTGGACCCTTTCAAATTGAATAACATGCTTTTATCGATGTCTTGTAAAGGTGTTGTAAAGTGTTGTAGGATGATTTCACACTTTTCTAGACTTAATTAACCTATTTCTCCCTAATACAACATTATAAAATGTGTTTAATAACATTATTACATCAATCTAGAAGACTCTTAACTAAAACTTAATGTTAAACTAGTGTTGTAATGTGTCTTGCACATTCACATTGGTTTTTGTGCCTTTCTAGGCTACGTGGACCTCAGTTTAGTATTGTAAAGTGTATTTAATAACACTTTCACATTGATTTATGTGTCCCAAGCCCTATTTTACATTTACATCATCACTAATAGGCCCCGCTTAACCCATATTGTGCATCCCGAAGCTTAAACTGATCAAATACTCGATAAGGTTGCATTTTAGACCTTATTTCCTTATCTCTTGGCATCTAAGCTATCAAATTAGCCCTTGTGCGACCCACTCGCCATGCATGGTTAATCATTCCCATCCAAGTGGGACCCATTTTCCATGTGTGGAAAATGAGTCCCATTTGGCTCAATTTTGAACTTTGAGTGGGAAAAAAGTGAAATTTGAGTTTAATATTGCTTGATGTTGGCCTGTAATGAGGTATCAACAGGTTACTAAGGCACAAGTGTGTATAAATGTGTGTTTTTCTCCTCATTTCACATCTTTTAAGCTCTTATCATTCATTCATCCATCATTCTTCTATCTCAAGTCAAGCAACTTAGGGTTTTGTCATTCCAAGTCATTAAGAAAGCTTCTAAGGACATTCAAGGGCTCAATCTTCCTCCGTTGCTACAGAAATCCAAGATCAACATCATGGAAAGGTATTATATTCCATTATTGCATGTGTCATTCTATTCTTTCATCATTTTGGTTTAATTACCTAAACGAGGTTTGACCAAGGCAAACCCCCATTCCCTAAAAATTGACATTTCTTCTTCTCTTCTTGTGTGTTTGCAAATTTAGGACTCTTGGAAGCTTGGAAATCATTGAAGATCAATTTTCAAGGTTGCTAAAGTATTCTTCTCATTCGACAACTCAAAATATCAAAAAAATCTCATTTTTAGACCTATAAATCAGAGTTTCAGAAGCAAACACCTGTAAGGCATCAAAGTGCAGATCGAAAGCTCCAGAATCCACCTTTGAAAATATAGAAATTCAAAAGTGGACTCATTCGCCATGGGTTGCGAATGAGTCCCAAACCAAGGTCAGTTTTGGGATTTTTACATTTTTAGATACACTTTTGTCAGAAACAAGTTCTAACACAGTTTTGCAGAACAGAGACTGATTCACCTAGAATGGAAAATGAGTCCCTCGAGGCCTGAAAAACATCATCAATAGCATTTCAAAAGAAATTTCTAGTCTCCTTTAAGCCTTCCGGGTGCACACTATCAATCTAATTAATTTCCATTGTAGTTTTCCATTCATTTGTAGGTGTTTTTGTATTACACAATGTGTTTTCAAACAAGTTATATTCCTTAGGATTTTGCATATTTAATCAATCAATATTATCAATTAGTTGCACTTAGATCATCTTATTTAGTCATATAAACATCATACACATCCTAATTTGAATGAAACCTTAGCATTTTTGGCCTAAGCTCTCTCCTTTTATGTGAAAAACCCTAGAAGAGTTAGAGAGTACATTGGAGCCAAAAATCTATGGTTCATTTTGGTGAACCTTATTTTTGAATGTTTTAATAACTGATTTGGAGTCCTTTTATCATCATATATCTATCTTTCATTATGGTTTGCATGATTCATTTGCATGCTAGGAGTTAAATTTTGCATTCATAAAAAAAAAGTGCATTTAGGCTGCATTGTTGGCATCTAAATTCATTTTCACTATCTAAAATTCTGCATTTTTTGATTAGGTCTACATCATTACACTAAGAAACCATCAAAATCAGTCAAAAATTTCTAAATTTTTTGAAAAAAAGTCCATACTGGGACTCATTTTCCACCTTGGGAGAATTAGGCCCTTCTGACCTCTAAAACAACATTGTACAAAACTCAAAACTCCATTTTTTAGCTTTTTTTTGGTGCCTTAACCTACCTATATCGGTTAGTTGCATTTTTATAACATGCATTTCATTAAATCTATCCTTAATTAGCTCATTTCATGCATGGTTTCCATTTCAAATTTGCATTCTCATCTTGTTACATATCATAATTAGTCAATTGTCATCTTTGAAATCTGAAACATTATTCTTCATTTGCATCTTTGCTTTAGCATTTTTACATTTCAATATTGTACATTAATCATTCTATCATGTTTTCATTACAAAATTCTATAGTTCTCATCTTGCATGTGGGTATGTGCAGGATCATCATGGAAAAAATAAGCCCTTAAGTGGCAAAAAATTCAGAAAAATTAGAGTTAGGCAACTTGACGTAAAAATTTGAATAAGTTATCTATATTATTTCAAAAATATGTAAAAATAGAATTTGTAGAAAATTGAATGTAGTTTCTAAACTACTAGGTTTATTTTTATTTTTTTAAAATCTATTTGGTGAAAATTTGAAATTTCAATGCAGTAGTACTTAAATTTCAGGAAAAAATAAGAAGTAGGTGTCTGTCTCCACCCTAACCACAATAAAGTGATAATAATTTTTTATAAGATTTTAGATATAAGTAGAGGAATCATGTCCGGATGTGATGCATATTTTTTATAATTTTTTCTGAGTAAATAATTAATTATGAATTTTTTATTACAACTTTTAAATAATATAAAAACTCGTATGTCTGACCACCTTAACTTGGTCAAAACTTCATGAAATTCAATTTTTCTTTTTTTAATCCTATAGTATATGAATCATAGAATGTGACGCATGTTTTGGATTCAAAAAATGTGATACCATTTGAAAGCTATAGATTTTTTTCAATGAGCCTATCAATCAGGACTTTAGTCGTAATTCAGATAAAAAATTAATAATAATTATTTATTAAATTCAAAGTAAAGCATAATTTATATTGGTGGAAAGCTGAGAATCTCCTTTAAAAACCCTTTTCATTTCATCAATTTTGGGTTAAAAAAAAGTCATCAGCCACATGGGCCATTATATCACTTACATATTGCCACTTTTTGGCCCATCATGATCCTGCACATACCCATGTTCTCTTTTTTGATATTATTGCATGTTGTAAGAAACTTTTGTTAAAAGCATATGAATGTGAGGTCCTTTCCCCTCTCTTTTTGTTCACCATAAATCCCTCTCCTAGTTCCCCTTTTGTGGATGAGGTTGGTTTAGTGAAAGAAACCTTGGATATTCATAACACTTACATTTGTTCTTCTCCTATTATCTCTCACACTTGTGAAGTAGATATTTAAGTGCTAGAAGAACCAATTGATGAGAGTTGTGAAAATATGAGTTGTTTCTCTCCTCTTGCCTCTTCTATTAGACATAACATTACTACAGAAGAGGACATCACACTAAGTCATCATGATGATCACACAACACAACATGACGATGAGGCCATAGATTCATCTTCCAACTCCTCCCCTATTGATGAGAATTTTTTTGTGAGTAATCATGGAAATCACATTATTTGTGAGGAGGATATGTTGACATTAGATGCTCAAATCTTTAAGACCTATGACAATCCTCTTTATTTTTCTTCCCCTATTTTGCAAGATATTATTGGACAAAGGGAGGTAATCAAAGATAATCATGAGAATCTTCTTGCTCCCTTTCCTAATGTTTCCCCCATCTAAGAATACATACTTAATCAAAAAGATCCAATCATTGAAAAACAAGAATGTGATGATTTTTCTTCTCTCGATGCCTCTCCCACTTGTGATGAAGCTACTTTGCATATTTCAACCTTAGATGAACATATTACAAGCTCTCCTAGTAGGGTAGATAATATGGAAAAAGAGAATGATACATTACAATCACTAAATGATTGCATAAAGTCTTCCCCTAATCTCGCCATTACCAATAATCAAACACATTCAACCATTAATAACTCCCTTGGTTTTGATGAAGTTATTTTAGATGAACCAGTCCTTAATTGTCATGAACATGTGGTTTATTTTTCTCCTAAGAACTCTCCTTCTAGGGAGGATATTATGACCCAAGACAAAGATAAAATTCCCTTCAAAGACAATGAAGACTCTCACTTGTTATGGGATGTTAACATTGTTCAACCTTAACTTATCCTTTATGCCCCTTCTCATACACCTCCACCTCAAAACAAACCCAAGTTTACTCCCTACCCACCTTCACACAAACAACAACCTCAAAATAAACCTCAACTTATCCTTTACCCACCTTCACATAAACTTTACCCCTCTAACCAACCCAAATACACCCTCTACCCCCCTAACACCAATGTATCACAACAATCTAGTAATGATACTATTGCTCATACATACAACACTCGAAACAACCTGCAACTACCACAACCAACCCCAACCTCTTTACCTTTACCCAATGTTCCTAGTGCTCCTCGTTATAACCCACACACAAAGGAGTGTGATCTTGTTGAACAATTAAATAATACTCTCACCAAAACTTCCCTTTGGGATTTACTTCAAAACTCACCAAATTATCACAAAATTCTTCAAACCGCCTTAAAACAAATCACAATTCCTCCTGGTACCACTCTGAATGATGTGACATCTCTCATACACAAAAGGAATCTTGACATTACCTTCCATCAACATGAGCTCCCTCTGGAGTTGTGTAATCAACATGACGCCTTTATGATAATTGCTTGATTCAATCACATAGGTATCAAATGCACTCTCATAGATAATGGTTCTACCCTTAATGTGTGTAGTGTGAGTCTCCTTAATCAATTAAATGTTGACAGGTCACAAATAATACCTGATTCTATCTCCATTTGAGGATTTGATAATACAAAAAAGCAACTGCTTGGGATAATTACTTTGCCTATTATAGTTGGGGTGGCTACTTTGCAAAATCCTATCCATGTCATGCCTTACGATCTTTCATATAATCTTCTTTTAGGCTGACCATGGATTCATGAGATGAATGCAGTGCCTTCAACCCTTCATCGTATCATGAAATATGTCTATAACAATTGCATCTATCAAATTGAAATAGACCCTGAGCCTGAAAGTTGCTTGCAGCTTGAAAAAGGAACTACAAGTCCTCTGAAAACATTAATTCCAACACAACGATGAGGAATGGCCATCTAAATTATTTGGCAACAATTGGGGATCCTTAGAATTTACACCTACATCTATGGGATAATACATATTCACACAAAGGAAAGATGAGAAACAAGCGCAACCAACCATCATGTCAACGCAACATTCAGAAAATCTTTTGAAAGCATCCGCCTCAATCACTTTAGAAAAACATACAAACTACACAACAACCTTTGATGACCACAATAATGAAAATCCACCTAATTCCAATGCAATGAAACAACTTTATGGAAAAGGGTATGAACTCATAAAACAATAGGGATATAGTGGAAAAGGATGTGGTGCTCAAGAACAAGGTATTCACAACCCTATAGAGCTTAACACAAAAAAAAATGACTCATGGTCTTGGTTATTGTCTATTGTTTGAGATAAAAAAACCTTCACTCAACATCAACAATATCACACAACACGCTCCTAAATCATCCCTAACAACTAGTGGTCTTGAACATTAGCGTTTACCAAACATGTACCAAACACCTACATCTTCGCTTAATATCAATGTCATCTCACAAAATGTTCATGATTTGAATTTGTTAGATTTTATACCTTCCTATAATGAGAAGAAAAAAATCTCACAATCTAGAGACACTTGTATAAGTATGACATCCACTACTAAACAAGATGTATCTTTGAAAGAAACCACAAGACCACCTTCTCCTCTTGATCAAGAGAGTATCTTGTCAAGACTTCTCTAAGATAACTTGATCACCCTGCCTCCCAGAACTAAAAATAAATGCTCTTCCAAGACTTCCTTTTGTGCCTATCATAGAGTTCATGGACACTCAACTAATGAATGTAAGGCTTTGAGTCATGTGACAATTTCTATCTCTCACCGCTCAGGGAGATCTTTGGCTGATAGTCTATTCTTATTGGATATTGAGGAGACTCTGGGTGACAAGCGGTGTCGGGGAGACCCTTGGCCGAAAGGATTGCTTTGGTATGAAGTCTAATCGATATGCAAAGTCTCACCGATAAGTATTCACTTGGAGTCTTCGGGGTAACACGAAGGCTTCGCTATGAACTCTTGGTGCAATATGTTTGTGTCATCGATGCTCATCGGGGTAACATGGAAGCCTCGGTAAGAAGTCTCACCGATGGTTGATTCTCTTGCCGATGGGTATGAACATTGTTGTAATCTCTTGGTGATAGCGATAAGTCCTACAAATGGTTGCTTGTTTCGGTATGACATGAAAGCTCGGTGTAATCTCTTGGCGATAGCGATAAGTCCTGCCGATTGTTGGACACTTCGGAATAACTTGTGAACATCGGTGTGATGTCCTGGCGAGTAGCGATAGTCTCACCGAATGGAAAGCTAACGTCTATGTGACTTTGGAACTTCGGTGTGATGTCTCATCGAATGGAAATTGTCTCGCCGATGAGAATGCTGAGGTTGATGCAACTTGTGAACTCGGTATAACGTCTTGTTGATAGTGAAGACTCTTGGTGATAATGATGATCTGGCTTTCTAGCATCGGGGAGACACGGTTAGTGTCTCACCGACATGTGAATACATTGTGAACGCCTTTGAGTGAGTGATGACTATCCTATGTGGTGAGTCTACAACCAATTAGAGAAGCCGAATGGGAACCGCTAGTAGTTGGACTGTTGCGGCCGTTACTGAGGGGAAGTTCGACAGATAGGGGCGTCATGGTTATAATCAGAGATTGTAGATTGTGATCAGTTCGATGGTTGAATGAATAGTTGGATGATTAGTTCGATGAGTGATTAGTGAATGTAATTATGAGTGGATTGTAACTTGAATATTCTATAGCAAGTTTGATCATTGTGATTTCTGCTATAAATTGACATCAGAGAGAGTGAAGCCCGTACTATATATGTAATGTCATTACTGTAATACAAAGGGGTTTTTCTTGGTGTGGTGGGTTTTTCTCCTGTAAGGGTTTTCCCACGTAAATCTGGTGTTCATCTGTGTATGATTATTTATCTGTATCTGTTATTTCTTTCAAGTGTATCTTAATTGGAGTGTAATAGAAAATCTAAAAGTATCTTTGCATTCTTCCCTGAGGTTTTGACGTTAGGAGAGTTGTTTCCACACTTAGCTTTCCTTACAAGTGGTATCAGAGCCTGGCCAGTTGTGTCATCCTTGTGGGTACGTTGGGTTTTTTGAGTCAATTCTATTTAGTGGGAGTCTTGTAGAAGTTTTTTAATTCGAATTATAGGTTAAGATGGAAAGCATGTCAGGAAAGATTGAAATTGAGAAATTCAATGGCAGCAATTTTGAGTTGGGGAAACTTAAAATGGAAGATCTGTTGGTTGATCATGATCTTTGGATTGTTGTGTCTAGAACGAAGCCTACATGCATGAAGCAAGAGGATTGGGACCTTGCAAATAGAAAATATAAGGGGCTGATAAGGCTCTGTTTAGCAGACTTTGTTCTTCTGAATGTTCATGAAGAAAAGACTGCACATCTTCCTTATGGAAAAGACTGGCAGCTATTTATCAGGGCAAGTCCTTGGTGAATAAATTGTTCTGAAGGAAGAAGTTGTACTCTTTGAGAATGTAGGAAGGAGGGTCTGTTTTTGATCATTTGAATGCATTCAACATGCTATTGAATAGTTAACATCTGTGGGTGTGAAAATTGATGAAGAGGATCGCTGTATGCTATTATTATGTTCTTTGCCAGATTCTTGGGATAACCTGGTGATGGCTATTAGGAGTACGACATCCACTTTTAAAATAGAAGATGTTGTTGCTTCTTTGTTATCAGAAGAGATGAGAAGGAAATCTTCTGAGATGGCGAAGGAGGCTCTTGCTATTGGAGGAAAATCGAAAGATAAAATCAAGAAGAAGGACAAGAAGTCCAAATCAAAATTAGAGGGGAGATCAAAGTCTCCTGGAAAGAAGTCCAAGGTGAAGTGCTGGAATTGTGGGCACCCTGGTCATGTCCAAAAGGATTGTAAAGAGGAGAAGAAGAAGAAGTATTCTTTAGACAATGATTCTTCTCAGAGTGATGCAGAGGCCTTCATTGTAGCCTTGGCTACACAGGCATCAGATGATGTCTGGCTGATTGATTCTGGAGCATCTTTCCACATGACATCTCATAGAGACTGGTTCACGAAGTATGAAAAATATGATGGTGGAAAGGTGTATTTGGCAAATGATTCATCATTGGAAATAGTTGGCCATGGAAGAGTGAAGGGAATTAATGATGTAATGCATATACCAGGTCTGGCTCGAAACTTACTTTCTGTTAGTATGTTGAATGCTATTGGAGTGCAAGTCACGTTATCTAGAAATGGCTGCAAGATGACTAGAGGCTCTATCGTGCTAGCAAGAGGTACTCGTGTTGGTACCTTGTATAAGCTTGATGCACATGTTGTGCAAAGAAATAGTGTCTCTGCCAAGTCATAGAAAGCTCTCATGGAGGAAAAGAGGAAGACGTTCCTGATTCTGTAAACTCTATGGAAGTTAAACTTCCAGCAGAAAAGACTATGCTCTAGCATCATAGGCTAGGCCACATTGGAGAGAAAGGTTTAAAAACCTTGAAGAATAAAAACCTAGTTGAGGGGCTTGAAGATTGTAACCTCGAATTTGAATTCTGTGACCATTGTATATATGGTAAACAACACCGTGTTTCATTTTACTCCAGTCCTCACAAATCTTCTGGTTTGCTTGATTATATACATTCTGATGTTTTTGGTCCAGCGAATGTTCCTTCTTTGTCTAAGTCAAGGTACTATGTATCGTTTATTGATGATTATTCAAGAAGGGCATTTGTCTATTTTTTGAAAATTAAATCAGAAGTGTTCACTCGGTTTAAGGAATTTAAAAACCTTGTAGAAAATCAGACTGGAAGAAAAATAAAATGTTTAAGGACTGATAATGGGGGTGAATTTTGTTTTGATGATTTCGAGAGGTACTGTAAAGATCATGGGATTAAAAGACATAAAAATACACCTTATGCTCCGTAGCAAAATGGAGTTGCAGAAAGGTTCAATAGGACGGTGATGGAGAGAGCACAAAGTATGTTGAGTAGTGCTAGCTTGGAGGAGAAGTTCTGGGCTGAGGTAGTTGCTACAACATGTTACTTGATAAACCATTCTCTGAATTCCGCTCTTGTTGAGAAAACACCTTTGGAAGCATGGTCTGGTAGGAAGCCCTCTTTAAGACATATTCATGTTTTTGGCTGTGAGGCATATGCATATGTGCCGAATGAGAAAAGATCTAAGTTGGAGAACAAGGCTATCAAATGTATTTTTATTGGTTATAGTGCTGGCATAAAAGGATACAAGCTTTGGAATCCTGATACGAAGAAGGTTTTGTATAGAAGAAGTGTTATCTTTCATGAGCTGAAGCCTTCTACCCTGGATCTGTAGTCAGAGACAAAATTAGAAAACAAAAAGGATGTAGTTGAAATTCCTCTGACACTAGATAAAGAGGAATTGAAAATTCAAAATGTACCTGAAACTAAGGAGAGCTCAAGTAGTTCTAAAAGTTTTGAAGAAGAAGAAGAACCTCAGCCTCAGCAAGTGAGGAGCTCAACTCGTGAAAGAAAGCAACCTGATAGGTATGGGTTTTCTTTGATAGATTCTACTTGTGCCTATACTTTAATTTCAAGCACTGATGAGCCTAGGACTGTGAAAGAGGCATTTAGAATGTCTGATTTAGACTCTTGGTTGGAAGCCATGAATGAAGAAATGGCATCATTAGAAAAGAATGATACTTGGAGTTTGGTACCCTTTCCTGAAGGCAGAAAAGCTATTGGCTACAAATGGGTATTTAAAAACAAGATAGGTCTAGATGGCGGTGTGGAAAAATATAAGGCGAGGTTGGTTGCAAAGGGTTATTCCTAGGTAGAGGGAATTGATTATGGGGAGATTTTTTCTCCTGTAGCTAATTTGATGTCCATTAGATTTCTTTTGTCACTTGCAGCAGCATATGACTTAGAGGTCGAATAGATGGATGTGAAGACAACATTTCTTCATGGTGATCTTGAAGAAGAAATTTATATGTCCCAGCCTGAGCACTTTGTGGAGAAAGGTAAATAAAAATTGGTTTGCAAGTTGCATAAAGGTTAAAGTAGTCTCCTAGAATGACACTTGCACAGCATTTGACTTAGAGGTCGAATAGATGGATGTGAAGACAACACATGGTGATCTTGAAGAAGAAATTTATATGTCCCAGCCTGAGCACTTTGTGGAGAAAGGTAAATAAAAAGTTGGTTTGCAAGTTGCATAAATCTCTGGCTTAGTTAAGTAAGTATATCAAGATTGTTCTAGAGAGATTTTGCATGAATGATTGCAAGCAGCTAGTTGTTCCAGTTTTGCAGGGAATGAAGCTATCTGTTGAAGACTGTCCAAAATATCCTACTGAGATGGAGGACATGACCAGTGTACCTTATGCTAGTGCACTTGGTAGTCTTATGTATGCAATGGTCTGTACAATGCCAGACATTGCCCAAGCTGTGGGAGTACTTAGTCAGTTTATGGCTAATCCAAGAAGGACACATTGGGATGCGGTGAAAAGAGTATTCAAATATTTGAAGGGAACTTCAGAATATACTTTGTGTTACCATGGGAACTTGGTTGAATCATAGAGGACTCTTAGCATTCGAGGCTATGTGGATTCTGATTGGGCAAGGGACATTGACAGTAGAAGATCCACCAGTGGATATATTTTCATGTTGAATGGTGGTGTAGTTAGTTGGATGAGTAAGCAGCGGACTGTAGTTGCTTTGTCCACTACAAAGGCATAATACATGGTAGCTACACATGCTTGTAAAGAAGCAATCTGGTTAAAATGTTTGTGTTCTAACATTGGTTTTGATGCAGGGAAAATAACAATTTATTGTGATAGTTACAGTGCTATTTGTTTGGCAAAGAATCCTACTTTCCATGCCAAGAAGAAACATATAGATGTATAGTATCACTTTGTAAAAGATATGGTGGAGGATGGAAAGGTTTCGTTAGAAAAAGTGGATACTCTAGAGAATGTTGCAGATGAATTGACGAAGCCAGTGAGCACATACAAGTTTAGGTGGTGTACAAATTCGACGGGCTTTAGTGCCCATGAATGTCAGTAGTTTTGTTGTGCTCTGGAGGTGCCTGTGTGATCTTCGTCAAGTGGGAGATTCTTGGAAATATGTGCCTCAATCTCACAGGCTGAAACCTCTGGAAGAGAAAAGTCGGTATGACCTTCATTGAGTCTGGCTGACTAACAGCTGTGAAACCTTTTGAAATGTTTAGGTCGCTGAGACCTTGTTGATGTCTTGCCGAATGGAGCCTCCCTGTGACATGTTGATTGATGTGACAGTTTCTATCTCTCACCGCTCGGGGAGATCTCTGGCCAATAGGCCATTCTTATCGGATATCGGGGAGACTCTGGGCGACAAGCGGTGTTGGGGAGACCCTTGGCCGAAAGGCTTGCTTTAGTATGAAGTCTTATTAATATGGAAAGTCTCACCGATAAGTATTCACTTGGAGTCTTCGGGGTAACACGGAGGCTTCGCTATGAACTCTTGGCGACATATGTTTGTCTCACCAATGCTCATCGGGGTAGCATGTAATCCTTGGAAAGAAGTCTCGCCGACGGTTGATTCTCTCGCCGATGGGTATGAACATCGTTGTAATCTCTTGGCTATAGCGGTAAGTCCTGCCGACGGTTGTTTGTTTCGGTATGACATGAAGGCTCGGTGTAATCTCTTGGTGATAGCGATAAGTCTTGCCGACTGTTGGAAACTTCAAAATAACTTGTGAACATCGATGTGATGTCCTAGCGAGTAGCGATAGTCTCACCGAATGGAAAGCTCACATCTATGTGACTTTGGAACTTCAGTGTGATATCTCATTGAATGGCGATTGTATCGCCGATGAGAATGTTGAGGTCGATGCAGCTTGTGAACTTGGTATAACATCTTGCTGATAGTGAAGACTCTTGGCAATAATGACGATTTGGCTTTCTAGCATCGGGGAGACACGGTTAGTGTCTCACCGACATGTGAATACATTGTGAATGCCTTTGAGCGAGTGATGACTATCCTACGTGGTGAGTCTATGACCAATCAGAGAAGCTGAATGGGAACCACTAGCAGTTGGACTATTGTGGCTGTTACTAAGAGGAAGTTGGATAGACAGGGGCATCATGGTTATACTCAGAGATTGCAGATTGTGATCGGTTCGGTGGTTTTATGAATAGTTGGATGATCAGTTCGATGAGTGATCAGTGAATGTAATTATGAGTGGATTGTAACATGAATATTTTGTAGCAACTTTGATCATTGTGATTGTTCCTGTAAATTGACATCAGAGAGAGTGAAGCCCGTACTCTGTATGTAATTTCATTACTGAAATACAAAGGGGTTTTTCTTGGTGTGGTGGGTTTTTCTCCCATAGGGGTTTTCCCACGTAAATCTGGTGTTCATCTGTGTATGATTATTTATCTGTTTCTGTTATTTCTTTCAAGTGTATCTTAATTGGACTGTAATTGAAAATTTAAAAGTATCTATGCATTCTTCCCTAAGGTTTTGACATTAGGAGAGTTGTCTCTGCACTTAGCTTTCCTTACAATTTTTAGGAGTTTGGTATGCTTCCCTATGTGGGGGTAACTAATTCCTCTAATTAATACCGATGTTCACTCTCACCTACATTTCATTAATCATTTTGGCTCACCCTTGTCCTGCACTAAGTGGGGGCAAGGGGTCAAGTAGCCTTGTCCTCGTATGTCACTTTTTGTTTCCTCCTTTAGCTAGTCATTAACCTTTCATGAAAACATAAGAGCAAGCTTGGGATGTGGACGACATGCCTTAAGCTGGCTCGCATATGACATACTTCTCTTTTCATGATGTAGCTTATTGGAAACATATGACTTGGCATAGGGCTTTCTGAGTAAGCGCTCATGTCTCTCTTCTTCTACTTTAAAGCAATTTCTCTCAGTACGGGTGCTTGCAACTACTTTAAAGTGGGGGGAATACATCACCACTCACATTTCATTGTGTGATTTCTTCTTGTGATTTGTTCTTTTCATGGTGGAGTCAGTGGGCTTGATTCCATCCAAGAGCATGATACTTCTTTTGACTTATCCTCTCTTGGAGACATTAAACATGATGTTCCCTAAGATGAGACATTGCACAAACAAAGAAAAATACCTTTGAACAAACCTTACACTATCTTGCATTTGCAATGTCTATGAGTGTCAAGCATATAAAGTTTTTCTTACCTCACGGAGCTCGAAAAATATCACTTTTCTGTGTGGCACCTTGTTAAAGTTATCATGAGGTATAACTTTGATATGGTTGAGTGGGAAGCCCAACTAGTGGCATGAATTTTCCCCATAGCCACCTTTGCGTTTGTGAGTGCATACCAACTAGTGTATGTTTCTCACCTTTTGGGATTTCTCACCTCGTGGATGACTAGAAGTTTTGTGGCCCCAGAGTGAGTATGTTGTGGATTTATCACCCTGCAAACAACATGAATTTTTGTGGCCCCAAAGTGAGTACATTTGTCTTACTTTCTCGTTCTTACCATTGCATGATTTTGTATCTTGGAGGCTTGAGTTAGGATCTTGGATCCTAGGGGCTTGGCCACCTCCTTTGATCTTCGTCATTCTTTTTCATCTACATCTTTACACTTGGATCTCTCTTGAATGTCTACTTTAGTGTGAGTTTGAAGCAAGTTCATCCTCTCACTAAAGTGGGGGCTAAATGTGTCATAGAAAAAAGGACCCTTTGCTTGAAATGGGATTACTTCATGATAAAATGGACTTAATGAGTTCTTAATCTAGTGTTGTGAGACATTTTATGCATTCAAATTAAGTCTTGGACCCTTGTAAATTGAATAACTTGCTTTTATCGATATCTTGTAAAGGTGTTGTAAAGTGTTGTAAATTCTTCCACACTTTTCTAGACTTAATTAACCTATTTCTCCCTAATCCAAAATTATAAAATGTGTTTAATAACATTATTACATTAATCTAGAAGACTCTTAACTAAAACTTAATGTTAGGTTCTAGTTTTGTAATGTCTTGCACATTCACATTGGTTTTTGTGCCTTTCTAGGCTATGTAGACCTCATTTTATTGTTGTAAAGTGTATTTAATCACACTTTCACATTGATTTCTCTATCCCACGCCCTATTTTACATTTACATCATCACTAATAGACCCTTTTTAACCCATATTGTGCATCCTGAGGCTTAAATTGATCAAATACCTGACAAGGTTGCATTTTAGACCTTGTTTCCTTATCTCTTGGCATCTGAGATGTCAAATTAGCCCCTGTGGGACCCACTCACCATGCATGGTGAATTAGTCCCATCCAGGTGGGACCCATACACCATGTGTGGCGAATGAATCCCATTTGGCTCAATTTTGACCTTTGAGCGGGAAAAAGGTGAAAATTCAGTTTAATATTGCTTGATGTCGGCTTGTGATGAGGTATCAACAGGTTACTAAGGAAAAAGTGTGTATAAATACATTTTTTTCTCCTCATTTCACATCTTCTAATCTCTTATCATTCATTCATCCATCATTCTTCTATCTCAAGTCAAGCAACTTAGGGTTTTGTCATTGTAAGTCATTAAGAAAGCTTCTAAGGAAATTCAAAGGTTGAATCTTCCTCCATTGCTACGAAAATCCAAGATCAACATCATGGAAATGTAATCTATTCCATTATTTCATTTTTCATTCTATTCTTTCATCATTTTGGTTTAATTACCTAAATAGAGTTTGACCAAGGCAAACCCCCATGCCCTAATAATCAACATTTATTCTTCTCTTCTTGTGTGTTTACAAATCTAGGACTCTTGGAATCTTGGAAGTCATTGAAGATCAAGTTGCAAGGTTGCTAAAGTATTCTTCTCATTCAACAAGTCAAAATATCAACAAAATCTCATTTTCAGACCTGTAAATCATAGTTTCAGAAGCGAACACCTGTAAGGCATCAAAGTGCAGATCGAAAGCTTTAGAATCCACTTTTGAAAATATATAAATTCAAAAGTGGAATCATTCATCATGGGTGGTGAATGAGTCCCATCCCAAGGTCAGTTATTGGAGTTTTACATTTTTTAGATACCCTTTTGTCAAAAAAAGGTTCTGACACAGTTTTGCAGAATTGGGACTGATTCACCCTAAATGGCGAATGAGTCCCTCCAGGCCTGGAAAACATCATCAACAACATTTCAAAAAAAAATTCCAGTCTCCTTCAAGCCTTTCAAATGTACATTGTCATTCTAATTCATTTTCATTGCAATTTTCCATTCATTTGTAGGTGTTTTTGTATTACACAATTTGTTTTCAAACAAGTCATATTCCTTAGGTTTTTGCATATTTAATCAATCAATCTTATCAATTAGTTGCGCTTAGATCATATTATTTAGTCATATAAACAACATACACATCCTAATTTGAATGAACCCTTAGAATTTTTGGCCTAAGCTCTCTCCTTTTCAATGAAAAACCCTAGAAGAGTTAGAGAGTACATTGGAGCAAAAAATCTATGGTTCAATGGTCTTAATACCTTGCATCATCCAAAAAAGGAAAACAAAAGAAAAATGAAAACAAAAAGGAAAAGGGTCCTTTTTGGGTCAACATGAGAGAGACATTAAGGTCTTAATGCCTTGTGTCATCCCCAAAAGGAAAACAAAAAAAAAAGTGAAAGAAGGAAAAAGAAAGACCGTTTGGGTCAACATGGAAGAGAAATAGGGCATCTCAATGCTTTGTGTCATCCCCAAAAGGAAAACACAAAAAAAAAGTGAAAGAAGGAAAAAGAAAGACCGTAGATGCAAGCTAGCCCTAGGATGTAAATGCACTTGAAATCAGAAGTGAAAAATGTTCTAACATTAGGTTCGCCAAAATGTAAACAAATATTTTGGCGCCCAAGGAATTTCTAGCCCTTCTAGGGTTTTTCACCTAAAAGGGAAAAGATGGGCCAAAATGCAATGCAAACATTCAAAGATTAATGCAATATGGATGCAATATGCCTAGATGAGATGATCTAAATGCAGAAAATGAGCAAAGGCTATTGATTATGAATGCAAAACTAATAAATATGAAGTGTTTGAAAACAAAGTGTTGTATGCAAACATGAACTAGAAACATGAACAAACAAAGACATAATTTAATGAAACTTAATGAGGTACACCTAGAGGCTAAAAGATGATGTTGAAATATTTTGGAATGCTACAAAGATCAGTGTTGAAGTCCACTGGGACTCATTCACCACAAGATGGAAAATTAGCCCTATTTCTGGTAAAAACTGTTAGAACAAGTTTCAGGATGTGGAGAACACAAAACTTCAGAAAATAGTTTTAACAGTATGGAAGTGGGACTCATTAGCCATAGATAGAGCATTAGTCCACCTGCATAATTCTGAAAAGTCAAAGGTCAATTATGTGGGTCTTGGTCTGCACTTTTCTACCTGACAGCTTGTTGGATTTGAATTTTAAAAATCTGATGGGAAAGTGATCTCCAAGCTTCAAATAGGGTTATGTTGATTTTGAATGATCTTGAATAACTTTATGACACTTTTAACACATATCTCTTTGTCAAATCTACCTACAAGACTTGCAAACACACATGCAAAGAGGGAAGAAAATGGTTAAGGGTTAGAGTATAAGGGTTTTCCTTGGTGAAACCCCAATTTGGTAATCAAACACTTAAAAATGAAATAGAATAAATGGAAATGATGAAAAAATAACGTGCAATGTCATAAACTCACCAAACCCTTGATGTTGAAGTTTGAAGATATGTTGCTCCAAGATTCTTGAATGCTTGATTAAATGATGAAAATGCTAAAATGCTTGAATGTTAGGATGCATGAATGAATTATCTTGATGGGGGGGGTAAAATGAATGGAAAATCACATATTTATACACAATTATTCCCTAATTTCTTGAAAATACAACATCACAGGTTGACCTTAGGTCTTTAGGAATAAAAACCTACTAGTAATTGTTGACAGTGAAAATGGCACAACAACAGTTAAATAGAATATTGCTATTCTGTTTCTCTTGAAAGAGAAAGATAACACATGGATATCTTAGCTCCCAAGGTCTTTGTAGTTGGTTCTCAACTGTGCTGATGTCCCTCAGTGGTCAATGTAACAGTAATGTTCAAGGGGCCTTCTGGTGTGAGCTTTTGGATTGTTCTAAGATCAAGCATGAATTTAAACCTACTCTAACCAGTGGTTTTAAAGAAACATAAAAATATGGGTCAGAGCTTTAGAAAAGAAAATAATGATAATTCACCTATCTTAACCAGACTTGTTATCCTTCAAGGAATTGTAAACTAAAACTGAAGAACAAAATTAACTTGTGATTAACACACAGTTGCATTCATTCATAGTGTTGATTTCTACAACAGAGTACTAGTTACTATTTTAAATAAAACACCAAAATAACATTCCATTCCATGAAGGCTTCACAAATCAAATGATTAACTTAAGACAAACACCATTCTGAAACATAATCTGAAGTAGATTAAGATCTGGTTGCTTCTACTGTTAGTGAAACAGATAAGCAACATTTACAAATCTGGCACAATCACCAGTGTATGGAAAATCCATGACTCCAAATTGTTTCCATTTATATTAAGAAAACTTGAAAAATACATTACAGGCTTCTATTAAATCTAACTCCTAACTAAGAAGACAAAATAAGCTCCTATTACAAAGAATCAAGATGCAGTTCTGTCTCCTCTATCTTTCCTTTACTTCTCTATGTATTCTAAAACTTCTTCTTCTTAGGATCTCTAACCTTCTAACCTTTTACAAAGAGGAAAGAATTCCATATATACAGACTGTACCAAAAGAATGTGTTGCCCCTTGTCTTAGGGTTTACAAAATATCTCACTTGATTGCAGGAGGGTCGGGCTTCAGATCTTTTGAAAAGAGTTGTTTTTGCATTGAAAGCATATCCCTGTTGTCCATATTTGGTGGCGGCTTGACCTCAGGAGAAGCCTTCAGATCTTTTGTAGCTACAACATTTACTCTAGGTATCCATGGCTATCTTTCAACTCCTTCAAAGGGCTACCTTGAATGCTCCAAAGCATTTTTCCATTAATACCGATCCGCCCCTGCCAGTAGCCACTACAGTTGTCCCTGTGAGTCATGGTTGCTTCTTTCCTTCGGCCTCCTTCATGTTCAAGACCTTTCTGCACATTGATAGTCTTCTGGAAGCATCATCGGGTCTCCCTTTGCTAGATCTAAACATCATCACCTGAGCCGATCCATCACCTTTATCTCAGAAAGAATCCATGTCGTTTGCATTCTGTTGGTCTTCCTTTTTGTTTTACCAAAATAGTCAATCAGTCAAACTGTTACTGGTCCACCTCCTGATCTCCTTCTGATTGGTGGAACAAAAACCATGCTAGATTCCTCGGGCAGTCAAAAGTCATTTGAATGGAATCACATGTCGGTGAGACACTCATCGTGTCTCCTTGATGCAATTATATCTCTTCTAGCAACTATCGGCGTAGCGGGTGACAGTCGGTGAGACCTCTCGGTGAGTTGTAGAAGTCATATCAAGCCCACAAAAAAACCATTGGCAAGATAGTAGGCATCAGCCAGAAGTCACAACGAGCTCCCCTAGTCATACCGATATCCCTTTTTTTTCGCTGAGACTTCACTTCATCGGTGGGACATCATAGCAAGGCCAGACCTTTCACCCCAAGCTCATTCTTTATCGACAAGACCCCATTAGGTCGATGAGACCTCATGGCGATGTCTTCTTTTTCTCCCCAAGCTTAAGCTTCTTCTACTTTAGAGAGACTTCTTCAAGTTGGTGGGATGTCAGGGCGAGGCTCAAGATCCTTTGGCAAGCTCATTTCTTTATGTCGGGGAGACCTCTTTGTTTTGGGAAGACCTCTCGGTGAGCCCCCTTTTCCTCTTGGCGAGCACATGGCAAGTCGGCGAGACATCTTGCCGAGCCCCAAATCCTTCAGCGAGCTCATTCCATCGACAAGACTTTCATGATCAGGGATACTTTTCACCCCACTCATCCCGTTTCACCGAGACATTTCGTAGTCGCCCAAACATCACACTGAGTGCAAAATTTCTCCAGGCTCATCTTACTTCTTTGGCGAGACAATTGGCTTCAGTGAAACATTATGCTGATACCAACCCCTATCAGCGAGAGCTTCGTTCTTTTCCAAGACCTCACTCCGACGTCCTGGCCTATCAGCAAGACCCTCCATAGTCGCCGAGACTTCTCGGCGAACAAAAATCTTCTCCCCAATGCCCCTCTAATTCAGCAAGAGTTCACCCTGTCGGTGAAACTTCTTGACGATTCCACCTATTTTCACTGTGACAATATCATTCTCCCACCGATGAAGCAACATGTCGGTGTGACAAAATGGGTCGGCAAGACTACAGGACCTCATACCAATAGAATCCCTTTTGTGCTCCATCGGTGAGACCAGATGCATTTGCCAAGACATCCCACCACTGCAAAAGTTTCTCACCGAGATGTATACCCTCATCAGTGGTCGGGAAGAAACAAGGCGCTCGGCAAGACCACACGCCGAAGGAACAACTCTTGCCAAAGTGTTCACTCCTTATGCGCTAGTCGGTGAGACATGAAGAAGTCGCCGAGACTTCTCCCCAAAGGAAAATCTCTGGCTGATATGTGTATCCCTCTGTCGCCGGTTGGTGAGACCCAAAGATCTCGCCAAGACCTTTCTCCGAAGGAGACTTTCATGTCGATGGGAAACTCTTAGTCATCGAGACAATAAGTGATGTCCTGCCGATAGGTATCTGCATGTGAATTCCAATCGTTGTGACATCCCTGAGGTCTTGCCGATAGGCAACACAGACACCTATTAACCAAATGCACTGGTAGTCGGAAAGACATCTGCAAGGTCTTGTCGACTTTCTTCTTAGAAGAAAATTATGACCAACTGGATTGAGGAATACATTCCAACTGAGCTCCCTTGGCAAATACCATCATGTGTGTGATTTGATCCTGCAAAACAGAGCCCCCATCAGTCCTCAGAAGCACATAAGATGTATTATCCTAAGATACACTATTGTCTATGATAATGTCATTCAATTTCCAGCAAGAAGAAAACCAACTCAAGCTGAAACAAAACCAAAATTTAACAGAACCAACAGAAAACTCAAGAAGAAAATAGAAGAACCCCAAGAGCAAAAGCAAATGACAGAGGCAAAGAAACCAAAAAGAAAAGGGAACCCATTTTGTTCTAGAATGAAATGGGGTGGTTATGCAAGGCATAACAAATGGCGACTCGACTGGGAAAATGGTCTAACCATTTTCATGAAACTGAAGGATTCAGCTACCCAGAACTCCTGGTTCATGAACATCACAACTCCAGTTGGGTTAGTTATAACAGCCAAGGTTGAGCTAGAAACTCAAACATAAATCATCACTGGCTACCCCTGAAATCCATGTGTGTGCTTGATTGTGCATCACTCTTTTGGAAAGTTTTCTTCACCTTTCGAACAACAATGTGCAAGATTTGATCTACATGAGTTGATTCCCTTTAACTGTTGTGCAATGATATCATGGGCATTGCTTTTGTTGCCATTCAGGCATCCATAGCCCCGACGGAGATACCTCTAGTTTCCTCACAACATTTCTCTACTGCCAGTCAAGCGTCCATAGCCCCGGTAGAGATACTGGAATCACCCATTCATATTGAGTCTTTTTTTTCGCTTTAGATAATTCTTTTCTTTTTCTTTTCTGTTTTCTCTTGGAGTTTTAGATATTTCATTCAATTCGTTCTCAATATGTCAGATGTTTGACACCTGATCTGGGTTGAAAACTACCATGGACCTCATAACAACAATTGGGAGATCGAATTTTTCACTCAAATCTTACAACACTATCATCCTAGGACAAATATACCATTACAAGAGGAGATGATCTTAATGATTTGTGATAGATTTAGGGGAGCTAATGAAGGTCATTTACTTTGCACCTTGTTTTCAAAACCTTCCACAACTCTTATTGACAATGGGCATAAAGAAAAAGTTTAGGACAAAATCACCCAATCAGCAAACCTGAAAATACCTAAACCATTTCTCTCCTAACGACCAAAGTATGCTCGAGATAACAACCACCATTTTAAGATGGGAAAGAACAGATAAACCCCAAAGAACAAATAAGACAAAAACAAAAGATTAAAGGGAACAGGAAGACAGCAAGAAAGGACAAACAAACCAACACCAGAACGATTTACACCCAAGAAAAAAAAAAATTACCAACATAAGGGGCAGCAAATTATTTACATACAAAGGACAAAATTATTCACATACAGAAATTAGTTACAAGAAAAAACACAGAAACTATTTACATAGATGCAAATTATTTACAAACAAGAGACAAAACAAACAAATTATTTACATAAAGAATAGCAAGTGCAGAACAAAAAATTAGCATGCTTTACGACTCAAAATAATGCTTAAGAAACTACCAATTGACAGGCAAGGGAATAGGTTCTCCAATTAAACTACTCAGTCTGAAAGAATTTTCTCCTAAGATCTCAAATATCTAATTAGGACCTAGCCAGAGTATATCAAATTTCTGGTGACTGCCCTTCTTTTCACTGGCTTTATCCCATAACAACACAAGGTCTGATATCCTAAAAGCTTTGATTTTCGCTCTTTTGTCAAACCAACGTTTGACAACAGCCTGGTGCCTAAAGAATTGTTGCAAGGTGACATCTCTTTATTCTTCTAATTTCAACAAAGCAGCTAATCTTACTTCTATCCTATTGTCACTAGAGTAGAATTTCTACATGAACTCAAGGATAGGTATTTGCAGATGGATGGGGAACATAGGCTCTTGGCCATATACCAGGTTGAATGGTGAAGTCTTTAAATTATCCTTAATCCTAGTCCTATCTTCCCATAATGCGAATCTCAGCTGGTTGTGCCAGTCCCTAGGGTTGTTTTCTAACAATTTTTTTATTACCCCTAAGAGATTCTTATTGGTTGATTTTGCAACTCCATTTCCTTGTGGGTAATAGTTTGAAGAATACTTCAAGACAATTTTGTGATCATATGCCCAAGAAATAAAATCAGTAGAAGAAAAGGAAGAGCCATTGTCACATACCAATGCGAAGGGTACCCCAAACCTTGTGATGCACTCGGTGAGGAACTTGATCACTACCTCTGTTGTGTTGTTCTTGCAGGGTATAGCCTTTGTCCACATTGTGCAGTAATTAGTAGCAGTCAAAATAAACTTGTGCCCTGTAGAAGAGTTTGGGCTAATTACCCCAATAAAATCCAACGCCCATTGGGAAAATGGTCTTACCTCGTAGACAGGTTGTAATGGCATGGCTGCATGGCATTCCCTTGATGCAGAAATATGACATATGTGACATGTTCTCACATGCTGATGGGCGTCTTTGAATACACACGACCAGTAATAACTAGATCAGAGGATCTAGTGTGCCAATGAGTCTGCAGACCCATGACATGTGCCATGTTTCCCATGAAACTCAAAGATCACATGTTTAGCCTCCTGCCGATCAAGGCATCGTAGGTACAGTCCTTCGAAATTCTTCCTATATAGCAACCCTCCTTTGAGCATGTAATGAGAACTCTTCATTCTTAGCGCTCTCCTTTGAGTTGCATTCATTCCCTCTGGACACCGGTTATTAAGCATAAAGCAAATGGTATCAGCATACCAAGGGTCGTTAGAGAAAGACTAGGTCATGTATTGATGATAGATGATGTTGTCACCAGTGTTCGCCCTGGACTGAGACAAGCTTGTACCCCTTACTAGTTTCATAGGGTGTATCTCCAGATCAAATTCTTGCAAGATGGCCATCCATTTCCCTCTTCTTTCTCCTAGCTCGCTCTACATAAGTAAAGACTTCACAGTAGCATCAAGAAATACAGTGATGATTTGGCTTCAGAGAATGTGATGTCAAAACTTCTTGACAGCCCTGACTAGTGCAAAGGCTTACTTCTTGAGAGGCGGGTATTTGATCTCAACATTCTTAAATGGAGAGCTCATGAAAGCGATTGGCCTCTCCTCTACCTCCTCTCTTCGTTGAGTTAATACAGTTGTGTAGGAATGTTCAAAAGCAAAGGAATAGATATAAAATGGTCTCAAGTAGTCAAGGTTGGTAAGAACAGGCAATTCTGAAATGGATCGCTTGACTTGTGAAAATGTGGCCTTTGCCTCCTCAGTCCACTCTGTTTTAGCATCTTTCTTCATCATTTCATTAAGAGGTTTTACGATTTCTGCAAAGCCTGTAATAAACTTTCTCATGAAATTGATCTTCCCGAAGAAAGACCTTATTTCTTTCTTGCTTCCTAGCCTGGTGATCTTCAGAATGGACTCAACTTGATCTGGGTCGATTGATATTCCTCTTTCAGAAATTACGTGTCCCAAAAGCTTCCCTTCAAAAACTCCAAACACACATTTTTTAAATGAATGTTGTTCTCATTTTAAATCCATGGCCAAGTATGTCAATAACTCATTTTCATGCAAGATAATCTAACAAATAGACCAGTGCTTCATCAATGGGGCAATGGAGCCAAATATGCAAGAACTAGTAATATATAAGTTGTTTAATTTAGAAATTGGTGAACTATATCCATAGTGCTTTGCAGGATGAAAACTCACAATGCCTAAAACATTACTTCTTAACAAATCCTATGCAATTTCACACAAATCTACAACCATCTTGAAGCATTTTAATCAACTCTTTGAGTTAAAGCTAAAGTAGAGCCATACATTCAATCAAACAATTGAAGATAAATGAGAACACCATTGATATTTTCATTTATAACTTGTAAGAAGGATACATATGAGAGTATTTATTTATGAAATAAGATATTTTTTGATATCAATAGCTTCTATAAAAAAAAATTAAGACTATTACATATAGGACTCATTCCCAAGACAATCTACTATTCTATTCATTCATATTTTCTACAAAATTCCTTTTCTAAACTTAACTTTTCACCTAGACCATGTTGAGACCTAAAAATCCCACCCTTGTAATGAGCCTTGAAATCCATTTTATAGAACAAGGGAGCAACAAGCATCATGCTTCATTACATTTACATTTCATTTTATTTGAAGATCATTTGTGCCAAAATTTGAGATGTTCCTCAGTTAGTTGCATATAATCATTGCAGAATATGGAAGAGTAAAAGACCAAACTCTACATCCTTTGAATGAATACTTGCCAATTCCTCAAAAGGAAAAGTTTGTTGCTATAGTAGCATAGAATCACCTTGTCCTTGTTGACCAAAGAATATTCTTCATTCATAGCCCGAGAAAAATTTTGTATACCTCCCAGAAAAAGCATACCTGTCATCAATGTTAGGAAGTCTGGCAGTTCTCCAAAACACCAGCCCAAAAAATTTCCACATCAACACTAAAAAAAAAACCCACAAACATGTTGAAGAGAATGATCCTGACAACGTGGATATGTTGTCATAAAAAAATAAATAGGACAAAGACATCACTCTGAGTCATCAACATCAGAGTATGCTCACCCACATCTTGTTCATGGTGGAACTAGAGGAACCATCACCACCTCCTTGTCAGAGTCTCCAGAAGGTACCAGGGAAAGGGGATCATAATCACACTTCAGATTAGTATCACCTCCACTATTTGAAGGGCTATCATAGACCTCAGTGGGAGAATTATGTCTCCCCAAATAAGCCTTACAATACTTGCACCTTTTCCTTGCCTTCTTTTCATACTCAACCCACTCTTTCCCATTAAACTTGACCAGTTCTTCTGAAATGGTTCAACTTCTTAGGTGGTAATTACTCCTTACACTATATTTCTTGAATTTCCTACATGCCCTTCTACCCTTTGGTGTTTCAAGAGCTCCCTATGTCTCAATTTCATCCTCAGGAGCATTTTCCTTAGATTCAAGAAAACTCAATCTCCTAGACCTTCGAATCGGCTTAATAGAATTGGTTGACTTACTCATCTTCTTAATAACCAGAACAAGAAGACTCATAAAACACTCACCAATTCTGTTCTCGAACTAAACTCAATTTTCAGTCTCTGAATGCAAATTTTGAATGAAAAAATATGGCCATCGGTCCTCATTATATCGAGCCATGCAAGCTTTCCAACCATTAATACTCAAGAAAAGCTTATGCATGCAAGCTGACAATAGTCCTCTTTGATTTTTAAATCTCAGTCGATGATCACATAAATCAACAAATAGCGAACATGACAGTAAGTAAACATGACAAATTTTAATTGTGTGCTATTAATGTCCTTTCCTAATGAGAAAATCCCCAAGTAGATATATATCCACTTTGTATACACATTCAACTGCATACTTAGCATTAATCAAAACCTGTCATGTCATAGTTACCCGCTCACTTGTGGGAATTAATACACTTGCACTTCATTACAGTAGGACAACAATGAGTGATCTTGATTCAATCTTAGAATATCAGCCCATATCCTACCTTGCTTTATTTTCACCTTCTCACATATACCAATAACTGTCAGAATTGACAGTCAAAATCCTAAACATGTGCGTAAAGAATAATCTAAAAAATGCAACTATTTTTATCACAGTTCCATCTCGATAGAAATTAGCAACATTCCAACTCCACTAGAGTCCATCGGAGCCTTTAGAATATTCCACATGGCACTCACCTACTTGCTCATTGAAAACATGAGACACAAGTGGGCCCTTCACAGGATGGCGGGGAGCAGTTAGGATTCATCCACGTCACCTGCCATCAATCGTCGATCTCCTTTCTTACGAAGCAATCACCGTCTCCAAAGCCTGGTGGGTCCCTTCATGGGGTGACAAATGTCATCTTTCTCGCTAGCCGGTGTGATTATTTTATTGAAGAAATAAAAAAAATGAGCATGCGGGGAATGGTCCTAATGAAAACACGTGTTACGGTGCCAACTGTTGATCTATCTTTAAGCTACACATGTTGGCCCTTTGAAAGTAATGGTCCCACCACTGACATGACACATGGAAACCACTCACTAGCCCATTCAAGTTTTTTTAATGAACAATAAAATAAGACATTTATGTGGGGAATAGTCGAGATTCATCTATAATGATCAAACGATCATCTCAAAACTGCAATCTGCACATGCCACAAATGTTAGTTTTAAAGGGGGCCACTACTAGGCCCATGGGAACTTGACCCCTAAGATCGAAGGCTAAATATTTAAGTCATTAAAATCAATCCCAATCATTGGAAAATTTGAACGCTGAAAAGGAACTTGGGGATCGACAAATCTAAACTCAAGGGGGTAGTGAAAACAACGATTTTAATGGCATAAGAGGCAACTTGAACGATCGAATACTAGGAGCATTAGGTCAATGAAAAATTAGAATGACCAAGGGTTTTTGGACTCATAGGTTAATTGTGAGGGGTTTTGGCAACACAAACCCTAAAACAGTGATAAGGAACATAACCCTAAGCCTAAAAACGAGGGTCTAAGCCAAGTATACAAACTTTTAAGATGAAATTTAGAGAATTTTTTAAGGGGTTCCATCAATGGATCCTATTGGGGACACATTCCTCTTGCAGGTATGGTAAGATCCCAAAATCATGGGTGAAGCAAACCAAGCATAGAGGACAAAACAAGGACAACCAACATATACTCAATTTTTACATGGGCCACAAGGACCAAAACTGGGAGATCTAATACCCACCCTGTCTGAAGCCTTCCCCTGAGGTGCAAGTCATCAATATGCACCTTGCAATTTAACCAGGCTTCAACTTTACTTGGTGGCCCCAGACCACTAAACTTAGGGCTGATTCTTGCCCCTATCAAAGACCAATCTATTGAAATAATTGATTTTCCTCCATCCACTTTTACCTCTGCCATACCATTGCAACAAGTATAACTCTCCTCTTACAAGCAGAAATATGTGGTTACTCTTGAGAGCTGCCTGATTACAAACATTTCCATTAAAATCTTTCACAATCTTTTTGAGCATACCATTGCTAATCTAATCTTGGTCATTATGTATTGTACTATGACGCATAAATTGAAAATTTTCATCATCACATGACACATATTCATATTGAAAATAACATTCTTTTCTCTACATTTTATTGTCATTATCCATCAAAAAATCTCCTAGCTGAACTGGAAACTGAAAGTATTCATACTCATCCAAGTAGTTGGCTTCATGATACTCATCCTTACCCATAACATTTGTATCAAATATAAAATAGTCATATGTAATTCCTTCCAAAAGCTCATCAATGTGTTGCTTTTTTTTCTCAAGACCATATTCTAACCCTTTATCAGATACACCATCAAATCTCTCAACAAAAAAGTGGATTATCTCTACACCAATAAGGATCATGATTTCTTATATCTAGTGAAGATGGAGGCTCATCGAACAAGGGATTTTCCATTACATTCATTGTTGTCATAAAAGCCTCATGAAGATCTAAATATTCCATATCATCATTTCATTCAAAATCATCATAATCAGTAGAAGAGAATATAGATAGATTTTCAACTTCATTCATATCCTTTATAATTAGCATTTCTGACTCACACTCTGAAAAATCTTCACAGAAAGAAAGTTGTTCCTTCTTAAACAAACATGTTTTTTTGTCATTATTATCATTTTTCCCAATTGCAGCAAAGGATCTAATCTCTTCTGTATGATGAAAATCATGACTATCAGAGAAGTGATCATACTTATTACCAACATCACTACCACAACCAGAGGACTCATCAATACTGAAACTATGTTCAGAATTTTCAGACTAAATGCTCAGTCTTATGTCTTCCATAGGAGCATAGGTACTTGAATCTTTAAAAGAATCGAATCCACACATTTAATTTTCTTCCGCAAGGCATGCATTTTTAACCTTGGTTCTACTCTCTTCTTCTTCATGTGATATATTTCATTTCTTAACTCATGTGGAGTAGCAAAATCATTATCATCATAGGTTGAGAACATGATAGTTTCCTAATGATCATCTATAATCTTTTCAAAAAGAGAAAAGTATTCACACACTTGGTCAAGCCTAACTAGCTTCAACTCCTTTGGAAGAGCACTCAAACTTGGTTCATAAGATTCATAAAATAAATCAATGCATATTGAGCTTTCAAGTCTATGACACTCATGAATTGTAGACAGGGTATCCATAAACCTTGTATAGAGATTATATGATGATTCTCCTTCATGTTTCCTTATGCAAGAGAGGGATTGAACAGAGGCTATAGGATCAAAAACACATGCAACTTCTTGACCATTTGTTTGGGGCTCTATGCGATCCACATTATGGGATGATTCATAAGTTGAAAAAATAGGGGTATAAGTATTTTGGCATTCATCTTTAATTTCTACCTTACACCTCTCATCAAAATTTGTTGTCTCATGGCAGCAAACACTTGTATTCAAGTAACTCCTTTCCATCCCATACTTCTAGTTGTTTTCAATGTTCATGGCTATACCATAGGCCTAATGCAAGGTTTTATGATCCTTATCTCTCAGCAAATAGCTCATCTTAATATCAAAAGATCCCAAATAAACAACCAAACACACTACATAACTTAGTCTTAGAACCTCCAGAACATCCCTCAATGTTTTAGCAAATATTTGGTTGAATTCTAGAACCAACTCATCCTCCTCTTTTTCAATGCTCATAAAATTATTGATCATAGAACTACAATTGATTCTTTCACCATATTTCTCTATGCACTATTTGTGTATGTTAGATATGTGTGATCAAATTGAAATAAACAAACACAAATAATGGAACATTAAACTGAAGGAAAGCTAATTAAATTGATTTCAAAAGAAATAAATGAAGCTTCTTCAGAGGCGTTCCATCTTCCTCTATCTCCAGAGATTTGTTCGAAGCTGCTACTCTCAGATTGTGTAAGCTTGACTTCTCCAAATGGCAATCTACAGAATGAGTATGCAAAGTGATAGAGCTTCTCTATGCTATATGCTAGTGGAGGGAAGATATTGATACGGATATGCACAAGGGCTGTGGATTATGCATAGGGGCTGTAAATTGAGGATGCTATGAAATGAAGTAAATATGCCATGATATGCTATGCTACTATGCTATGCTATGATGCTTGAATGCTAAAAGACTTATGCTATTGAAAGCTTCTCTGTGATTGCAAAGACCCGGCAGTCCTTTTTATAGCTTTTTGCAGGAAAAATCCTAGTTGGCAAAGATCAATAGCTGTGAGGTTGTCTGGTAAGTTTGAATGGTGAAAGATGGAGAGGTTGATAGGAAGATGGAAGAGGTTGGGAGGTTGGAGAGAAGAATGGAAGCTTGTCTTCAACCCACGGGAACAAGGTTGCATAGGAACAGAGAAATTTAATTTTCTGTTTTGGCAGTTTGTTTCACGGTTGTTGAAGATAATGCAAATTAAATAAATAAATAAATAAATAAATTTCATTTCATTTGAGTTTGAAGAAATTAAATATTTTTGAAATATTTAATTTTAGAACTATAGAAGACTCAATTAAATATTTAGAATATTTAATTTGCAAATAGACTTTAGAAGAATTAATTAAATATTTTGGAATATTTAATTATAATGTGACTTTAGAAAAGAATTAATTAAATATTTGGAATATTTAATTGTAAATTGAATTTAGAAGAAAAGAATACTTAATCTTTATTTGAATAAAGTATTCAAGCCAAGATTTATTGATAATTAATATAAATAAATCGTAATGTTTATTTAATTAATTAAGAAATGAATACAAAAAGATGATTAAATAAACTTATTTATTTAATCGAAATGAAATAATGAACAATATAAATAAATTATTTAAATTTATTTATACACAGATGGAATTCAAAGATTTAATTAAATATTAAAAATATTTAATTAATTACCAGACTATGTGATGTGACCATTTTTAGGTGTATACATTTTGCCCCTCTTTGAAGTGATGTGTTTTACGCATTGCTTCAAAGAATTTTGAAATTTGCCAGATGTTGATTATCGAATGTTGATAGGTATATGCCCCCTCGAACGATGAATCGATAAGATTTTGATTTTTGTGAATTTTTTTAGTTTTTATTTTTTTGGAAATTGTTTGATTTTTATGATTTTTAAGATGTCGATTCATCGTTTGAAAATAATGATGTGAAGAAATTGACCCGGAAAGATGTGAAATGAAAAATTAATAATCAAAATTGCCCCTGCTATGTTAAAATTGATAAAATGCCCCAATTTTACCATTAAATAGGTGAAAAATGTCATTTTCCATTTTAACCTAGTAAAATTTGTAAATTTTGAGCTCTGGAGAGATAATTATGGCACTTCCTGATTCACCAGCACTGTTTCGAGCTCATCCGATGACATCAGCGACCGACACACTACGGACCCCCGGTATGTACCCTGTGAAACTTCTGCTTTTAAAAAAAAATTCATTTGTTGCACGTTCTTTGATGTTTTGACTGTGAAATTATGTGTTTTAGCGCCCTTAATAGTTTTCATAGCACCCTTAATAATTTTTGTAGCGCATATAATCCTGTAGCGCCCTTGATAACTTTTGTAGCGCCCATAATGTTTTCTATAGCACATATAATCCTATAGCGCTCATGATGAATTCTATAGCGCCCTTGATTAGTTCTGTAGCGCCCATAATCTTGTAGCGCCTATGAGGATTTTTGTAGTGCCCATGATGTTTTCTGTAGCGCCCTTGATTGAATGCTGGTGTGAGTGATAAATTTGTTCCCAAAGTTGTTGGAAAACAAATAAGAACTGATAGATTTGCTTTTAAAGTTGTTAAAAACAAATAGGATCGATAAGTTTTCTTCTAAAGTTGTTAAAAACAAATAGGATGTTGATAAATCTGCTTTTCATGATGATGAAAAACAAATAGTTGATTGATATGTTCGCTTCTAAGGTTGTTAAAAACAAACGTGTTGTTGATAAATCTGCTTTTCATGATGATGAAAACAAATTATTTGATTGATATGTTCATTTCTAAAGTTGTTAAAAATAAATATGATTTTGCTTATTCGCTTTCCATGATGACGAAAAACAAACAGTTTGATTGATATGTTCATTTCTAAAGTTGTTAAAAATAAACATGATTTTACTTATTCGCTTTCCATGATGATGAAAAACAAACAGTTTGATTGATATGTTCATTTCTAAAGTTGTTAAAAATAAACATGATTTTACTTACTCGCTTTCCATGATGATGAAAAACAAATAGTTTGATTGATATTCAGATTTGATTGATAAGTCGTGATGATTTGATATTGATTTTGCTTTGTCATGTTGATGTGTCAACAGGAGAGATTGGGCATTTTGCAGTCACGAGAGACATTCCCGAGGACATGGAGCTTGATTCCACATCTGTTACAGTCAGATCGGGATGTGATTGAGGCCTATGGATTGAGTTCATTACTTGACATGCCTGAGGTGCGCCTGAATAGGGCTTTATTGACAGCACTCGTAGAGCGGTGGCATAGTGATACCAACACATTTCATTTACCAACCGGAGAGATTACAGTGACCCCTAAGGACACATATCGCATCTTGAGGATCCCAGTGATGGGAGAGATAGTGATCTTTGATAGCCGAGAGGTTGGAGGCACTGATGCTTTGAGGAGGATTTTTAGAGATGATTAGATTGCTGGATATTTCATCCCATGGGGTGAGATGGAAAATACATATCCACCCTTACCATCTGTACTTGCAGGTTTCATTGGAGGTGTTTTGTGCCCCGAACATAGGTCGAAGGGGTTCGTAGTTGGGTGGGGTCGTGTGTTGGAGAGTATGGTGATGTAGGGGACACGGTATGCGTGGAGGACATGCATGCTTGCTCACTTATATGATGAGTTACATCATATTGTATATGGTAGAGGCCGGAGTTTTGCTGTTGGTTGTTCATTATTACAGATATGGGCATGGGAGCACTTTGCCGTTATGTGACCGTTGAATCGTGGACGACGACCTGTCAGTCGATCATACAGATGGGGATATGCTGATATTATTGCTCAGTCGAGATTGGGCAAACTAGATCATTGGCAGCATCTCATAGATGGAATCGATACAGTATGCTAGCGGCCATATTTATATTGTGAGGCATGGCCAGAGGATGCGAGGGAGATTCCCTATGTTTGTACGTCCAGATATCTTATTGGCCGTACTTCGTGGATTATTGAGAGATTTCTTGCTGGATGAGTATGTCGGCAATTTGGTCGGATTCAGGGTATGCCTATGGGTTCTGCCATTTATGCACGATGATAGCTAGAGCTTGCAGTATGGGGTCCACAGATTTCCTATGAGGCAGCGATGGCAGAGTTCACCAGTTTAGGAGTAGTGATGTGGGATTACCGAGTTGATGTCCTTGACGCAGGGACGACGCCATAGTATAGCCAGTATGTGTTAGAGCATCCTGCACCATGTATGTTTGATCCTGATGAGCCTATTGCACCTGTTGTTGTACAGAGACCACAGAGAGGTGGTCAGAGATGATAGAGAGATTCAGCTTCAGAGGGTGATGATTCAGAGGGAGGGGATGATGATGAGAGTGGAGATAGTGATGATGATTCAGAGGGAGATGATGATGATGAAGAGGGTGGAGGTAGGGGTGGTGGTGGTAGGGGTGGTGATAGAGGTGGCAGGAGAGGTGGTAGGAGAGGTGGTAGAGATGGACCACAGATGAGACATATAGATCCATCACCTTCAGTAGCTCCAGTGGTTTCACGTCAGATATCCTCTCTACATAGTACAGTATAGATCTTACAGAGTCAGCTAGCACAGGCACAAACCCTTATTACATAGCTTCAGGGACAGTTGACTTCAGTTATTGCTGAGAGGGATACAGCCAGATAGCAGGGTGAGTAGGCCATTGCTTTGGCGGATAGTCTACAGAGAGTGGCAGTGAGTACCTTGCCTGGTGACATGATGAGAGAGGTGACCAGAGCCACTCAGGAGGCCGAGTTTTATAGGACCAGATATCATGATGATGTTCCACCTGAGCGGAGGGAGAGTTATACACAGTCGCGGTCTACCCATAGTCGCTCTCGGACTACCAGCAGGGGTGTGAGACAGCCATTACCTCCAGGAGGGCCATCAGGGACAGGTGGAGAAGGTCCATCAAATGTAGGTGGTACAGGTTCCAGACTAGCTCCATCAGAGGATAGTACTGCCTAGAGCATTGTACATGATATTTTTGTGATACTCTGTTTTAGACATTTGTATACACCCTAAGATGATCTCATTTTTGATGATGTTATATCATATATGATTGACATCTTTGTACATTTTGACATTCATTTTTGAGATATATGAAATGCAGCGATGATTTATGATGAATGGATGGTTTTTCTATATATGCATGATGTGTTATGATATGATAGTTTCTCGATTTTTATTTTATGCTTATGATGTATATGTATGCATGATTTATGAAATGAGTGAAATCTATTTGATGAATGATTAAATGAATTTGATGGATGATATAATCTATGAATGCTTATAAATGTTTTGATTATGATGTATGCTTTGTTTTTATGATTTTCTGATGCAAATATGTATGAAAAATGTATGAAATGATGTTTTTGTGAATGTCAAAATATACTCAGTCATGTATTCAAAAAGATATGAAACACTTGATACTTTGCCAGCTTTTGGGAAAATCTATAAATGCAAAAATGCAGATTCTAAGATGAATGCAATCTATACTAACCATGCAGGATATACAATATTGCCATTTGGAGAGCTTATTTGTGCTTTTTGTATCATCATAGAGCATTGAAATGTTGAAAGTTAATACAAGCATCAAAGGGTATGTTAGCACCAATGATGACCTGAGTATTGCTTGCATAAACAGACAAGAGTTAACACATTTCCCATGCAAATTCTGAAATGTCATCCATGATACGTAGTAGAGCATGTCTCACGACCAATTTGCATAGTACTAATGATTTCCTCGCAAACAACAGACAAAGAAAAATCATACTCTTTCCTTGCGTTTCTAGTTCAATACATCATTGAATTGCTCCAGAGATATGATAAAAAATCAAACAACCATTCAAATCTTGCCTAAAATATTTCAAACATTATTCATATTAAGATCATCCAGCTTGGTTATCAACATTGATGTTCTCGTTTTGATGTTTGTTTGGATCATGTTGTATTGAACAAGCATGTTGTGGTTGGTTTGATATGGCAATGTTTGTTGCATTTTGGAAAACCATCTTGTGTCTGTTTGTGATGTTCGAAAAGCTCGTTGCCCCTCTCTTGTCTTAGTCTTTATTGTTGCCCCCAGTGTAAACACAACCTAAAGATTAAGGATATGTACAAATTTCATCAAGCCATGATGAAACATAAAGATTCCTGCCATATGATGTGGATATGTACAGATGATAAATATAAACGGATGATGGTGAAAGTGAATGTAAGACATAAGCTAATAAATGGAGGAGCCCATTTTGCTTACAAGTAGCGCCTGTTTGCCAGGTTTTCACCACTTGTTTTTATTGCACTTTTTCAGGATTTTTCTGATTTTTTTCATTTTCTTTTAGGACTCTATCTAATTTTTATTTTTATTTTTTTCAGAACTCTATTTAATTTTTTTGATTTTTTTTAGAACTCTATTTGATTTTTTTTATTTTGATAACATTAACCCGTTGATCATCAACATAGATGTGACAGATTATATTGTCTTCAACATTATGTATGCTTTTGGCTTTTGCATCTGATGTTTCCCCCTTTTGATAATTCGGTAAAGGATCTTTGAATGCTTGATGATCGTCATTGGTATGATGTCCTTCAATTGTAATTGTGCCATTGTCAATTAAATCTTGTACTAGATTTCGCAAAGCTTGACAATTATTCGTTCTATGACCTTTACATTGATGATAATTGCAATAATACGAGTCATTCCATGATGGTGGTTTGACTCGTGGCTCATAATCTCTTTGTGGTGGTAAGGTGATAACCTTATTATCAAGAAGCTCCTTGAGAGCAGACTCAAGAGATTGACCCAAAGTGGTAAAATTCTGTCTATTTGAAAAGAATGGAGGTCTGGACGGGTTTGATGTTTGGGTATTGCCGAGATTGTTATTGCAATTACCATGATTATCCTTGGTGTTTTGATTGGTCATGCTTTCTTGTTTGGAGGTTTGTCCTTGTTGATTGTTGCTTCCTTGTTGGTTGGTATTTTCTTGTTGATTGTTTCGTGGAGCACTTGATAGATTAAAGATAGATGGTCTTGTTCGTAGATTATTTGCATCTACTATACCATCATTGACAACATTTTTATTTCTGTTCCAAAATCTTGTTTTATCGTTGTTGTTTTGGTTGGAAGTACTTGGATTATCAAGTTTTATCACCCCTCGTTTAACCAAGGCCCCTTCAATGGTGATTGCGTTTTCAATCAACTTTTCAAAGTTATGAGGACAATGAAGATTAAGCCTATAGCTTAATTCTTGATCTAGGCTATTGATGAAGATATCCATCTTTTCCTTTTCAGGAATAGGACAGGAATATCGTGCGAATAACCTTCTCCACCTTTGCAAAAACGTAGTGAAGGATTCTCCTACTTTTTGTTTCACTTTACAAAGATCAAGCATTGTTATCTGGTGTTGTATGTTGTAGGAGTATTGTGATATAAACTGATTTATTGACTCCTCAAAGGTTTTGATGGGTGGAGTGATCTTAGAAAGCCACTCCATGGAATGTACACCTAGACTTCGTGGAAATAATCGCATTAAGTAGGTATCGTCATAGGCGAATTCTAGACTCATATTACGGAAATCCCTCACATGGTCAATGGGATCAATTTTTCCATTGTACCTATCATATTTAGGGATTTTGCAATGTTTTGGAAAGGGAATCATTTGAAGACTCCTATCGAATGGATAAGGAGATATGTCTTCCAAAACATACTTCTTTGTTGTGCCCCCTTGCATCTCCTTTATTTGCCCTTGTAATTCTTTTATCTGTTGAGTAAGGGCACTAAAGTCATTAGGAGGAGTTTCAGGATTCTGTTTAATCCCTTCTATGTCAAAATTGTAAGGTAACTTAGCTCCTTGATTAGCTAATGAAAGAAAATATCTTTCTTTATTTCGTTCTAAAATCCTTTCCATAAGAGTATGGAATTGGGGATCTTGCTCTGCTTCTTGAAGCTTTTCTTCTGTTAATTCATCAACATTAAATGTATCTTCTTCTTTCTCATTATGGTCACCCATTTTGCTTGTAGTGGTTTCTCCTTCATCTTTTTCCATGTGTTTTTGAGATCTTGTGAAGACAGGCATAAGTTTTGTTCCAAATTCTACTAACTTTTGATCAAATGAATGAAATAGTGCAATTATGTGATAGATATGAAAGTCAAGATAGAATGAAGATTCTATGACTTACAAAGGTTTCTAATCTTTAGCTTGTGTTGTTCCCTAATTGAAAGGATGAAAATCTTGTTGGTGGGAATTTAAGCAAAAGAGCAAGAAAATGATGATTTTTCACTTTATGAAGTTTTGATCATAGCTTTGTAAAAGGATGGATTTTGTAATGAATTCCCAATGTGATGAGTTCTCTATTGCAGGATTTGATTTGGACGAGTAGAATATTCAATTGCAGGTTGGGGAATATAACAAAAACGAATACGTTGACTATGGTTATGCCTTTGAGAAAGGGCTCTTCTTTGAAAGAAAGCTTGTGAGTACAAAGGTTCTATAGCATAATCATCAGTGAAACCTCTAACACAATCATGATATCGATGAAGAAAGGTTCTATATTTGAGTAAAACTTTTTGGCTTTGATACAAGAATCGTCTTTTCGTCAATAGTTTCTTGTAGCTAAGGGGTTTCTTTGGCTTTTTGATTCTTTTGTGAATGGACTTCTTAACAAAAGTTGTGGATTTCCAATTTCATAACATGAGAGTAATCAAGATGATCACAAGTGTTGGATGATCTTAATTGAATTAATGTATTGAAAACACATCAAACAATTTGTAGAATAGTTGTTTTAAGTACTATGCTAAACATCAAGTGTATGATCAAAATGTTTTTCAAAAATTGTTTTAACAGGTTTTACACATGATAAGCACTTCAAACAGACTCACTCTTAGTTCTCAAGTAGGTCATCATAGTAATCAACAACCCACATCTTAAAACTGCATCGACTCACACAACCATGTCACCCCCGAAAGGGCGCCCGTATTTTTGTCTTTTCGAGGTGCGTACTCAGAGTGATGGAAGTGGATACCGGATCCCCTGAGAAAACAATCCTTGGCAGTTATATGGTGAGTATCTTGGGGGTAGATTCTTCCCTCCACTGCACTGTGATTATTATGACGTTCAAAAACTGACTTTGGTTAGATACTACACTAAGTTTGTAGTAAGGGTTTTTGTTCGGTGCGGCAAATGATAGACTCCCTCGAGAGACCTCTCTACCTTTAGAACAAAAGCTTTGGGGATGGTTATCAATGCACACTACCGTCAAAAGAGGGTTTCCCCAAATTTGCTTTAAATTTTAGAGTGGGGTGGAATAGCCTGGCTTTGGCTTGAACCCACTTGAGTCGTTCCTCTTAGGTGAGTACTTTTTCCCACAAGAGCAAGCTCTCTAAAAGGTTTTAATAAAGCTGGAAATTGCATAAAGGGAAATAGATGAGTTTGGCATTTTGATCACCCAGTTAAGGGGAGAGCATAGGCCTATCACCATTTAAGCAAAGCAATCAAAGATTCAGTTTTAAGCCCAAAATAAAAAAATTGCTATGCTAGGTGAAGATTTTGCTTCACAAAAACATGAAATTCATTTTTAGCCCAAAATTAAAAGTGAAGTGACTATCCTAGGATTGCTTAATTTTAATTTATGTGACTACCCTAGGATTGCTTAATTCCATTTATGTTTGTTACTGTCCCGCTTGCGTCGGATTCAGTCAAACTGTATTCAAATTACAATTTACAGTTTGCAGGTTTTTTTAAAAATGCGCTACAACAGAGATTATGGGCGTTGCAGGAATTATCATGGGCGCTGCAGGAATCATCATGGGCGCTGCAGGAATCTTCAATAGTGCTGCAAGAATCATTAATAGCGTTGCAGGAATCTTCAAGGGCGTTGCAGGAATTATTAAGTGCGCTGCAGGAATCTTCAAGAGCGCTGCAGGAATCTTCAAGGGCGCTGCAAGATGCCTTACGGGCACTGAACTAGGTATGAATATGGCTAAAGCGTGTTTCTTGCGCTAATCCGTTGTTTTTTGGCCGTAACCTGTCAAGAAAACCTGCAAAAAGATGTTAAAATTGGGGCAAGAGCCCCACGGTGGGCACCAAAAATGTGTATGTTAGATATGTGTGATCAAATTGAAATAAACAAACACAAATAATGGAACTTTAAACTGAAGGAAAGCTAATTAAATTGATTTCAAAAGAAATAAATGAAGCTTCTTCAGAGGCGTTCCATCTTCCTCTATCTCTAGAGATTTGTTCGAAGCTGCTGCTCTCAGATTGTGTAAGCTTGACTTCTCCAAATGGCAATCTACAGAATGAGTATGCAAAGTGATAGAGCTTCTCTATGCTATATGTTGGTGGAGGGAAGATATTGATACGGATATGCACAGGGGCTGTGGATTATGCACAGGGGCTATAAATTGAGGATGCTATGAAATGAAGTAAATATGCCATGATATGCTATGCTACTATGCTATGCTATGATGCTTGAATGCTAAAAGACTTATGCTATTACAATTTGGCTATAGTAATTCTATTGAAAGCTTCTCTGTGATTGCAAAGACCCGACAGTCCTTTTTATAGCTTTTTGCAGGAAAAATCCTGGCTAGAAAAGATCAACGGCTGTGAGGTTGTCTGGTAAGTTTGAATGGTGAAAGATGGAGAGGTTGAGAGGAAGATGGAAGAGGTTGGGAGGTTGGAGAGAAGAATGGAAGCTTGTCTTCAACCCACGGGAACAAGCTTGCACAGGAACAGAGAAATTTAATTTTCTGTTTTGGCAATTTGTTTCACGGTTGTTGAAGATAATGCAAATTAAATAAATAAATAAATAAATTTATTTAATTTCATTTGAGTTTGAAGAAATTAAATATTTTTGAAATATTTAATTTTAGAACTATAGAAGACTCAATTAAATATTTAGAATATTTAATTTGCAAATAGACTTTAGAAGAATTAATTAAATATTTTGGAATATTTAATTATAATGTGACTTTAGAAAAGAATTAATTAAATATTTGGAATATTTAATTGTAAATTGAATTTAGAAGAAAAGAATACTTAATCTTTATTTGAATAAAATATTCAAGCCAAGATTATTGATAATTAATATAAATAAATCGTAATGTTTATTTAATTAATTAAGAAATGAATACAAAAAGATGATTAAATAAACTTATTTATTTAATCGAAATGAAATAATGAACAATATAAATAAATTATTTAAATTTATTTATACGCAGATGGAATTCGGAGATTTAATTAAATATTAAAAATATTTAATTAATTACCAGACTATGTGATGTGACCATTGTTAGGTGTATACACTATTCTTTGAACTCACTCCAAGAATAAATAGAGTAGGTTGGTAAGTTAGAGAACCAGTCCCTTACATCTCCTTTCAAATATTGAACAAATGCTCTCATTATTACATCCTCATCATCTATCTCATAGTCATCCATTAAATTATTGAATTCTTGCGGATGCTTATTAGTTGAATCACTCTTTGTACCATTGAATTTTGGTAACTTATTTCTGATTTCAAGTGGAATAACATTTGGGTAACCATTAATTCCACTGAAATTGATGGCTCTATATCTTTCAGAGTTAAAACTTCTCTTACCATCTGACTCCATAGCTGATTACAAAACATGGTTGTACTAGGAACCATACAAAAGTGCATATATTGATGATATACTTTCTTACATCCTTACAAGCCTTTTCATATCAACTTTGTAGTTACAAAGGGTACTTTAAAGTTATTTTACAACATAATCTTAAGATTTTATAATGCAGATTTCTATCTCGATTTGCTTAAGACCTTCTAAATGAATTTATGCAAGGATACTTTATACTTTGCCTCATAATAGATGTTGTAATCTAGTAATATAGAAGTATGCAAAAAAATCACTACTATTCCCTTTCTTAGTGCTTATTCACTAAATAGGGAACCAAATTTTTCATGACTTTCAAATACGGTTTTCATATACATATGTATCCTTCTTGAAAAACAAAATATGGAGAATACCTAGATGTGTTGCAACTATTCTGTAGATTTTTTCTTCCTGACTGGAAATATTGTAAATATGAAACTTTCTTCACATCTTCAACAAGTTCTTTAGACAGAGTCGCCACCTCCTTTGTAGAGGATCAAACTTCAACAATATGAAGTTTCTTTCTAAGGGGAATTTCATTCTACGTCTTTTCCAACAATAGAGTCACACATAAATTCTTTGAAATTACTACAACCAAATCACTTCCAGGTCTGAATTTTTTTTAATATGTGAACTAGATGTTCAAATTCACTCTGTTGGTGACTCAGATGGGAAATAGTATTCATTAATTTTCAACCTATTGTTATAAATATTTCTTCAAGAGTTTTAATGACCCTTTGATAAGAAAAAATGCATCCAAATTTCTTAGTGCATCACCAACAGAATCGCCATTTTTGTTGGTTCTTTTTCCACCATAACCTTGAAATTCTCTAAAGAGTAGCCAACCCTTATGGTTAAGAATTTGTAGGGCTAGTGGCCAACACAATGAGTAAGGGATTCTGAGGTCTTTACTCCTACACTTTAGGCTATGTGGGACCTAGGAGGGTGTTCCTAATTATGTTCAAGTGAGGTACATCTAGTTGGTAACACATTTATACACAGATTGATTCCTATTTATTGCAAATAAACACACTTAACTGAAGATTTGGTAGACTTTTGAGAAAATGATTATCTATTTGCTAGGAATCAAGGGTATTTCAAACCCATGCATTATAATTGAAAATATTTTTAAATGAATGTTGTTCTCATTTTAAATCCATGGCCAGGTATGCCAATAGCTCATTTTCATGTAAAATAATCTAACAAATAGACCAGTGCTTCATCAATTGGGCAATGGAGACAAATATGCAAGAACTAGTAATATATAAGTTGTTTAATTCAGAAATTGGTGGACTATTTCCATAGTGCTTTGCAGCATGAAAAATGACAATGCTTGAAACATTACTTCTTACCAAATCCTATGCAATTTCACACAAATCTACAACCATCTTCAAGTATTTTAATCAACTCTTTGAGATAAAGCAAAAACAAAGCCATACATTCAATCAAACAATTGAAGATAAATGAGAACACCATTGATATTTTCATTTATAACTTGTAAGAAAGATACATAGGAGAGTATTTGTTTCTAAACTAAGATTTGTTTTGATATCAATAGCTTCTATAAAACTAAATTAAAACTGTTACATATAGGACTCATACCCAAGAAAATCTACTATTTTATTGATTCATATTTTCTACAAAATTCCTTTTCTAAACTTAGCTTTCCACCTAGACCATGTTGAGACCTAAAACTCTGACCCTTGTAATGAGTCGTGAAATCCCTTTTATAGAACAAGGGAGCAAAAAGCATTAGGCTTCATTACATTTACATTCCATTTAATTTTAAGATCATTTACACCAAAATTTGAGACATTCCTCAGTTAGTTACATATAATCATTACAGAATATGGAAGAGTAAAAGACCAAAATCTACATCCTTTGAATGAAGACCTGTTATCCCCTAAAAAGGAAAATTTTATTGTTGTAGTAGCATCGAATCACCTTTTCATTTTTTACCAAAGAAGATTATCCATTCATATCGAGTGCAAATTTTTTTATACCTCCCAGAATAAAGCATACCTGCCTCAAAGTTAGGAAGTATGACACTTCTCAAACACACCAACCCAAAAGATTTCCACATCAGCACTAAAAACAAAAACCCACAAACATGCTAAAGAGGAACATCCTGACAAGGTGGCTATGGTGTCATAAAAAAAAAAAAAGGGCAGATACATCACTCTAACTCATCAACATCAGAGTATGCTCGCCCACATCTTGTTCATGGTGGAACTGGAGGAACCGTCACCACCTCCTCGTCAGAGTCTTCAGAAGGTACCAGGGAAAGGGGATAATAGTCACACTCTGGATCAGTGTCACCTCCACTATCTGAAGGGCTATCAGAAACCTCAATGGGAGAATTATGTCTCCCTAGATAAGCCTTACGATACTTGCACCTTTTCCTTGCCTTCCTTTCATACTCAACCAACTCTTTCCCCTTAAACTTGATAAGTTCTTCTGAAACGATTTGGCTTCTCAGTTGGAAATTACTCCTTACACAATATTTCTTGATTTTCCTGTGTACCCTTCTACTCTTTGGTGTTTCAGGAGATCCCTATGTCTCAATTTCATCCTCAAGAGCATTTTCCTTAGATTCAAGCAAACTCAATCTCCTAGACCTTTGGACTGGCTTAACAGACTCGCTTGACTTACTCATATTCTCAATAACTAGAACAAGAAGACTCAGAAAACCCTCACTAATTTTTTTCTTGGACTACACTCAATTGTTAGTCTCTGAATGCAAATTTTGAATGAAAAAATATGGCCATCGGTCCTCATTATATTGATCCATGAAAGTGTGCCAACCATTAATACTCAAGAAAAGCTTATGTGCATGAGCTAAATCTCAGTCATTGATCACATAAATCAATGGATAGCCAACATGAGAGTAAGTTTTCATGAAAAAGCTTAATTGTGTGCTATTAATGCCTTTTCTTAATTAGAAAATCCCCAAGTAGATATACATCCACTTTGTACATACACATTCAACCACATACTTAGCATTAATTAAAACATGTCATGCCATAGTTACCCTCTCACCTGTGGGAATTAATACACTTGCACTTCATTACAACAAGACAAAGAGGAGTGATCTTGATTCAATCTCAAAATATTGGCCTGTACCCTACCTTGCTTTATTTTCACCTTCCCACATATACCAATAAGTGTCAGAGTTGATGGCCGAAATTCTAAACACATGCCTAAAGAATAATGTCAAAAATGGTGTCATTTTTATCACAGTTCCATCTTGGCTAAATTTAGTAGCATTCCAACTCCACTAGAGTCCATTGGAGCCTTTAGAATATTCCATGTGGCACTTTATGGAGCTCTTAGGGGTATGTGTAGGATCATGATGGGCCAAAAAGTGGCGATATGATGGGTACGTGTAGGGTGTGTGGTTGACAACTTTTTTTTACCCAAAATTGATGAAACAAAAAGGGTTTTTAAAGGAGATTCTCAACTTTCCACCAATATAAATTATGTTTTACTTTGAATTTAGTAAATAATTATTATTCATTTTCTATTTGAATTACGACTAAAGTCTTGATTTATAGGTTGATTGAAAAACAACTATAGCTTTCAAACAGTATCACATTTTTTGAATTCGAAACATGCATCACATTCTATGATTCACATACTATAGGATTAAAAAAATAAAAATTGAATTTCATGAAGTTTTGACCAAGTTAAGGTGGTCAAACATACGATTTTTTATATTTTTTAAAAGTTGTAATAAAAAATTCATAATTAATTATTTACTTGGAAAAAAATTAGAAAAAAATATGCATCACATCGGGACATGCGTCCTCTACTTATATATGAAATCTTATGAAAAAATATTATCATTTTATTGTGGTCAGGGTGGTCAGACAGACACCTATTTCTTATTTTTTCCCTGAAACTTAAGTACGACTATATTGAAATTTCAAATTTTCACCAAATAGATTTTAAAAAAATAAAAATAAACCTAGTAGTTTAGAAACTAAATTCAATTTTCTACAGATTCTATTCTTACATATTTTTGCAATAATATAGATAACTTATTCAAAATTTTACGTCAAGTTTCCTAACTCTGATTTTTTTGAATTTTTCACCACTCAAAGGCCTATTTTTTCCATGATGATCATGCACATACCCTTAGAATTCTTGCAAAATTCTAATAAAATCATGACCTGGATCATGATTATCAAGCTCTATGTTTTAGAGTGGGTTAAAGGGTTTGGTTTATAAACCCTAACCTTGTGAACGCTCCATCCTAAAACCCTTTATTGTTATAATTTTGCAATGACCCATTCCCACCAGGTACTTGTTGGATTAGTCATCACTTAAGCCTTTGAATGCGTCTGTTTACTGACCCCTCTAGCCTAGAAGAGATGGTCACCCCACGTATTATCCTGCACCAAATTTTGTAAAGTTGGGTGAAATATTTCTTTTTAAGGGACTTAAGTCATCATCCTCAAGGGTTTTATTACCATTGGCCTAGTCATGACCCCGCCTTAATACTAACATTTAGCATGTGCAAGAATATGGCCCGTTGGATTTTATTCCTCACCACCCATCGCACACCGCACGAGCATTTATGGATAGCTGCTAGAAGGTATGCAAGGTCCGTAAGATTTTGACATGTGTCCTTGTTGTATGGGGCTTGACCCTTGTACAAGTGCCTAGTAATGGGTATGTGCAGGATCATCATGGAAAAAATAGGCCCTTAAGTGGCGAAAAATTCAAAAAAATCAGAGTTAAGCAACTTGACGTAAAAATTTGAATAAGTTATCTATATTATTTAAAAAATATTTAAGAATAGAATCTATAGAAAATTGAATGTAGTTTCTAAACTACTAGTTTATTTAAGAAAAAAAATCTATTTGGTGAAAATTTGAAATTTCAATGCAGTAGTACTTAAATTTCAGGGAAAAAATAAGAAGTAGGTGTCTGTCTGACCACCCTAACCACAAAAAAATGATAATATTTTTTTATAAGATTTTAGATATAAGTAGAGGACTCATGTCCCGATGTGATGCATATTTTTTGTAATTTTTTCCAATTACATAATTAATTATGAAATTTTATTACAACTTTTAAAAAAATATAAAAAATCGTATGTTTGACCACCTTAACTTGGTCAAAAATTCATGAAATTTTTTTTTAATCCTATAGTATGTGAAGCATAGAATGTGACACATGTTTTGAATTCAAAAAATGTGATATTGTTTTAAAGCTATAGATGTTTTTCAATCTGCCTATCAATCAAGACTTTAGTCATAATTCAAATAGAAAATGAATAATAATTATTTATTAAATTCAAAGTAAAGCATAATTTATATTGGTGGAAAGTTGAGAATTTCCTTTAAAAACCCTTTTCGTTTCATCAATTTTGGGTAAAAAAGAAGTTGTCAGCCACATACCCTACATATACCCATCATATCACCACTTTTTGGCCCATCATGATCCTATACATACCCTAAACAATAATGGGGAGATACACACATGTGGTGCAACATCAGGGTTTAATCCTAACTATTCAATGCACATCTCACAACATTTAATCAATGCCTGCTAGACAACTTCCAAGGTATGCAGAAGGATGACACGTGGAGTTTCCACACCACTATGTAGAGTGTGGCAGAGCCCGTGGAATGAATGACATGGTTCCTAGTCAGCATTTTCTCATTGGCCAGAGGATGATGAGTTGTGGTCTTGGGTTTTCAAACCTAATTTGACCGCATCTTGGCTGCTCAATTTTCCATCTCATTCCAACATCGATGACCGATATTCAAAATAAAAAAACACGCATGTGTTAGCCATTTTGATCTGCAACTAGTGAGCATTAATGGCATGCTCTCTTCAGGAGTGATCAATTTGGTCCTAGTGCATGCATAAAATAAATTCCTAGCTATTATGAGGAATGATACGCAAATTTCCAAGTACCTGGGTGATTAACAGTGATGAAATCGACATCAGTGGTTAATTGTTTCCTTGAGCGTGCGACGTCAAAATTGATGATTAAGCAGTATCAGGCTTGCTTGATAAATACGAATGGAGTGATTTCCATTTTCACCATTGCAATCAATTGTTAGCATTTCTTTGAATTGTTTTAGAGGGCAAGGAGTGTTCCATTGTGAGTCTAAGAAACTGTTAGATGACGAAGATGAGCAATCTAGTCACTTCTGCAGTACCAGTAAGGAGGTTTCCAAGACTCAATGTGTAGAAACCCTAGGATGATGCCTCTGTACATGAGCAGAATGTGCCTAAATAGGTCCCAATTTTGGAGAAGAAAGCCTCTAGTGAGAAGTCTTCGTGTGCTCCCACCAAAAGCAGTAGACGGTTGAGGAGCCAGGGTGTCACTACAGAAAAAGTGGAAGAGAAAGGCAAAGAGCCCACACTGTTTGCACTAGGAGTACGCAGAAAGATAAGGTATGGATGCAAATCTTATGGGAGACAGAGTTCTCCAATTTCTATCATGGATAGCCCTTTAGACAATGCAACAGAGATAGACTCAGGATATCAACAATATCTTAAGATGTTGAATCAATCAGTCACCCTGAGATTGGAAGTATTGTCAGTTCCACCGATATCTATGAAAAATCCGAGCGAGTGACATGGCTTTGTGCCAGGTAAAGATAAAGATGAGGGAGTAGAAGTTTATTCTTCACCTCCTGCAAGGATGCAAAGTGGATGCATGTACTGTGGGTGTGGTTCTGGTGTTGGTCCTTCTTCTGGTTAAAAGAATTGGTGTCTCAGTTTTCATTCTTGTGTTGGTTGATAAATTTTTTGGGGTGTTTGCTTCTATTCCTTGCATGGGTTTTTGTGTTCTTGGTTTTCATGCTGATTGTGGACATCCAAGGCTATGTGGACGTGGAATGTGAGGCTTAGCTAGCGGGTAAAGGAAAATTTTGGTGGTATTTACATTTTCCTTTTGATGGTGGTTATCAATTTTGTCTCCCCGTATTCAATCAATGATTGCAGGTCACCATGTGGGGATTTTTGAAATGAAATTAAAATTCAATCTTAAATGAAATATTTAAAAATATAATTGCATTTGAGTCGGATGCTTGTTTCTCCCTTGTACTATAAAAGGGATTTCATGGCTCATTGCAAAGGGTTCTGGTTCTAAAATTTTGAGTCTCGTATATACTCTAGGTAGAAATTAGGTGTAGAAAGCATGCCAATGAATAGAACAATTGAACTTTCTTGGTTTCGAAGCATATATGTAATAATCTTAAAGTAGTTTTACATAAATTACTGATATCAAAACAAATCTTATATCCCAAGCATTTACTCTCCTTTTGTAAATCTTTGCAGGTTATGAATGAAATATCAATGGTATCTTTGTTTGTCATCAAATATTCATTTGAATGTGTTTCCTTGTTTCTGTCTTGACTCAATGAGTTAATTAAATACTTGAATAGGGTCACATATTTGCAAAGGATTTTGTAAGAAGTCATGTTTTAGGAATTGTGAGTTTTCATGATGCAAAGTATTGTGAAAATAGTCCATAATCATCAGAGTTAAATAATTTATGTATTACTAGTTATTATATGTTTGACTCCATTTCCCAATCGATGAAACACTAGTCTATTTACTAAAGCTATTTGCAATTGAAGTATGATGATGGTCTACCCAATCATGGATTTAGAATCAGAGCATAATTCATTTAAAATTTGTTAACTACGAGGAATGTGCTTGAAATACTTTCTTGTTCCTAGCAAATAAATGACTATTTTCTCAAAGATCAGCCAAAATTTTAGTGGATTATGCTTATTTTCCTTTATAGGAACCCATCTGTACATTGAAGTTTTCTCAATCAAATAGATCAAAATGAACACAATTTGGAACACCCTCCTAGGTCTCGTAGAGCCTAAAATGAAGGAGTAGAGTCCTTAAAGAACTTTACTTGTTAGTTGGCCATTCATCTTAGGGATTCTTAATTATAGGAGTTGGCTACTCTTTAGAGAGTTCTAAGGGTGTACTAGAAAAAACACCAACAACACTCACCCACTTTCCCATTGAAAACATGAGACACAAGTGGGCTCTTCATGGGATGGCAAGGAGTGGTTAGGATTCATCCATGTCACTCGCCATTGACCGTCGATCTCCCTTTTTATGAAGCAATCACCATTTGCAAAGCTTGGTGGGTCCCTGCATGGGGTGATAGATGTTGTCTTTCCTACTAGCCCATGTGATTATTTTATTGAAGAAAGAAAATAGACGGGCGCACGAGGAATGGTCCTGATGAAAACATGTGTTGTGGTGCCAACCGTTGATCTATCTTTAAGATACTTCTGCTGGACCTTTGAAAGTAATGGTCTCACCACTAAAATGACACATGGAAGCCACCCTCCAGCCCATTCAAAATTTTAATGAACAATAAAATAAAATAGGCATGTGGGGAACAGTCAAGATTCATCTACAATGATTGAACGATCATCTCAAAACTGCAATCTGCACATGCCACAAATCTTAATTTTAAAGGGGGGCACTACTAGTCCCATGAGAACTTGACCCTTAAGAATGAAGCTAAAGATTCAAGTCATGAAAATAAAGTCCAATCATAGGAAAATTTGAATGCTGAAAAGGCACTTGGGGACCAACAAACCTAAACTCAAGGGGCTAGTTAAAATATCGATTTTAATGGCATAAGAGGCAATTTGAATGACCAGATACTAGGAGCATCAGGTCAATGCAAAATTAGAATGACCAAGGGTTTTTGGACTCATAGGTTAATTGTGAGGGGTTTTGGCAACACAAACCCTAAAACAGTGATAAGGAACATAACCCTAAGCCTAAAAATGAGGGTCTAAGCAAAGTATGAAAACTTTTAAGATGGAATTCAGAGAATTTTTTGAGGGGTTCCATCACAATGCATGTGAGATGGATGAGGTTTCCTATTATGATGATATGTATGAGTATGCAAGATGAGTATGTTGATGTTTTATGAATGCAAGATGGATGCATTGATGTTTTGGTGAATGAAATGATACGGTGAAGAAGATAGAAGAAAGAGAGGGATCAACCCTTGATTCTGAGAAGATGCAAAAGTCCAACAAGTCTATGAGTCATCAAGAATTTATTAGATATGATGATGAATGATGATGGTGTTGCTTATCAAGGGATTGGGGATGTAAAGAGCATAACTTTCCTTATGTTTGATAACACACATAGATACGATGTATCAAGGTATAAACAACTAGGATAGTGTGTGTGTCATAGAAAAAAGGACCCTTTGCTTGACATGGGAATAATTCAAGATAAATTGACTTAATGAGGCCTTGATTTAGGTGTTGTGAGGCATTTTATGCATCCACACTAGGTCTTGGACCCTTATTAATTGAATGATCTTTTAACGATGTCTTGTAAAGGTGTTGTAGAGTCTTGTAATGGACTTTCACGCTTTTCTAGACCTAATGAACCCATTTCTCCCTAATTCAACATTATAAAATATGTTTAATAACATCATTACATTAATCTAGATGGTTCTTAAATTAAATTTAATGATAAACTAGTGTTGTAATGTGCCTTGCACATTCACATTGGTTCTTGTGCCTTTCTAGGCTACGTGGACCTCATTTTAGTGTTGTAAAGTGTATTAAATCACACTTTCACATTGATTTTTGTGTCCCAAGCCCTATTTGACATTTACATCATCATTAATAGGTCCCTATTAACCCATATTGTGAATCCTGAGGCCTAAATTGATCAAATACCTGAAAAAGTTGCAATTTAAACCTTATTTCCTTATCTCCTAGCTTCTTACTGTTGGAATGGCCCCTGTGGGACACATTTTCCATGCATTAGTTAGCTTGCATTCTAGAGTTTCATTTTTTCATGAGTAAAAGTGCATAATAGGTTGCATTTTTGTATCTTTAATCATTGGAAAGTTTTGAATTTCTACATTTTTCATTTAGCTCTGCATGATAGCACTCAAAATTCAAAAAATCAATCACAAATTTATGAAAATTTTGAAAAAAAGTCCATACTGGGAGTCATTCATTACCTTGGGCGAATCAGTCCCTTCTGACCACTGAAACAACATCTTACAGAACTCAGAAATTTGTTTTTAGGCTTTTTTTTGTGCCTTAACCTATATATATCAGTTAGTTGCATTTTTGTAGCATGAATTTCACTAGATCTCACTTAAATTAGATCATTTCATGCATTGTTTCATTTCACTTTTGCATTCACAACATTTCATTTTCAGTAAGTTGCATTGTGTAAATAGAAAATTAGCTTACATAAAAACTGAAAATTGCATTTCCTTTTAAGTCATTGCATTGTACTTTCTTTCCTTTTCATCATAGCATGTTTTCTTTCAAGAGATGTTGCTTTGATTTTATTAATAGTGGATTGTATAAGTGCAACATTCCCTCTTATGAGTTCAATTTTGATTACCACAATGAGGACTTTAAGAAACATGAACAAACCATAGGTATAATCCTTAATCTTACATTTCCCATTGGTGTGGATGGTAGTATAGACAATTGAAACAATCATACTTGCTCTTCTCCCAATACCTTTCCTATTAGTGACAAAGGTATATTGGTGCAAGAAGTCACAAGCATTAAGGGTCTTGATTGTCCACTTCCTTATTCCCCTTTGGGTGATGTTAGACAACAAGAACACAAGGTCATAGACACATTCCTAAACATCACCTTACCAATTCTCCATAGTCATGCCAATCAATCTTGTCACTCTCCTAATATCCCTCCTCGATGTAAAGATGATAGGTTGGTGTTAGAAGATATCCCTATTAAGAATCATGACACCCTTGATCCTCCCTTTCCTAATGCTCCTCCCATTTTGGAAAATCTATTTGAAAATCATAATGGTCCTTCTCTTGATGCCTCTCCCACTTGTGATGAAGCTAGGACCTTGCAAACCTCAAACTTGCATGAACACATTACAAGCTCTCCTAGTATGATAGATAATGTGGAATAGGAGAATGTGACCTTTGAGAAAACCAACAATCAAATACAATTATCCCCTAATCTCCCCACTATCAATAATCAAACACATTCAACCATTAATAACTCCCTTAGTGATGATCAAGTTATTTTGGATGAACCAAACCTTAATTTTCATGAACATGTGGTTTGTTGTTCCCCCAAGAACTCTCCTTCTAGGGAGGATATTATGACCCAAGAAAAAGATAATATCCCCTTCAAAGACAATGAAAAATCTCACTTGTTACGGGATGTTAACAATATTCAACCTCACTACATCCTTTACCCACCCTCGCATAAATTTCATCCTTCCAACAACCGAGTTACAATACCATTGCTCATACATATAACACTTGAAATAATTCACAACCACTGCAACCAATACCACCCTCTTTACCCTTACCTAATCTGTAGAGTGCTCCTCGCTACATCCCACACACAAAGGAGTATGATCTTGTTGAACAATTAAAGAATACTCCTGCAAAGATTTCCCTTTGGGATTTACTTCAAAACTCACCAAACTACAACAACATTCTTCAAACAGCCTTAAAACAAATCACAATTCCTCCTGGTACCACTTCGAATGATGTGGCACCTCTCATCCAGAAAAAGAAACTTGACATTACCTTCCATCGACATGAGCTCCCTCCTTGGAGTTGCGTAAATAACATGATGGCTTTATGATAATTGCTCGATTTAATCGAATAGGTATCAAACACACTCTCATAGATAATGGTTTTTCCTTTAATGTGTGTGGTGTGAGTCTCCTTGGTTGATTAAAAGTTGATAGGTCACAAATAATACCTGATTCTATCTCTATTCGAGGATTTGATAATACAACAAAGCAACTGCTCGGTGTAATCACTTTTCCTATTACGGTTGGGGTGGTTACCTTGAAAACTCCTATTCATGTCATGCCTTATGATCTTTCCTATAATGTTCGTTTAGGTAGACCATGGATTCATGAGATGAATGCAATTCCTTCAACCATTTATCGTATAATTAAATATGTTTATAACAATAACATTTATCAAATTGAAACATATCCCGAGCCTAAAATTTTCTTGCATCTGGAAAAAAGGAGCTACAAGTCCTTTTAAAACATTGATTCCAACATCCAATATAGACCCTCTTGAAATTGAACATAACGATATGGAATCGGTATCTAAATTATTTGGTGATGATTGGGGATTCTTAGAATTCACACCCTCATTTATGGGTGAATACATACTCACACAAAAGAAAGATGCAAAATGAAAACAACCAACCATCATGAAAATGAAAAATTTGGATAACCTTTTGAAAGCATCCACCTCAACCACTTTAGACAATGCCACAAACGCCACAATAACCCTTGATGAACACAATAACGAACAACCACCCAATTCCAAAGTAATGAAGAAGCTTTATGGAAAATGATATGAACTCATTAAATAACAAGGATATAGTGGAAAAGGATGTGATGTTCGAGAACATGGTATCCACAACCCTATAGAGCTTAACGCACAAAAAATAACTCATGGTCTTGGCTATTGTCATGTGATCGAGATCGCCAAACCCTCACTCAACATCAATAACCGCACACAACACACTTCTAAATCATCCTTAACAACTAATGGTCTTGAACATCATCCTTCATCAAAAATTCCACACATAATTACACCTTCGCTTAATGTCAATGTCATCTTGCAAAATGTTCATGATTCGACTTCGTTAGATTTTATACCTTCCTATAATGGGAAGCATAAAATCTCGCAATCTAGAGACACTTGTGTAAGTATGGCATCTACTACTAAGCAAGATGTATCTTTGAAAAAAACCACAAGACCACCTTCTCCCATTGATCAAGAAGGTATCTTGTCAAGACACCTTCAAGATCATTTGATCACCCTCCCTTGAAGAACTCGAAAGAAATGTTATGACAAGACTTCATTTTTCACCTAACGTAGAGTTCATGGACATTCCACTAATGAATGCAAAGATTTGAATCGTAAAATCCAACATTTTCAGTAGTATGGTATGCTTCCCTATGTGGGGGCACCTAGTTCCTCTAAGTGTCGTTGATTTTCACTCTAGCATCCATTTCATCAACAATCTCAGCTCACCTTTGTCCTGCACTAAGTGGGGGGCAAAGCGTTAGATATCCTTATCCCTTGTATGTCACTTGTTGTCTCTTTCGACTACTCGTTAAATTTTCATGAACATATAAGAGCAAGCTTGAGATGTGAACGACATGTCTTACGATCGACTCGCATGTGACATACTCCCTTTCTTTGATTTTCCTTGACATGACGCAGCCTAACTTCGAAACATATGACTTGGCATAGGGCTTTCCAAGTTGGCTCTCATGTCTTCCTTTCCTTTGCTTTCTCTTTCCTTCACTACTTTAAATTAATTGCTCACAGAATGATGTGTAGCAATTTCTTTAAAGTAGGGGGCATCCATTACCATTATCCATTTGCATTCTTGGTTCCTAGTGTAGCCTTGTCATTTATATAATGCATTCGTTACTTTGTGGATGACATTGGGTGTAATTTCCTCCATAAGTGTGATCTATCTTAGCATATTACATTCCTCTTGGTGGTCTGATGTGACGCACTGTATCCCCTAAGTTGTGAATATAGTATTCTTTGATTGGTCCTCTCTTGGAGACATTAGACACACTGTTCCCTAAGTGACTGACCTTTCATAAATTGAACAAGACTCCTTTGAACATTTTACACTTTTACACTTTACATTTCAACACTTTACATTTTTTCATTTTACTTTTTTGCATCTTTTGCCACCTTGCATAACACAACTTGCATGTTTGTGGTACCCTTTCTTTTTGTTTATGAACATTCTTTTTCCTTTATGGCACATTATTAAAGTTATCAGGAGGTATAACTTTGATATGGTTGAACGGGAAGCCCACCTAATAGCATGACTTTTCCCCATAGCCACCTTTGTGTTTTTGAGTGCATACCAACTATTGTATGTATCTTACCTTTTGGGCTTTCTCACCCCGCGGACAATCAGAAATTCCATGGCCCCAGAGTGAGTATGTTGTGGCCTTCTCACCCCATAGATGACCTAAAGTTATGTGACCCTAGAGTGAGTACATCATCTCACATTTCATTTTCATCTCGCCTTTGCATGATTTTGTATCTTGATGCAGGTTTGACGTAGGATCTTGGATCTTGGGGGCTTGCACAACCTCCTTTGATCTTTTCCATTCTTTTTCATCTTCATTTGTACATTTGGATCTCTCTTGAATGTCTACTTTAGTGTGAGTTGGAAATAGGTTCATCCTCTCACTATAGTGGGGGATAAATGTGTCATAGAAAACAAGGACCCTTTGCTCAGGTGACATAGGAATAATTCAGGATAAATTGACTTAATGAGGACTTGATTCAGGTGTTGTGAGGTATTTTATGCATCCACACTAGGTCTTGGACCCTTATAAATTGAATGACATGCTTTTAATGATGTCTTGTAAAGGTGTTGTAGAGTCTTGTAATGGACTTTCATGCTTTTCTAGACCTAATGAACCCATTTCTCCCTAATTCAACATTATAAAATATGTTTAATAACATCATTAAATCAATCTAGAAGGTTCTAAAATTAAATTTAATGATAAACTAGTGTTGTAATGTGTCTTGCACATTCACATTGGTTCTTGTGCCTTTCTAGGCTATGTGGACCTCATTTTAGTGTTGTAAAGTGTATTAAATCACATTTTCACATTGATTTTTGTGTCCTAAGCCCTATTTGAAATTTACATCATCATTAATAGGCCCCTATTAACCCATATTGTGCATCCTGAGGCCTAAATTGATCAAATACCCGACAAAGTTTCTATGTAAACCTTATTTCCTTATCTCCTAGCTTCTTAGTTGTTGGAATGGCCCCTGTGGGACCCACTCGTTGTGCATGGTGAATCAGTCCCATCCAGGTGAGACCCATTCTCCATGTGTGGCGAATGAGTCCTATTTGGCCCCATTTTGACCTTTGAGTAGGAAAAAGTGAAATTTAAAGTTTAATTTCACTACATGTCAGCCTGTGATGAGGTATAATAAGGATACTAAGGCACAATTTTTTATAAATAAGTGTTTTTTATCCTCATTTTACATCTAACAACTCATTTTTACATCTCTCATCATTAATTCATCATCTATCTTCTCATCCAAGTCATGAAACTTAGGGTTTTATCTTTGTAAGTCATTGAGAAAGCTTCTAAGGACATTCAAGGGATGAATCTTCATGTATTGTTGTGGAGTTTCAAGATAAATCATCATGGTGAGGTAATCAATTCCGTTTTGTATGTTTCATTACTTCCTTTCATCATTTTGGTTTAATTACCTAAAAGGGGTTTGACCAAGGCAAACCCCCATGCCCTAACATTCAACATATCTCTCTTTTGTCTTGTTTGTATGCAGATTTAGGACTCTTGGAAGCTTACAAATAATTGAAAATCAAGTTGAAAAGTCATTCAAGTCATCTCTTCATCATTCAAGTCAAAGAATCAACAAAAAGTCACTTTTACATCCGAAATCTGACAATTTCAAAAGCAAACACCTGTAGGAAGCAGAAGTGCAGATCTAGCTTCACAAAATCTACTCCTGATTTTGTAGATTTTTGTAGGTGGACTAATTCACCACCAATGGAAAATGAGTCCCATTTATAGGCCTGAAAAGTGTTTTTGTCAGAATTCAGCTCCTAACAGTGAGAAACCTGTTTCTGGAACTTTTCACCAAAAGCAGGACTGATTCGCCATGTATGGCGAATCAGTCCCAATGGTCATTAATAGTGGTTTCTGGAACATTCCAGAACCTTCCAGCAATAGTGATATTCATCCACGTGTACTCTGTTCAATTTCATCAACTTTTGTTTTCATTTGTCTAGGTTTCTAGTTCATATTTACAATCAACATTGTGTTTTTCAACATTTTGTATTAGATTAGTTTACATTCATTTATTTGCATTTGTAAGCATTGAAATATATCCACACACACTTCACATCAATTTCCCATCCATCCTTACATTAATCTTGAATGAAACCCTATGCATTTTGACCCAATCCTTCCCCTTTTAGGTGAAAACCCCTAAAAGAGCAAGGATTAGTGGTACCAAAATATTTCGTTTTAGTGTGGTATCTAGTGCGATGGAATTTGACTCAACAAATAGATAGGAGTATCCTTGTTCACACCTGACATATGAAACCTTGTTAGAGTGTAATTTAGATATTTCAAACATATCGGACGAAAACACAAACAGGCAGAACCTCCCAATGTAATAGTCAACAAGATATCCAAAACATCCTCCCTACATACCAAACACAATTAGCATGACCAAGGCTATATTGCAAGAATATCCAACAAAAATAGCAAACAAAAGATAATTTTCAATTCCCCATTCCTTTCTATCTAAATCATTTTGATTAGACATCATCAAGAGGTCATTGGAATGAGCAAAATAAGATAAATCAAAAGAAAATATCAAGTAAATAAACAAGCTAATGTTCTTCATACCTCTAGCTAAAGGGATGTGTTTTGCTTAGGATAAGTATCCAAATTGATTGCCAAAGATAATGCCCATTGTAGGAAGGATGCATCCTAGGACATGTTAGTGGATGGTGGAAAATTGATATGTTATTTTGAAAAGGCCGTTGATATAAGGTTTGATTGACATGTTTGAGAATGATCAAGAGCTTGATTTTTCATTTAAAAGTTTGTTGTTTCGATTTTGATTTTGCATTTGAAATTTTATTTTGCTGATTGTTGTGGTTGTTTCTTGTTTGTGTTACCAAAGGGTGAGTGTGGTGATTTGTTTATTATGGATGAGATTATTGCAGGTGAAAGTAAAATGGGATAGATGGATTTTTTCAAATATTTGGATGTTTTTTATGTTTTTGAAATGCTATGAGGCTGTTTTTTGGATTTTTGGGTTATTTATTTAAATGTTTTTGTATTTTGTGTCTTGGGGCTCATCAATGATGGCCTTGCCTACATTTAAGCTCAGAGATGACGTAGTTTGGATACCATGTTTTTTATGTTTTCTAACTTTTTTGACCTATTTTGGGATTTTGATATGTTTTGAATGTTTTTGGATTTTCACATGATTTTGATGATTTGGATAAGGATATGTGTGATGATATCAGTGATCTATTTTGGATTTGTTGAAAAACAAGCTAAGGTTGATTGAACTGATTGATGGATTGATGATGATAACATTATTGAGGATACACAATGATGCAGGGATAGTGTTAAGCAACATGAGGATTGGGAAGGATACCCCAAGATGATGATGGATTGATTGGATTTGATTGATCAATATTTTGAAGCTTGATTTAGAAATTTTTTTTTTTTATAATAATTTGATGTGACGTTGAAGTGTAAATTAGATTGTTTGGATTGATGTTCAATGAAAGATAAAGCTTGATGAGGAACATATTCTTGTCAAAATATGCCATGGGTTTGTGATTTAGATTTTGGCTCGCAAATGCTTTGACCAATTTAATTTTACGTTTACCAATGTTTGGATCACCACATAAGTTGGAAGATATAGATCAATATTTATTCTTGAAGCACGATGTAAATATCTACCCCAAGTGTCTAGCAATGTATGGAATGCTATTGGTGGATGCTTGGATGGATGTAAGGATGGAGAGATATGATGAGAATGTAAAGGATTCCAAGGATTATCTTATTATAAGATAAGGTGTTCAAACAGAGGATGCACATTTGGATAGTGTTGCATGGCTTAGATAATGTTGGGTGGGATAGGATCAATGAAAATGACTCATGTCAAGATGTTTACCATAAGCAAGTGTAAAGTGTACACCAAAATTTGTCAAGATCAAGATAATTTGGAAGATGGATGTAGATGGATGAAAATGGATTAGATAAATGGTTCATGGATGAATGGTTTAATTATGGATTAAGATGGATGGAATGCTGGATTTATTATGGATGAGATAAGATGCTTTCACCTGAACTAGCACACACAGATGCTTGATTCTACACATGAGGTCTATTTTCTAAGTTTTCATCATGGTATTTGTCCAAAGCACCACCATAGTGGTTTTCACTGGAGGATGACTTTTTATCTTTATTATTTTCATGATTTTTTTTTATGCTTTTATGTTTTTGTTTTTAAAGATTTTAAGTTCATGCTGAACCACCTAGTGGTGTTGATGTAAATGCTTCTATCATAATGTGCCATCGATATCCTACTTGAAGAAGCTTCTTTGCTAAGATACGCGCATTTGAATACAACTTTTGAGATTCCTGATCCACTTTGTTGATACCGGAGTTAACTTTGTCTCTGTGCACACATCATGATAGAGTTCCTTTTGAATCCTTATGATGAAGGGTGGATGCAAATACATGGTTAATGTGAGAATTGGATATTATAGTGTAGTAAAATTCATACAGTTGCATTTTCACACTTGTTTGGGCCCGCCTTTCTTTATTTATCCTCATTTATGTCTTAATTGGTCCTATTTTTCATTCAAAAGAACTATGAATTACATCTTTTTTTGGCTAATCCCAAAATTCTCTGATGCATAAATGATAATTTAATGATTTTATTTTTGTCTCCTTTATTTTTAGGTTGGGAATAAAATGCCACCTAAGGCGTTCTTTTTCCCCAAAGGTCTCGGGACCCTGATTTTGAGGCATCTTAATTGGGCCCCTTTTTGGTGTCTATGCCCCAAGTTTCATGACTTGGGACTAAGATGCCACCTAGGGAATCTTAGTCCTCCTTGAGTCATTCTCAGGATTTAATTTCAAATCTTGGTAGGATTTAGCATCCTTTATTTAATGATTTCCTATGTCAGCTTGGTGTGGTGTAATTTTAGGATATTAAGCATGAATAAGTATAAATACAAGGTTCCTCTAGTCATTTTCATAAGAAGCATCCAAGTATTTTGTGAGAGAATTCCTAATAGCATAATTGAGTTCACAATAGCATTCAAGAGCATTCTATCAAGCATTTGGAGCCATTATCAAGATTTAAGCATCATATCAAAGAGCTTCTTGCATCATGTGTGTTGTTGTGCTAACATTTGTGATGTAGTGTTTTGATTCAAGCAAGCAATCCAAGCAAGATCTATCAAGCATTCAAGATCCATATCCATTGCATCCATTGCACACAAGTTTTTAGACTTTACAACAAGGGTTTTGGTGAGTTGTAGCATTACATGTTCATTCATCATTTTGGTGCAGGGGCACCATGGGAATTTTGGTCTTTAATTTGATGTAAATAAGTGTCTAAGTTTGGGTTTGATGTTATTTATCACACTTTGGATGTAATAAGGTATAATTGAGACCATTTTTGATGTATTTAGGTCATATAGGGTCATTTAGTTGAGTTTTTCCAAGTTGTGAAAATGTTGCAAAAAGTTGCTTTGCAACTTTGCAGTTTTTTCATTTAAGGAAGTTGAATGGTCAACTTTTTGAAAATTGGTTGGATACCATTGGTTTTTAGTTTTAACATGTTTAAAAAGGCCTCACAAAATTTGAGGCAACTGTTGGAAGTTATTTTTGTGCATAAGCACTACAAAAAGCTCTATTTTCTGTTGATTTTATGAGTTTTTCTATGTTTCTGAGTTTTGTATGGCTTCGTACACTCACTAAGTGACATGAACTAAATTGGCATCTATAGAGTAATGTATCTTCTTTGATTTGGCTATAGTGTTGTTAATTTTCATTGAGAAATAAGGTAGTTTGAGGAAATATTCTACACAACGCCTGTAAACCCTAGGACTAAGGCTTTGTGACAAAAAAAATGATTTGCAATTCATTCCACCATTGAAATTTAGCCAAAATCGGTCGAATGGAGGGGTTGAGTGTTTTTTTAGTGATTTTCAATTTGTTTGAGCAAGAGATGGAGTTTGGGGCAGATTGGAGTTTTTCCTAGCCTAACATCTTCATGTGTTAGGCTTAGGAATGTTAGGCAGATTTGAGATTTTGCAAAATAACAAATTTTTGATGAGTTGTGGTGAAATAAATTACATATTGAGACCATATATGATGTGATATAACTTCTAGAGTGGTGGTTTGAAGATTGGGGTTTGAATTTGATATACTTACTTTGGAAAAATGACCTAATTTGGCTTGGAGTAGCGTAGCAGATCTAGTTTGAGGAAGTTGTTCCAAAATAACCCTATTCTCAAATGAGATATTTTGTAAAGGAGACTAATGGGTATTTGAGATGGTCAAAGTTTTGTGGCTTAGTGGCCTTCTTTAAAAGATATGCCTGAAAACCTAGGTTTGGAGACCTAGAAGGAGAATTGTGAAATTGGATGAGAAACCACCCTAGTTAGGGTTTGAAATATTGAGGAAGTGTTTGAATTAAGTTGTTTGAACATAATCCACCATGATATGCATAAAATTTCCCTTCATTTCTTTATTTCATTTCCAGGTTTAATTACCAACAAGGGGTTTGACCAAGGAAAACCCCCATTCACTAACAAACAACAAGTTTTTCCCATCTTGCATATTTGTTATTGTAGATTTAGGTTAAAGTCTTGAAGATCATTTGGAGTGAAAATTTGTATTACAAAGTTTTCATCTTCACGAAAACTCACCTACAAGTTGAATCCAAATGTTTCAGAACCTGATATCGAAGGAGAAGTTGGTGCAGACCTTGGAGCTCAGGATCACATTCATGGTTTTTAGAAATTCAGAATGGGACTAATGTGCCACCTTGGGCATATTAGTCCTTCTAAGCATATTTTTTAGAGATTCCTTTAGATTTGATTCTGACATCTGAAGACTTCACATCTGCCTCAAAAAATAGCAGTGGGACTAATATGCCATCTTGGGCGTCTTTGTCCTCCTTGGCATTTTTGGACAACTTCTTTACATTTTTGGAATCCTCAGAACATCTCCAGACTTCCCAGGTACACACCTCCTAACTCTATGTTGCATATTTTTATTATTTGCATCTCTCATTTAGCTTGCATAACTAGGTTTTGTAGGTTGAATGTTCATTTTTCTTTTCCAAGCATTTTCTTGGTGGTGAACCCCTTAAAGCTAAAAAATCCCTCTCCTAGGTTCTTATTAAGATTTGACTCACCTTGCGAGGTTGCTAGTTAATCCAATTAGGACTCCTAGGACATTCGTGAATAAATTAATAGGAGAAAGTGTGATATCTATATATATCCACCCCTATTTTTCCTATTGTTCATTTTGGTGAACCCGACCTTTTTGAGCATTCATTTCTCATTTTGGAGTCCATTAAAGTCCTTAGGTCTAGATTGCATTCATCCTTGCATTACATTTTGCATTAGTGAAATTGCACCTAGGGTTTCTTATATTTGCATTAGTGAAAGTGCATATAGGTTGCTTTTTTTCTTTCTTGCATCATTTAATTTCATTCAAAGACTCAAAAGTGCATTGTTCATCATCTTAATTTCATTTTGAAACATTCTTCTTCCATTCAAAATTAAAAAAATTGTATTCAATTTCTTGTTCCTAGTTACTTTTTCTTGCACTCATTTGCATATTTTTTTGTTTCTAAACATCAACATCCTGAATAGGAAATCTGTAAACACTATAGACATTCTAGAATTTACTATTTTTCTACAAAAACCCTCTACTATAACTAAAACACCCTTCCTGGTGTCTTAGTCCCTCTCAATATTTTTTTCTCAGAAGTCTCTCTCTACTATGTGTTGTCTCTTTCAGCCTCTGGAACTTCAGAATCTCACTAGGAGGACCAAGACACCCAGGTTTCTAGCATCTTAGTCCCTGTTGACTTTGACTCTCAAATTTTTAGGGTCTGAAATTTCTTTTCTATTTTTATGTGGGCTACCTTCAGTTTTATGTTTTAGTTTCCAGAATTGTTATTCCAATTTCTTTCATTTCAAGTGTAATTGCAAGCATAGGATATTGTGTTCATTGCACTTTATGTAGTTTATCCCTTGTATGAGCTATAGTACTTAGTGTCCTACTCCTAATACTGTGGTTAGATGAAGTTTGAGACTCATGGCATCCCACGATAAAACACTCATTGTGGATCTTGGGTTATCAAGCTCTCTTACTTCTGGTGTTGGCATTAGTTCACTAGGTATAGAACATACCTTTGATACCTCATTTTATATGCCTACCTTACCTACAAGTGCTATGCCAAGTGTTTAAACAATGGTTGACCACATCCCTCAAGAGAAGATAATGAAAATGCATAAAGATCTAGCCCACTTACAAGATAGTGTGAGTACTAAAAACATTTCCAACACTGTTATACCTACCATAGATAGTATTCACTGCATGATGGAAAGTGATGAAGGACTGGAAGTTGTGCATAACCTAGCTCAAATCTTTGGAAAACTTCTTCCTCCCACCACTAATGGTGCTCAAGCTTCAAAAAATGTTCCAAACCAAGGAGGAAATCAAACTCCTCCCTCTACAACCATAACCTCAATTCCCACCTATACCAATCCCCAAATGACCAAAACAATGCAACCAACTAGTAGCATCATTCCTACCTCGAACATTTCCACTAGTACTCCTTATACCTATGTGGCATCCAATCTTATATCTCCTCTTGTAAGCAATTCTTTCTTTGGTCCTTCTAGCATATACATACCACCACCATATTCATCTCCATCACACACTACAAGCAATGATCCTATCATAACCATCTCTTACAAATTGTTTCATCCATTGAACATCAAGTTTCCACCATAAATCAAAATCAAAATGGTCCACCTTCATACTATTTCCAGAGCAACCCACTATCCTTAGAGATATTGAGAAATACAGTGCCATAAGGTATAGAGATCCCTTGATTTGAGAAATATGGAGGGAAGGGAGATCCTGCTAATCATGTTAATTCCTTTACTGCTTTGTGTAGTGACTTTATCCTTGAGGACAAAATTTTGGCTAAAATTTTTCCCCGATCCTTGAAAGACATTTCCTTGGATTGGTTTTCTGCATTACCGAATAACTCAATTCGTTCATTCAATGAACTTGTTGAAGCATTTATTAACCATTTCCAAGTGCACATGGTTCTTGAAATGACACTAGCCGATTTGATGAGATGTAAGCAAAAAGAGGGTGAAAAAGTCGTTGACTTTATTTCATGCTACCAATCACTTTATTCCCAAATTAGTGTGAAGATTCTTGATTCCCACCTTCAAAATATGTTCATAGAAAATTTACAAATCAAGATAAGGGATAATCTCACCATGATGAAATTCCCTTCCTTCATTCATTTATGCACTACCCTTCAAGACTATCAGAATTTTGTAGGTAGTAGTGAATAAAAAAACACCCCTACCCATCTTGAAAAGTTTGATGCTCCAAACCAAAACACTTTCCAACCTTTCAGAAGACAAAATATAAGTTTCCTTCAACTAAATTCCACCTCTCAACCTACCCAACTAGTTGATACCCAAGTACCTACTGTAAAGAAGAGTAATCCTTATATCTTTTTGGATCCACAAAGGAAATTCACACCCTTACCCAACACACTCCACAACATTTTGACCCAGCTCTTAAACAAAAACATGTTTACATTACCTCATGTTCGACCCCTTGACCCTAGCAAACCATTACCTCTGAGCTTTAGACACAATTCCTATTGTGTTTATCACCAACAAAAAGGACATGATACAAAATAGTGTAAGCATCTTAAACATATTGTGCAAGACCTCATTGATTCTAATCATATCCAAATTGGAGGTGTGAATGACAAAGGTAATAAGTTTTTAGCTCCTCCAAACCAAAACTTGAAAATATTTACTAATCCCATGCCCAACCATAATATTTCATTTGTTAAGGCTAGTGAAACTAAGCCTGATGTGATGAATGTTGACACAGATGATGAAAATATGAGTAATCATGAACAAATTCCTATGGATGATGATGAAAAAATTCTTATGGATACTAATGAACAAAGTCCTATTGATACAATGATAGGAGTGATTGACATCGAGCCTCGTAAACAAAAAACCATTAAAATTACTTTCTCTTCAAAAGAAACAATTGAACATGCACCTGATGGTCCTCTTTACATAGTGGGTAGAATCAATAATAGACCCACTCCTCATATTTTGATTGATCCCATATGTGGAGAGAATGTGATCACAGAAGAACTCTTATATGTGCATGAACTTAGTCAAGATATATATGATAAAATGAAAGCATGGACTAAAACACATGATGGTTTTGCTTGTGCTACGATGGGCTCAATCACACTCCCATTACAAGTAGGATCGAAGAAATCAAATGTATCATTCTCTATCATATCTAATTCGGACCAATTTCATGTGAAGTTAGGCTACAAATAGCTTCACTCCATGAATGGAGTCCCATCTGTTGTCCATAAGTGCTTAAATTTTCCATTCAGCAATGAAATATTCATAGTAAACCATAGTGGCGTTAGACCCCCGTCTTACCATGGAAATTTCTCCTTAGATTATTTTTGGACTGAACCCATCAAACCTATAAGATGTTGTGAAGACTTCCTTTTCCTATCCTACATAATGTTCAAAGAAAAATGCATGACCAAACTATCCCTTGGAAACTTTCCTCCACCCATGCTTGAACATCCACCACCTAAAGAAAACAATGTTGAGCCTAAAGCCCTTCCAACAAAGCAAGACGCATCCATGAATAATCACTTACCTATTTCCTACAAGAGACCTAGAGAAAACTAAACAAGTCCTAATCTTCCTCCTACAAAAATTTATAAAGTTGAAGAGAAAGTGGTCGAACAACCTTCCATGGCTTCTTCCATTCTCCCCTCACAAGAAGAAAAGGAACCTATGGTTGACAAACCCGCTCTTACATAAAAACAACTTGAAAACCGTAATAAAATAAATCACAATGTTAGAGAGCATAGGTGTAGGTGTCGTGCTATTGCTTGAAAGATGAGTGATGAGGAAAACATTGAAAATCAAAATCTAGAATTAACAGAATTAATAAACGATGACCCTCCTCTCTTACTAGAACAAACTGATGATACGTCTCCAACACAACAAGGACCAGAACCTTCTATGGATATAATCATTATTCTTCCTATTGTGGTTAACTTGTATGACGATGAGGAAACAACTAAAATTGATGAGGAAGTGCATAATGAAATGAATTTGTTATTTTCCTCTTCCAATGATAACAAACATGGTGATCCTCCTAAACCAATTTCACCACGTGTTGAACCTGGTGATTCTCATAGTACAACACTTGATGTTGTCCCTCTCACTAGTGATCTACATTTTTCATATACTGAACTGGGATGCAGATGACCTGTTGGATGGTTGACTACATGTGCTTTAGTAGTCTTTTATCTTTTCTTTTTACCTTTTCTTTCTGCTTTCCTTTTTTTCTTTCTTTTCACTTTTAATTGCATGTGTGTAATGTGATCCCATGTGATTTTTTTTTGTGTTTCTCTCTCTATGTGCATTCCTCTATTTTTACCTTCATTCTTCTATATGTCATATACTTTTTCCTTTTCGTTGATATTTTATCTTTTCCTTTCATTTTCCTTTTTATCTTGTGCTTTCCTTTTGGGGATGACACAAGGCTTCAAGGCATTCATGTCTCCTTCATGTTGACCCAAGATCTTTTCCTTTTTCTTTCACCTTTTCTTTTTCATTTGTCTTGTGTTTTCCTCTTGGGGATGACACAAGGTGTTGAGACACCCTATGTCTCTTCCATGTTGAACCAAAATTATTTCCTTTTTTTTCACTCTCTTTGTGTCATTCTTCTAGTTCTATGTGTATTTGGGGAATGATGATAGTTCTAAGCCCTCTAATATTGTTCCAACAAAGATAGGTATTGACCCCGAATCCATAGATCCCTTATGTGTTCTAGGGGGAAACACTCTTTCCCTTTTTCATTTTTGGCTACTTTAAAGTAATTTATTGCAGCATGATGTTAGAAATTTATTTAAAGTGGGGGCATACATTGGTATTTTTTTAATTGCATTTTCCCCTTTTCATGTTCCTTGATGAGATTTTCTTATTTCATGTGATGTGTTTTCCTCTTTTTGGTGACATTGGGAGTAATGTCCTTCAAGAGTATGACCTATCTCAGCATATTATATTCCCCTTTGTGGTGATGTGACACACTATATACCCTAAGTGGTGAATTTTATCCTTTGATTGGTCCTCTCTTGGAGACATTAAGAACGATGACCCCTAAGAGTAAGACCTTGTATGAACTAAGCAAAATCCCTTTGAACATCCCTCTTTCTTGTTGCATTTTCCTTTTTTCCTTATTAAAGTCATGGAGGTATGACTTTGATATGAACTTATTGGGGCTCACCTAGTGAACACCTAGCTTCACTAGCCCTTGTGAGCATGCATTTTTGTACCTTATTAAAGTAATGGAGGTATGGATTTAATATGGTTTTATGGGGATCACCTAGTGAGCACCTAGCTTCACTAGCCTTTGTGAGAATGCATTTTTGTACCTTATTAAAGTCATGGAGCTATGGCTTTGATATAGTCCCCTGGGGCTCACCTAGTGGACACCTAGTTTCACTAGCCCTTGTGAGCATGTGTCTTGTTTACATAGTGGAAAGTGCCTTCCACTTGTAAACTGTCAGGGTAGACCCGGTCCAACACATTGGATGGCTAGTTGAATCTTGACCCGTTGGAGTTCTCCTTTTTCCTTTTTCTTTCCCTTTCTTTGATGGTGTATGTTTGTGATTTGGTTATGGCTTGATATATCATTTGTAAGAATGTCCCTTTGTGCTTATGTTGGTTTTCCATAGGATCTTAATCCTAGGGGATTGGCCACCCTCTTGATTACTGCCATCCTATCTTACTAACATTTGTACATTTGAACACCTCTTGATTGCGTGGTTGGCTACATTAGTGTGAGTTTGAAGTAATTTCATCTTCTCACTAAAATGGGGGCTAAATGTAGTGTAGTAAAATGAATACCCTTGCATTTTCACACTTGTTTGGGTCCACCTTTCTTTATTTATCCTCATTTATGTCTTAATTGGTCCTATTTTTGATACACAAGCCCTATGAATTACATCTTTTTTTGGCTAACCCCGACATTCTCCAATGCAGAAATGATAATTTAATGATTTTATCTGTGTCCCTGATTTTTGGGTCAGGACTAAAATGCCACCTTGGGTGTCTTTTTCCCCCAAAGTTCTTGGGACCCTAATTTTGAGTCATCTTAATTGGGCCCCTTTTTGGTGTCAGTGCCACAAGTTTCATGACTTGGGACTAAGATGCCACCTAGGGCGTCTTAGTTCTCCTTGAGTCATTTTCAAGATTTAATTTCAAATCTTGGCTAGATTTAGCCTCCTTTATTTAATGAATTCCTATGCCAGCTTGGTGTGGTGTAATTTTGGGATATTAAGCATGAATAAGTATAAATAAAAGGTTCCTCCACTCATTTTCATAACAAGCATCCAAGTCTTTTGTGAGAGCATTCCTAATAGCATAATTGAATTCACAAAAGAATTCAAGAGAATTATATCAATCCTTTGGAGCCATTATCAAGATTCAAGCATCATATCAAAGAGCTTCTTGCATCATGTGTGTTGTTGTGCTAACATTTGTGATGTAGGGTTTTGATTCAAGCAAGCAATCTAAGAAAGATCTACCAAGCATTCAAGATCCATATCCATTGCAGTCATTGCACACAAGTTTGTAGACTTTACAAAAAGGGTTTTGGTGAGTTGTAGCATTACATGTTGTTCATTCATTATTTTCCTTCATTTCTTTATCTCATTTCAAGGTTTAATTACCAACAAGGGGTTTGACAAAGGAAAACACCCATTCACTAACAAACAACAAGTTTTTGCTATCTTGCATATTTGTGATTGTGATTTAGGTTGAAGTCTTGAAGATAATTTGGAGTGAAAAGTTTAAAAAGTTGCAAAGTTGCATTACAAAGTTATCACCTTCACGAAAACTCACCTACAAGCCAAATTTGGAAGTTTTAGAACCTGAGATCCAAGGAGATGTTGGTGTAGACCTTAGAGCTCAGGATCACATTTAGAATTTTTAGAAATTCAGAACAAGACTAATACACAACCTTGGGTGTCTTAGTCCTCCTGAGCATATTTTTCAGAGATTCCTTCAAATCCGGTTCCAACATCCGAAGACTTCGCATCTACCCTGAAAAACAACAGTAGGACTAATACACCATCTTGGGTGTCTTTGTCCTCCCTGACATTTTTGGATAGCTTCTTTATAGTTCCAGAATCCTCACAACATCTCCAGACTTTCCAAGTACACACCTCCTAACTACCTATTGCATATTTTCATTATTTGCATCTCATTTAGCTTGCATAATTAAGTTTTGTAGGTGTAGTGCAGATTTTTGTCACCTCTTGCACCTCTAGGGTTTTGCACCTAAAAGGAAAGAGACAAAGATCAACACTTCATTCAAGAACAAACCCTTGAGATTACAATGCAAAATGAGATTGAAATTTTTCAAAGGGGATTGTTCCTAAGGCTATAAGTTGATAAAGAAGATAAACTATTCATGCAAAACTAAGGAAATGCAAGATGTTTGAAAACACATTGTGATATTAAAACATACATTGAATGACCTAGAAATAAACATGAAATGAAATAGGTTAAAAGCACAAAGTTGTGTCACACTTTCAACCAACTTATCAGCACAACTGAATTTAAATATTTCTAACTAAAAATCAATTTTGGACAACATATGATCTAGTAAGATTCATTCTAGCTAAGTTAGATACTTCCACAACTTTTTCAACTAAGATTGTTGGCTAAAAATATATGGAGCACCACTTTGAGTCCAATTTACCAAAAAAATAAAATTATTTGAAAAACTTGAAGTTTCAATAACTCCTACTAATGTAAATAACATTTTTATAAAAATATAAAAATACCCTTTTGTAGATCCATAAGTGTAATTTTCAATATATATATATATATATACATTAATAGTTTAATTATTTTTTATATTTTTTATTTTATTTTTACTAAAAGTAGGTTTTCAACACAAAATATTAGGTTGATTACTATGCCAAGGAAAAATACTAAAACTTATTAAAAAATATTGAAAAAAATATGATACACTAGATAAAAGAATCTATTTCAAGATGTTATAATATTTTTTCCATTTTAGATAAATATTTAATATGAAAGTTGACGTCTGATGAAAACAACGGTTTTTTGATTCATGCACATTTTAATATTTATTTAAAAATATATATTTATCAAAATTGGAAAAAAATATATCCATGCACTAAAATTTTAAGTTATAAATACACAAAAAATTTGAAAGGAAAAAAAATAAATTTACTATAAAAAGTTTGACGTCCCATGCAACTTCATTTTTCAGCATTTTATCAGCAACTAAATTATAGAGTTAATTTATTAAAAACTAGTTTAAAATAATTTTTTAATATTTTAAAAAAATACAAACATAAAATATACTAAAAAATACATATTTTACTAGTTTACATCATTTCAAAATTCAAAACATATATGCCACTTTTGAGTGATTCAAGTTTAAAATTTGGATCAGTGTTGGTTATTTCCTTTATAAAGTGTGACACAACTTTGTGCTTTTACCCAATAGAAGACTATAGAATTGATGAGATGCACTTGGAAATGTGTTGAATAATAGAATGTAGATTGGAAATTCTGTTGATTCTAAATTTTTGATCTATTGGGACACTTACACCACTCTGGGAAACTTAGTTCTAGATCTGGAAAACTGCACCAGAGCCTGTTTCAGCCAAATTGACCAGTATCCAAATCTACAGAAAAATTTGAAAAATAGGTATAGTGAGACTAAGTTACCATTAATGGTGACTTATTCCACTTTGGCTTTTCTAAAATCTGAAAGTGGATACAAAAGCTCTTGATATGCACTTTTTGTTCCTCTAGGTGTTCGGTTCTGAAACTCTGATTTTCGACACTATAAGTGAATATTTATGGATATTTTGACCTATCCAATAAGGAGATGTATTCAAAAACTTTGCAACCTATCCTTCTATTATTTCCAAACCTTCAAAGGACCTAAATCTATAAACACACAATGAAAGAGAGAAATGTTGAATGTTAGGGTATGGGGGTTTGCCTTGGTCAAACCCCTTTTAGGTAATTAAACCAAATGAAGAAATAAGATGGACCATAAAAATGAAATGAAGGAATTAGAAACTTTCCATGATGATTCATCTTGAATTTCTTTAGCAATAGATGAAGAATCTTCCCTGGAATATCTAAAAAATGATCTTGAATGCTCTCTAAATGACCTAACCCTAGCTTGCTTGACTTGAATCCATGATGAATGATGAATGGATAATGAAGATGTTATGAGTTAGGGTTTAGAAGCTTATATTTATAGGAAATCCACCTAATTTTCCCATTAATTTGATCCCCAAGGTTGACATGAAGGAAAATTAAACTTAAAACCTAATTTTTCCTATTTGAACCTTGAAAATAGCCCAAATGGGACTAAGTCGCAAAGTTGGGTGACTTAGTCCCACCTGGATGGGACTAATTTTCCCAGATGGGCGGCTTGGTCCCATAGGGGCTCTTTGGCCAGCTGGATTTTCGGGGGATGAATAATTTTAGTTTTTATGTTGTTCTAGTCGGGTCTTTTTATCAAATTATGCCTTGGGATGCACAATATGGGATAACAGGGTCCTATTAATGATGATGTAAAGGGTAATTAGGGCTAGGGACACAAAGTTCAATGTGAAAGTGTGATTAAATACAATTTACAACATTAAATGAGGTCCACATAGCCTAGAAAGGTAGAACATCCAATGTGAATGTGTAAAACACATTAAACATTTGAATAAAATTAGGTTTAATTTACAAGACTTCTAGATTAATGTGAGAATTCCATTAAATAAATTTTATAACATTGAATTAGGGGAAAAGTAGTTCCATTAGTCTAGAAAAGTGTGAAAGTATTTTACAACACTTTACAATACCTTTACAAGACATCAATAAATGCATTTTATTCAGTTTGCAAGGGTCCAAGACCTAGTGTGGATGTGTAAAACACCTCACAACACTAAATCAAGGCCCCATTAAGTCCAATTTGTCATCAGTTTTTCCCATATCAAACAAGAAATGGATATTTTTATGACACATTTAGCCCTAACTTTAGTGAGAGGATGAACTTTCTTCAAACTCACACTAAAGTATACATTTAAGAGGAGTCCAATCATACCAATGTGGATGAAAAAGAATGAAAAAGATCAAGGCATTTTTCAAGCCCCCAGGATCCAAGATCCTAAGTCAAACCAACATAAACAGAAAAGGACACACACCAAGTTGAATGATTCACAACATATCAAGATACATGATCATGCAATCGAAAGAATTAGAAGGAAGAGAAGAGAAAAAATAAAATGGTGGATCAAGCTTCGACTATTTTTCCAACATGTTGTGGATCAGATCTAGGCTGTTTGTCCAAAAATGCATACTCACTCTGAGGCGATAAAACTCTTGGCTATCCTCCGGGTGAGATGTCCTAAAAAGTGAGACAAATACACTCATGGCTGGTATGCACTCACACACATGCAAGTGGCTATGGGGAAAGTCATGCCTCAAAATGGGCTCCCACTCAACCATACCAAGGTTATACCTCCTAATAACTTTAATAATGCACCACAATGAAAATGATCTTCGAGCTCTATGAGGTAAGCAAAAATTCATATGCTTGACACTCATAGACATTGTAAATGCAAGATAGTGCGAGGAATGTTCAAGGGGAATTTTACTTAGTTCGTGCAAGGTGTCATCTTAAGGAACATCATGCTCAATGTCTCCAAGAGAGGAAAAGTGCAAAAGGTCTCATCTTGTTTCCAAGAGAGGACAAGTGCAATGTCTCATCCTGGGCAACATTGTACCTAAAGTTTCCAAGAGAGGAAATCGTAAGAAAAAGAACATCACACAATGAAATGTGAGTGTCAATGTATGCCCCGGCTTTAAAATGGTTGCTGACACCATTACTATGAGCAATTTCTTTAAAGTAGAAGAAGAAGACATGAGAGGTTACTCGGAAAGCCCTATGCCAAGTCATATGTTTCCTAGAAGCTATGTCATGAAAAGGGTAGTATGTCACGTGCGAACCAACTTAAGGCATGTCATCCACATCCCAAGATTTCTCTTATATGTTCATGAAAGGTTAACAACTAGCCAAAAGAGGAAACACCAAGTGACATACGAGGACAAGGCTAACTAAACCCTTTCCCCCACTTAGTGCAGGACAAGGATGAGCCAAAATAGTTGAGGAGAAACATGCTAGAGTTAAAATCAATATCAATTAGAGGAATTAGGTTCCCCCACACAAGGGAGATTACCAAATTCCTTAAGATGTTGTATTTTACTACTCAAAGGGCCTTACATTCATTAGTAGCATGACAGTGAACTCTATGATATGCACAGAATGAATTTTTGTAGTAAAATTTATTTTGAGTTCTTGGAGGAAGGGATACCAAGTGATCTTGGAGGAGTATCAACAAGATACCCTCTTGATCTATGGGAGAAGGAGTTCATGTAGGTTGTGACAATGATATATCTCTTTCTTAGTACAAGATGTCATACTTCCATGAGATTTTTTAAATTGCAAGATTTTGTTTTCTCCTTTGCAGGAGGGTGTAAAATCTAATGAATTCAAATCATTAGCATTTTGTGAGATGACATTGACATTAAGTGAAGATTTTGTTATTTGTTTCATGTCTTGCAAAGGAGATCGATCAAGACCACTAGTTTCTATGAGTTTAGGATTCTTTACAGTTAAATTTGGTTTAGAGGAATTGTTTGTGATATTATTGATGTTGAGAGAAGGCTTGGTTATTTCTATCAAAGTACAATAACCAAGATATTTACATTAAGCAAATATTTCTTTGTTTGTTTCATTTCTTGCAAAGGATAAATTTCAAGACCACTAGTTTCTATCAGTTCAGGATGCTTTACAGTTAAATTTGGTTTAGAAAAATGTTTTGTGATAGTGTTGATGTTGAGTGAAGGCTTGGTGATTTCTATCAAAGGACAATAACCAAGACCATGAGTTGTTTCTTGTGTGTTAGGATCGATGGGGACACAGATACCTTTTTCCCTAGCACCACATCCTTTTCCACTATAACCAAGTTGTTTTATAAGCTCATAACCTTTTCCATAAATCTTTTTCATTGCTTTTGGGTTGGGTGATTGTTCGTGGTTAATTTTGTCAATTTTTTTTGTGTAATTTGATTATTTTTCTAAAGTGGTTGAGGTGGATGCTTTCGAAGGGTCTTCTAAGTTTTTTGTTGACATTACTGCTTGTTCTAGTCCCTTTCTAGAGTCTTTTGTTGTGATCTTGTATTCTCCCATGAATGTTGGTGTGAAATCTAAGGAACCCCAGTCATTGTCTAATAGATTTGTGAATTCCTTAATGTGTTATGTTTTGTCTTTTTGTTGCAAAAATTCCACTTTTATGGTTGGTCTTAATGTGTTCAAGGGATTCTCTTTGTTTTTCTGAAGTTGTAAGACATTATAAGGCACAAGATCAACATCAAGTGTGTACACTTTGTTTTTGTAGATGTATTTCATTTTACGATGAAGAGTGGAAGGCACCCCATTCATTGCATGAATCCACAGTCTACCTAAGAGAAGATTATATGAAAGTTGATGAGGCATAATATGAATTTGTGTTACCAATGTGGCCTTTCCAACTGTAATGGGTAAAGTAATCACATCGAGTGGTTTTTTTTCAACATTGTAAAATCCCTTAAGAGATAAAGAATCAGGTTGAATTTTTTTATTTATCCACATGAAGCCTATCCAAAAGTTTGACGCTACACACATTAAGGGCCGAGCCATTGTCAATAAGGGTTCGCTTTATCCCTATGTGGTTGTGTTGAGATAGTATTATGAAAGCTTCATTTTGTTTTTACACTTCCAAAGGGGGGATTTCACTTTAGTGGAAAACAATGTCAGCATTCAATCCTTGAATTAGGGCTATTATGTCATTCAGTTGCACATTAGAATGGATATGAGCTTGTAAGGACTTTTGAAGCATAGTGTGATAGTTAGGTGAATTTTAAATTAAAACCCATTTGGATATCTTGGTAGGAGTATTCTTAAGTTGTTCAACAAGATCATACTACCTAATGTGTGAGTTTAATCGAGGATCTCAAGGAAAAATGGTATTAGGAAAAGGTAATGGTGTTGGGTTGGTTGTGGTGGGTGTGGATTGTTTCTAGTGCGATATGTATGAGCAATGGTATTATGACTCAGTTGTTGTCAAACATTGATTTGAGGTGGGTAGAGGATTAATTCGAGTATTTTTTGAGTTATAGGTTTGTGTGAAGGGGGATAAAGGGTGAGTTGAGGTTGAATAATATTAACATCCCTTGTGAATGAGATTCTAACATGGTATCTTCATCTTCTTCTAAGGGCATAATATCATTATTCTCAATGTTATCCTTGTTTTTCATCATGATATCTTCCCTAGGAGGAGAGTTTTTAGGAGAAATACAAACCACATGTTTGTGATGATTAAAGGTTGATTCTGCTAAAATGACTTCATAGCAAGTAGGGGAATGATCAATATTTGAATTTTCTTGCTTAATAAGGATTTCTCTAGGAGAAGGTGGACAAATAAGAGACTCATGAACTTCATCAATTGTGTTTTCTAGTATCAAAGTATCTTCGTCACAACTAGGAGAGATACTAGGATAAGAATAAATGTTATTGTCATAATTACCTATGGTTTTGTTGTCTTGTTCATCGATGTCTTGTCCACTAAGAGAGGTAAGAGGAGAGAAACAACTAGGATTCTCAAAATGCTCATTGATTGGTTCTTCAACCAAAATATCTTCATCACCAATAGGAGAGATATTAGGGGAAGAAAAAATATGATCATTAGGAATGCCTAAGGTTGTATTCTCTTTCACTAAAACACTCTTATAGGGAGAGGATAGGAAATGTTTCTTAGCATGTCTAGATATGTAAGACACTAACATTTTTTGAACAAAAATGAAAATTTCTTGTAACCATTTCATGCAATATTTCAATAATGTAAAGAATGTATATCCAAAGATGCAAAATATTCTAATCCAATATATGAAAATCTTTAAGAATGCAAACAATGTATATCCAAGAATGAAAAGTGATTTTATCAAACTTATGCAAAGTTTTATGAATAGAAACATTGTGTATGCAAAACTGAAAATTACTTTTATCCATGTTATGCAAAACTTCAGAAATGTGAGCATTTTCAAATCTAATGATGTTTGCAAGTGAAATGATTTCAAAAATGACTACCCTAAATTGATGTTTTTGAGCTAGATGCATAAAACAAATGTTTGCAAAACTTTCTAGACTTATAGTATATGATACTAGGAGGCTTAGGAAGCACATAAATGAGGTTTTTGATGTTGTAACATAGAGTTAAAAGTCTGGACTGATACTAAGTCTCCTAAAATGGAGAATTAGTCCCAGTTAGGGTTTTTTGAAAATTTTCAAAAATTTTCAATTGATTTTGACGTTGTATAGTTTGTATGACATGAAAAATAAAGGAAAATGTAGTTTCCAGATGTTTTTCAATAATTTGAGATGCAAAAATACAAACTATATGCACTTTCACTAATGCAAAATTTGAAAACCCTAGAATGCAAACAATGCAACATGAAATGCAATGTTAAGTTAATTCTAGGTGAATGATGGACTCCAAAATCAGAAAATGTGATGTTCTAAGGTTGGGTTCACCAAAATGTAGTACAAATTTTTGTCACCTCTTATACCTCTAGGGTTTTACACCTAAAAGGAAAGAGACAAAGATCAACACTTCATTCAAGAACAAACCTTTGAGATTTCAATGCGAAAGGAGATTGAAATTTTTCAAAGGGGATTGTTTCTAAGGTTGGAAGTTGATAAAGAAGATAAACTATTGATGCAAACCTAGGGAAATGCAAGATGTTTGAAAACACATTGTGATATGCAAACATACATTGAATGACCTAGAAATAAACATGAAACGAAATAGAATACTATAGAATTGACAAGGTGCACCTGGAAATGTGTTGCATACTGGAATGTAGACTGGAAACACTGTTGATTCTGAATTTTTGATCTATTGGGACACTTACGCCACTTTGGGCGACTTAGTTCTAGATCTAGAAAAGTACACCAGAGCTCGTTTCAACCAAATGGGTATCCAAATCTATAGAAAACTCTGAAAAATAGGTACAATGGGATTAAGTTTCCATTGATGACGACTTAGTCCACTTTGCATTTTATGAAAATCTGAAAGTGGAAACGAAAGCTCTCAGTCTGCACTTTTTGTTCCTTTAGGTGTCCAGTTCTGAAACTCTAATTTTCAGCACTATAAGTGACCTTTATGTGGATATTTTGACCTAGCCAATAAGGATATGTCTTCAACAACTTTGCAACCTATCCTTCAATGATTTTCAAACCTTCAAAGGACCTAAATATGAAAACACACAATGAAAGAGAGAAATGTTGAATGTTAGGGCATGGGGGTTTTCCTTGGTCAAACCCCTTTTAGGTAATTAAACCAAATGAAGAAATACGATGAAGCATGAACATGAAAGAAAGGAATTAGAAAATTTTCATGATGATTGATCTTGAATTTCTATAGCAATAGATGAATAATTTGTCCTTAAATATCTGAAAAGTGATCTTGAATGCTCTCTAAATGACCTAATCCTAGCTTGCTTGACTTGAATGTATGATGAATGATGAATGGATAATGAATAGGTTATGAATTATGGTTAGAATCTTATATTTATAGGTAATTCACCTAATTCTCCTATTAATTTGATCCCCAAGGCCAACATGAAGGAAAATTAAACTTAAAATCCAATTTTTCCCGCTTGAACCTTGAAAATAGCCCAAATGGGACTAAGTCACCAAGTTGGGTGACTTAGTCCCACCTGGATGGGACTAATTCACCTAGATGGGTGACTTGGTCCCACAGGGTCTCTTTTGCCAGTTGGATAATCGGGGGATGAAGAATTTTAGTTTTTATGTTGTTTTGGTCAGGTCTTTGATCAAATTATTCCTTAGGATGCATAATATGGGGAAATAGGGGTCTATTAATGATGATGTAAAGGGTAATTAGGGCTAGGGACACAAATTGCAATGTGAAAGTGTGATTAAATACACTTTACAACATTAAAATGAGGTCCACATGGCCTAGGAAGGCACAAGATCCAATGTGAATGTGTAAGACACATTACAACACTAGATTAAAATTAGGTTTAATTTACAAGCCTTCTAGATTAATGTGAGAATTCCATTAAATATATTTTATATCATTGAATTAGGGGAAAAATAGGTCCATTAATCTAGAAAAGTATGAAATTATTTTACAACATTTTATAACACCTTTACAAGACATCAATAAATTCATTTTATTCAGTTTGCAAGGGTCCAAGACCTAGTGTGGATGTGTAAAACACCTCACAACACTAAATCAAGGTCCCATTAAGTCCAATTTTTCATCAATTATTCCCATATCAAGCAACAAATACAAATTTTTTCGACAAAGTAGGTTGAATGTTCATTTGTATTTTCCAAACATTTTCCTAGTGGTGAACCACTTAAAGCTGAAAAAGCCCCCTCCTAGGTTCTCCTCATTTAGAGTTGACTCACCTTGCGAGGTTGTTAGTCAATCCAATTAGGACTCCTAGGACATTCTTGAATGAACTAATAAGAGAAAGTGTGATATTTATATATATTCACCCCCTATTTTTCCTATTGTTCAGATATCATGCATGGAGGAGTGGATGGTGTTGTGTGTTTAATAATAGGAGATGGATTGGTTGATAGTTTGGAACCTTGGACTCTCCAAACTTGGGAAGATGAGCAATGATGGGTGGATATGAAAGTGTGTGTGGAATTAGGACCAACTAGTTGATATGTTTTGTACATTGCTTTAGAAGCCTGCTTTTACCTTTGTTGACATCTTTGATGAGTACTTTTCCCTTTTTTATTTTGTCCTATAGTTTCTTTGACTAATGGAGTTTGATAGGGATAATATTTATTATTATTCTTTGGTATCCATTTGTATTTGATTTGTCCTTCATGCTTTACTACTTCTTTTTCTTTGATGACGTTCTTCATGCTTTGATTCAAATCTTTCTTTTGATGTTGGTCCCAATTCGTGGATGGGATGATGGGTGGATGAAGATTCATGATGTAGCTAGTCATAGTATTGTCATTGGTTTCATCATAAGGATTATTTGTGCTCCCTATGTTGACGTTTGCTTGAGATGAAGTTTCCCCCAATATTGTGGAAGTAGTACCTTTGTTCTTTGATTCTGCTTGTTTCAAGATGTCCTGTTTAGCAAGCATCCTTTGATAAATGACCACTGCAGATGATGTTATTTCAATTTGTTGCTCTACTGACTTTGGAATATGTTGTTTGGTCTGACCTATTTCCTTGAGTGGATAATGTTGGATATCTTCCTATATGATGTCCTTAATTTGAATTTGGGATATATCTCATCTTGATGTTGATAACTAAACTTGAATGTAGGAATCAATAACCTCGTGTTCTTGCGTAATAATGTCAAGTGTAAAGGGATCTTGTTCTGAATGAAGATCATCTACGTGTCCATCCAAATAAATCATCTCATGGGTAGATGAAGGAGTACGTTCTATATGGATATGATCATGATTTGCAACATCTTGTATAGATTGAAGAGTGTACATTAGATCATTGTAGCATCTTGAAGATACAGATTCTTGATATTGACTAATTTTGGAATTGCTTTTGACGTACTTTTGATCAATTTCTGGACATGGGCCAATTTCAAATGATGGATTTCTTATAAAGGGTTCTTAGATGTCTTCATTAGGCATGGGAAGTGGCTCAATAATTTCTTGATCTTTGAGTGGATTTGGATCAAGTGTTGAGTTGAAGATTCCTTGTATATCTGAAACCATGAGGTCAAAGGATATGAATATATCTTGGAAAGGACAAGGGTATGAGCAGGATCATCATGGAAAAAACAGGCCCTTAAGTGGCAAAAAAATTAGAAAAATTAGAGTTAGGTAACTTTATGTAAAAATTTGAATAAGTTATCTATATTATTTAAAAGATATGTAAGAATAGAATCTGTAGAAAATTGAATGCAGTTTCTAAACTACTAGGTTTTAATAATAAAAAAAATCTATTTGGTGAAAATTTGAAATTTCAATGCAGTAGTACTTAAATTTTAGGGAAAAAATAAGAAGTAGGTGTCTGTTTGACCACCCTAACCATAATAAAATGATAATATTTTTTTATAAGATTTTGGATATAAGTAGAGGACTCATGTCCCAATGTGATGCATATTTTTTTGTAATTTTTTTCTGAGTAAATAATTAATTATGAATTTTTATTACAACTTTAAAAAAATATTAAAAAACTCGTATGTCTACCACCTTAACTTGGTCAAAACTTCATGAAATTCAATTTTTTTTTTTAATCCTATAGTATGTGAAGCATACAATGTGACACATGTTTTGGATTCAAAAAATGTGATACTATTTGAAAGTTATAGATCTTTTTCAATCATCCTATCAATCAGGACTTTAGTCGTAATTCAAATAGAAAATGAATAATAATTACTTATTAAATTCAAAGTAAATAATAATTTATATTGGTGGAAAGCTAAGAATATCTTTTAAAAACCCTTTTCGTTTCATCAATTTTGGGTAAAAAAAAATTCATCATCCACATACCCATCATATTGCCACTTTTTGGCCCATCATGATCCTACACATACCCACAATTGCTAGAATTTGGTGAAAGATGATGATCATGCTTGGGAATAAATTCTTGAGATATGTCCTGTAACTCATTGGATGATGTAGAGACATTTTCAATATGATCATTGGTGGATGAATCTTGGATTGTATCAATAGGATCAAATAATGTTAACACTCCTTGAAATAGATCATTGTAGGATATTGTTGAGGGGTTTTGACCATGACTAAAAAGTGATGCTTGATGTATGTTGATTTGATCATTGGGTGGGGTAGAAAAATATTCAAGGTCCTCATTGATGGATAGGTCTTGATCATTATCCTCAATATTTGTGGTGGAGAGATGGTCACTACTATCATTAGTGGTTGAATCTTGATCATTGTCCTCAATGGTTATTTTTCCTTGATCAAGAAGGCCTTGGATGAGATTTTTGAGTCAAATACAAAGTGATGTTTTATTCAGATTTTCTCTATGATACTCACAATAAGATCTACCCTTATTCCAAGGGAAGTTTATGATAGAGTTGAAAGCACTTACTTTTGAAAGAGTGATGAGTTTTGCATTAACTAGCTTGTGTAATGTAGATTCAAGTAGCTCTCCCAAAGGAGAGTATTCACGTTTGTTACCTTATGAGATTTGTACTTGTTGAAATTGAACTTGTAGTGATTGATCTTGGAGATGTGTGATTGGGATCGTTGTTGATGTGTTTATCTTTATATCCAATCTCTTGACATTGGGGATATTCTTCTTGATGAGGTTGTGGAGAAAAATCAATGTTTTGATGACATGGTTTAACCCAAGGGAGAGTGTGTAGATTTTGGGGTGGATATTTCTTTTGGTGCAATGAATCAACTATTTTGGTAAGTGAAGCAATTTGATGTTGTAAAATTTGATCTTGATTTTGATTTTGACACGACATAGTTGATTTGGTTGTTGGTCATGAATATTTGGAATATACACTTGTGGTATTTGTATGGGATCATGCAAAAATTGATTCTGGACAATGTTCTAATTTGGGATGATGTTTAAATTTTGCATTATAGGTTGACATTGAACATTTTTGTGGTTGGGAATCATATTACTTTGATTTAGGTTACCTTGAATTGGAACAATACATTGAGTTGTCAATATGTTGCTTGGACTTTGAACAACATTAGTATGATTCAGAAACATATCTATCCCATAGTTCACCAAGTGTGGATTTGATATGTTCATGTTTGGTAATTTTTCACTTGGTATATTCATATTTGGCATGTATTGACTGAATGGGATAACTTTTTTTCTTGAATAATCATGCATTGATTATTTGGTTGATATTGTAGGTTTTGAATTTGATTTAAATATACCATAGGGAAATGTGTTCCAAAATTTAGATTGGGTATACTCACATTTGTTGTATCATTGAGGTTTGTAGGAGATAATGATCCCATGTATGGATTGTATAAATGGGAGTTTTGATAATCAAGTGGTATTGTAAGGCTTTGATAGTTTGGTTGACTTAGATCACTCATGATGTATGAATCAAGTTTGTATTCCATGTTCTTCTTTTGTTTTGACCTTTTTGACCTTCAAGGAATTTAGGATCAATGATGATATGAAGGATGGAAGGGTGAGTGATATGGGTGTTTGAACTTTAAGGAGATTTGGTCAATACTAGACTTAGGATTTTATTTTTATTTTTTGATGGGATAATGAACTTGTGGATCCTAAGATGGACATGTGATCTTTAGGATAAACTTGTTCAAAGAGGTGCTAATTTAACTAGAGGTATGAGAAAGGATGCATTCTCACACTCCTAATTAAACAAGGTGATTTTGATTTGGTTTAATAATGTACCCAAGTCTAGATAATGATGCTTCCAAATCTCTAAAGTTGTTTGTTGGATGGAGATGATAATTTTTTGGGATGGATGAAGTGTCTGATTTGATCCTAAATGAACCTAAGAGGGACCTTGTTTACAAGACCAAGATAGTGAAGTGTAAGGAAAGCAGAGGTGCAGAAGCAACTTTCCTAACGTCAAAACCATAGGGAAGAATGCATACAGTACTTTTAATTTCCAAATTACAATCTAATTAAGACACACATGAAAGATTTACAGAAATAGAGAAGATACTCAAAGACAAATGAACACCAGATTTACATGGGAAACCCTTTCGGGAAAAAAACCCACCACACCAAGTTGAATCTCTTTGTATTTCAGTAATCAACAAATTACATACAATGCAGAGACACAACTCTCTGGTATCAGTTTTATAGTTTCTTCATTCACTGTTCTTCCTGTTACATAAATGCTCTCATAGATTTGATTGTTTTTTTTTCAACTCATAATGCTATCATTTAAATCTTATCACATTTTTATTTTTATCCTCTATCCATCCTTATCTGCCATTACCCATCGTAGAAAGTTTCCATTCCATTATAGATTTTTCCTTGCATACAGTTCAGCTCCAACATCGCAACTGCTACAAAAATCCAACCACCAACTATTTGAATTTCACTTCCTCTGATTGGTCCACGAGACACCACATAGGATAGTCAAATGGTCAAGGGCATTCAACCTGTGTTGGCATGTCGGTGAGACACTAACCGTGTCTCCCTGATACCAACACAACCAACATTCGATATCGGCGTAGGTTCCAACAGTCGGCAAGATGGTATAGAGAATGCCACAAGTCATACCAAAACCACCGATATCCATTTCATTCCTATCGGCAAGACTTTCCTCATCGGCAAGACTCATACCAATGTTCATAAGTTGCAACGACCTCTACCTTGCCATTAGCAAGACTACCGCAGTTTTCCAAGACTTCATACCGAAGTCTTCAAGTCATGCCGAAAGGAACACTCATCAGCAAGACTTTACCGCTCACCAAGAGGTTACACCGAGACTTCTTAGTTACACCAAAGCATCTGACAGTCGGCAAGACATTTGTCTTTCACCAAGAAATCACACTGAGCACAACATGTCATCTCGAAGACCTTTTACTATCGATGAGACTCTCCAAGTCGCCAAGACTTCATACCGAAGTATTTTTGTCACCGCGAAGACCCCAAGTGTATCCCTATCGACGAGACCTTCATCAGTCACTGAGAATTCTTCTTGAGACTTTTGTGTTATGCCGATGACTCCAGTCGCTAGGAGTCTCACCGAAGACACCCAATACCAAACACATGTTGCTATGTCGGCGAGACATTCCACTCAGCAAAAGGTTACAGCGAATACTTGACAAGTCATAGTGACAACACCAGTCGGTGAGACAGCAACATTGTCTCAACGACATGAACATTTCAAAAGGATTTAGAACAGCTAGTCGGCCAGACATCAATAATTTCACAGCAACTTTTCTCTTCAGGAGTTACATGCCAGTAAGAATTGTGGCACCTATTCGAACAATCTCCCACTTGACGAAGATCTTACTGACACCTCCAGAGCATAATAAAATGATTGAAATTCATGGGCCTTGAGGCCCATCGAACTGGCACACCACTTATACTTGTCTGTGCTCACAAGCTTCGTCAATGCATCTGCAACATTCTCCAGAGTATCCACTTTCTCCAAAGAGACCTTCCCATCCTCCACCATATCTCATACAAAGTGATACTGTACATCTATATGTTTCGTCCTGGCATGGAAAGTAGGATTTTTCGCCAAACATATAGCACTATGACTGTCACAGTAAATAGTAATTTTTCCTGCATCAAAACCAATGTTAGAACACAAACGTTTTAACCAGATTGCTTCTTTACAAGCATGTGTAGCTGACATGTATTCTGCCTCTGTAGTGGAAAAAGCAACTACAGCCTGCCGCTTGCTCATCCAACTCACTGCACCACCATTCATCATGAAAATATATCCACTGGTGGATCTCCTGCTGTCAATGTCCCCTTTCCAATCAGAATCCACATAACCTCAAATACTGAGAGTCCTCTGTGATTCAACCAAGTTCCCATGGTAACACAAAGCATAGTCTGAAGTGCCCTTCATATATCTAACCACTCTCTTTACAACATCCCAATGTGTCCTTCCAGGATTATCCATAAACCGACTAAGTACTCCCATTGCTTGGGAAATGTCTGGCCTTGTACAGACCATTGCATACATAAGGCTTCCAACCGCACTAGCATAAGGTACATTGGTCATGTCCTCCATCTTAGTAGGAGATTTTGGACAGTCTTCAATAGATAGCTTCGTTCCCTGCAAAACTGGAACAACTAACTGCTTGCAATCAGTCATACAAAATCTCTCTAGAACAATCATCATGTACTTACTTTGACTAAGCCAAAGTTTTCTATTTTTCCTGTCCTTGGTTATTTCCATTCCCAAAATATACCTTGCTGCACCAAGATCTTTCATTTCAAACTTTGCAAACAAATGAGACTTAAGATAAAAAATCATTAGCTTACTATTGCCTATGAACAACATGTCATCAACATAGAGAGCAATAATAAGAACTTGATCACTTTCAGCTTTGTAATATACACAATGATCAGATTTTGATCTTACAAATCCCAATGACAAAAAAAAAGTGTCAAACTATTGGTACCACATTCTAGGAGATTGTTTTAACCCATACAGAGATTTCTTCAACTTGCAAACCTAGTCTTTCTTTACCTTTTTCCACAAAGTGCTTTGGCTGGGACATATAAATTTCTTCTTCAAGATCACCATGAAGAAACACTGTCTTCACATCCATCTGTTCAATCTCTAAGTCATATGCTACTGTAAGTGACAAAAGAAATCTAATAGATTTCAGCTTCACTACAAGAGAAAAGATTTCTCCATAATCAATTCCCTCTACCTGGGAATAACCTTTTGCAACCAGCCTCACTTTATATTTTTCTACACTGCCATCCAGACCAATTTTCTTTTTAAATACCCATTTACAACCCATAGCTTTTCTACCTTTAGGCAATGGCACCAAACTCCAAGTATCATTCTTTTCTAATGATGCCATTTCTTCATTCATGGCTTCCAACCAAGAGTTTGAATCAGACATTTTAAATGCCTCTTTCATAGTCCTAGGTTCATCAGTGCTAGAAATTAAAGCATAGGCACAAGTAGACTCTATCAAAGAAAACCCATACCTATCAGGTTTCTTTCTTTCACGAGTTGATCTCCTCACAGGTTGAGGCTGAGGTGGTTCTTCATCTTCTTTAGAACTTTCAGAGCTACTTGAGCTTTCCTCAGTATCAGGTACATTTTGATTTTTCAATTCCTCTTTATCTAGTGTCGGAGGAATATCTGCTACATCCTTTTCATTTTCTGATTTCTTCTATGACTGTGGATCCAGTGTAGAAGGCTTCAACTCATGAAATATAATGCTTTTGTTATACAAAACCTTCTTAGTCTCAGGATTCCAAAGCTTGTATCATTTTATGCCAGTACTATAGCCAATAAAAATACACTTTACAGCTTTGTTTTCCAACTTAGACCTTTTTTCAAACAACACATATGCATATTCCTCACAACCAAAGGCACAAATATGTCTCAAAGAGGGATTCTTTCCAGACCATGCTTCCAAAGGTGTCTTCTCAACAAGAGTAGAGTTATGAGAATAATTTACCAAGTAACATGCTGTAGAGACTGCTTTAGTCGAGAACTTCTCCTCCAAGCCAACACTGCTTAGCATACTTCGTGCTCTTTCCATTACTGTCTTGTTGAACCTTTCAGCAACTCCATTTTTTTGTGGAGTATAAGGTGTAGTCTTATGTCTTCTAATCACATGATCTTTACAGTACCTTTTGAATTCATCTGAACAAAACTCACCGCCATTTTCAGTCCTTAAACATTTTATTTCCTACCAGTTTGATTTTCAACAAGTTTTTTAAATTCCTTAAACCGACTAAACACTTATGATTTACTTCTCAGAAAATATACAAATGCTCTTCTTGAATAGTCATCAATAAACGACACAAGTATCTTGATTTAGATAAAGAAGAAACATTCACTAGACCAAACACATCAGAATGTTTATAATCAAGCAAACCAAAAGATTTTTGAGGACTAGAATAAAATGAAACACGGTGTTGTTTACCATATATACAATGTTTACAAAACTCGAATTCGAGGTTACAATCTTCAAGCCCCTCAACTAGGTTTTTATTTTTCAAGTTTTTTAAGCCTTTCTCACCAACGTGGCCTAGCCTATGATGCCAGAGCATTGTCTTTTCTGCTGGAAGTTTAACCTCCATGGAGTTTACACCATCAAGAACGTTTCCCTCTTTTCCTCCATGAGTAGCTTTCTGTGACTTCACAGAGACACTATTACATTGAATAGTTTGTGCATCCAGCTTATACAAGGTACCAATACGAGCACCCCTTGCTAGCACCATAGAGCCTCTAGTCATCTTGCAGCCATTTCCAGAGAACATGACATGCACTCCAATATCATTCAGCTTACTTACATAAAGTAAATTACAAGTCAGACCTGGTATATGCATCACATCATTGATTCCCTTCACTCTTCCACAGCCAACAATTTCCAAAGATGAATCACTTGCAAAATACACCTTTCCACCATCATAGTTTTCATACTTAGTGAACCAATCTCTATGAGATTTCATGTGGAAAGATGCTCCAGAATCAATCAGCTAGACATCATCAGATGCCTGCGTAGCCAAGGCTGCAATGAAGGTGTCTGCATCACTTTGAGAAGAGTCATTATCAGAAGAGGTCTTCTTCTTCTTTTTCCCATCATTGCAATCCTTTCAGACATGACCAGGTTGCCCACAATTCTAGCACTTCACCTTGAACTTCTTGCCAAGAAACTTTGATCTCCCTTCTGATTTCGATCTGGACTTCTTGTCCTTCTTCTTTCCTTTCTCCTTCGATCTGCCTCTAACAGCTAGAGCCTCCTTCGCCATCTCAGAAGATTTCCTTCTCATCTCTTCTGACAATAAAGAAGCGAAAACATCTTCCATCTTGAAAGTGGATGTCATACTCCCAATAGCCATCACCAGGTGATCCCAAGAATCTGGCAAAAAACACAATAAGAGCATACATAGATCTTCATCTTCAATCTTCACACCAACAGATCCTCCGTGCTAAATTCTCAAAGAGTACAACTTATTCCTTAAGAACAATTTGTTCACCAAGGACTTGCCCTGATAAATAGATGCCAGTCTTTTCTTCATGCACATTCAGAAGAACAGAGTCTGCCAAACAGAGCCTTATCAGCCCTTTTGATTTTCTATCTGCTAGGTCCCAATCCTCTTGCTTCATGTCTTGAGGTTTTGTTCCAGACACAACATTCCAAAGATCTTGGTCCACTAACAGATCTTCCATTTTGAGTTTCCACAACTCAAAATTGCTACCATTGAATTTCTCTATTTCCATCTTTCCAGATGTGCTCACCATCTTAATCTGTAATTAAATTATCAGACCTCTACCAAACTCCCACTGAAAAAGAATTGACACAAAAACCCAACCCACTTACAAGGATAACACAACTAGCCAAGCTATGATACCACTTGTAAGGAAAGAAGAGTTGCGGAAGCAACTTTCCTAATGTCAAAACCATAGGGAAGAATGCATACAGTACTTTTAATTTCCAAATTACAATTTAATTAAGACACACATGAAAGATTTACAGAAACAAAGAAGATACTCAAAGACAAATGAACACTAGATTTACGTGGGAAACCCTTTCGGGAAAAAACCCACCACACCAAGTTGAATCTCTTTGTATTTTAGTAATAAAAAAATTACATACAATGCAGAGACACAACTCTCTGGTATCAGTTTTACAGTTTCTTCATTCACTATTCTTCCTGTTACAGAAATGCTCTCACAGATTCGATTATTTTTTTTCAACTCATAATGCTATCATTTAAATCTAATCACATTTTTTTTTTATCCTCTGTCCATCCTTATCTGCCATTACCCATCGTAGAAAGTTTCCATTCCATTCTAGATTTTTCCTTGCATACAGTTCAGCTCCAACGTCGCAATTGTTACAAAAATCCAACTGCCAACTATTTGAATTTCTCTTCCTCTGATTGGTTCACGAGACACCACATAGGATAGTCAAACGGTCAAGGGCGTTCAACTTGTTTTGACATGTCGGTGAGACACTAACCGTGTCTCCCCGATGCCAACACAGCTAGCATTCGATAATGGCGTAGGTTCCAACAGTCGGCAAGACATTATAGCGAATGCCACAAGTCATACTAAAACCACCGATATCCATTTCATTCCTATCAGCAATAGTTTCCTCATCGAAAAGACTCATACCGATGTTCATAAGTCACAACGACCTCTACCTTACCATCGACAAGACTACCGTAGTTCGCGAAGACTTCATATCGAAGTCTTCAAGTCATGCCGAAAGGAACACTCGTCGGCAAGACTTTAATGCTCGCCAAGAGGTTACACCGAGACTTCTTAGTTACACTGAAGCATCTGACAGTCAGCAAGACATTCGTCTTTCGCCAAGACATCACACCGAGCACAACATGTCATCTCGAAGACCTTTTACTATCGGCGAGACTCTCCAAGTCGCCAAGACTTCATACCGAAGTCTTTTTGTCACCGCGAAGGCCCCAAGTGTATCCGTGTCGGGGAGACCTTCATCAGTCACTGAGAGTTCTTCCCGATACTTTTGTGTTATGCCGATTACTCCAGTCACTAGGAGTCTCACCGAAGACATCCAATACCAAATGAATGTTGCTCTGTCGGTGAGACATTCCACTCGGCAAAAGGTTACAACAAATACTTGACAAGTCACAGTGACAACACCAGTCGGTGAGACAATAGCATTGTCTCGGCAACATGAACATTTCAAAAGGATTCAGAACAGCTAGTCGGCTAGACATCAATAATGTCACAGTGACTTTTCCCTTCAGGAGTTACATGCCAGTAAGAATTGAGGCACCTATTTCAACATGAAGAACATGCTTTACCCTAAGAGTACTTCAAACCAAAAGATCAATCTTTGCTTGGAAGACCATATGACAAAAGATAAACAAGCACATGTGTGGGGTTGAATTGTGATTTATCTTGATTAAGTGGATTCTTTTTACCACATCAACACATCTTGTTTAAATTTCAAACTAAATGTCTATGTATTAGCTCTTTTTCATTCCACAAGGTCCATTATGTGAAAATCAAAGAGTCAAGGCCATAGTTTCCCTAGGTTGACTTTGGAGAGAGAAAATTGAGATATAAGCCCAAATATTTAGAAGCCTCTAAGGATAAAATCCCTAGGGAAAAGCAGTAATAATTAGACTCTTCAAGGATATTCGATCTTTCCAAAGGGTTTGAAATTTTGATGATTTGTTTAATTTTTGTTTCAAAGTTTGAGATCCAAGCAATGTGTTTTGAATGACTCACAAATTACACAATCCTAGTTTAGAAATTACCATACTTTGTTGAGTCCCCACTCAGATTTCTCCAAACAGTAAGACAAAGCGAATAGTTAGAGATTTGGTGACACAAGCTCCCCTCCATGACACACACTTCTCGAGACCACCAAATTTCAAAATCTTGAAGATTAAGAGACCTTATGGATTTTTCTGTTTCTACTTTGAATAGTAAAAATGTGGGATAGCTTTAGAAGGACTGTTCTTGCACCAACAAGTATTAAGTATTTTGGTCACTAAGCAAATAGGTTGTAGTAAGGACTTTTGTTCAAGGTGGCCATACATGCGACAAGATTAGCTCAAGATTATGGAGAATCAAGAGGCCTCTCAGTCCTTTCCCTAAGGAAGGATTTTGACATATCACATGAATACTATGGGTGACACTTGTCTGTATGACACATTCACACCTATTGTTAATGACTTTTGTCACAACACATTTTTATATAGCTATTGGAAGAGCTTGGCTTTAGCTCATTACCGCTTGGGTCATTCCCTCCTTTTGAAGCGGGGAGGAAGGCCTTCTAAAGATAAACAAAATAGAAGAAGTGCATTTATAGTTCGACTACCCAAATTGTGTAAAGTGCAAGGAGGGAACACACACAATGTCTTTTCTTCACACTAGCATGGGGGTTCAATTTTAGATCCAATTTGAAATATGAGGGTGGTTTAGACAACCAATATCAATAAAATGTTTTTGATTCTCAAGATGTTCAAATGGTGCGGGATAAGTGCATACACAGCCAAGTGACAACAATTGCAAAAATCACAAAATGATGAAGGCACAAGTTCTTTTTAAATCCCCAAAATAAAGGCGAGTTCATTTTAAGCACCAAACTAAGTGTGAGTTTGTCTTGTTCAATTTTTGCCCAAAATCAAAGTGTAGTAAGTTTCTAATGTTCAATTTTATTCCAACTTTGAAAAGATCAAATCAATGATTAATTTTAAACCCAAATTGATCTAGTTGGCCTAAAACAGAAAATAAAAGCAGCAAATGGATGCTCTATACTATTACACTAAGCATTTAATTTTTTTTTTCAAGTTCAAGTTCAATGCCCACTTATCGAACTCAAATCTACTTGTTATTTGATCCCCATGTGAGAGATACCACCATTGTTTCTTGATGCAAACCTAAAAAATTACGAAGTTATCCAAAATAAGATTTATTTCAAGGAATTAACATAAATAACAGTTGATAGTCATAGATAAACACGAGAAATAAGTGTAGCATAGAAAAAATTACGCCTTTTCCTTGCTTGATTTTGGAATAATTAATGATAAATTGGACCTAATGATGCCTTGATCTAGTGTTGTGAGGTATTTTACACATCCACATTAGGTCTTGGGACTTTGTAAACTGAATAAATACATGTCTTGTAAAGGTGTTGTAAATGACTTTCACACTTTTCTAGACTTTTTTATTAAGAATTTAAGTCTAATGGACCTATTTTCCCTTAATTCAATATTGTAAAATGTATTTAATTATATTCTAACATTAATCTAGAAGTCTTGTAAATTAAGCCTAATTTTAATCTAGTGTTGTAATGTGTTTTACACATTCACATTGGATCTTGTGCCTTTCTAGGCTAAGTGGACCTCATTTTAATGTTGTAGAGTGTATTTAACCACACTTTCACATTGAAATTTGTGTCTCTAGCCCTAATTACCCTTTATATCATCATTAATAGGCCCCTATGATGCTATATTGGGCTTCTTGAAGCTTTTTGATAAAAAACTCAACTATATCAACATATAAACCTAATTTATTCACTCCCTAACATCCCAGTTGGAAAAGAGCCCATGTGGGACCCATTTGCCCAGGATGGCAAATGAGTCCCATTTGGGCTATTTTCGAGGTTAGTGCAGGAGAAATTGGGTCTTAATTTTAATTTTCTTCAATATCTACCTTTGGGATCAAATTAACAGGCATTTGAATGGATTTCCTATATAAAAAATCCCTAAAATCATTGTTTCATAATGCATTCATGTTATTAAGTCAAGCAAGCTAGGGTTACATATTTTTCAAGACTTCACAAGATCAATTCTAAGGAATTCAAGGGCAGATTCTTCATCGATTGTTGTAGAAATTCAAGATCCATCATCATGGAAAGTTTCTAATTGCATTATCTCATGTTCATGCTTTGAATTATTTTATTTTCATCATTTGTTTTAACTACCTAAAAGGGGTTTGACCAAGGCAAACCCCTATTCCTCTAACAATAAAAAAGGTTTCCCCTCTTTAATGTGTGATTGCGGGTTTGTAGATTGAAGAAAAATGGATTGGAAGCCTTCAAGAGTGCCAAAATGATAAAGTTGCAAATTTTGTCAAAGTTGTCATGAAAAGTTGTCAAGAATCATGGAAACTCATATCTAGGAAAAAATATCTATCTAATCTACATGAATTCAGTGGGAAAGTGCTTATTTCATCCATCTTCAGAGGCTTGCAACGTTTCAGTTCAAGATTCTGCTCCTGGGACACTTTTCGACAAAATGAGACTCATCCCCAAGTAGTGGCGAATGACTCCCACTGTAGGTTTTTTTTGGAGACCTTTTCAGATTTAGATACCCTTTTGGTTGAAACTTGTTTTGGGATGATTTTCTAGAACTAGGACTGGTTCACCCAGAATGAAAAATGAGTCCCACCAGGCCTAAAAAATAACAAATTCAGAATTTCAGAGATATTTCCAGCCTTCAACACATTTCCAGGTGCACACTTTTTGTTTCATAGCTATTTGTTATTCTTTATTTCCATTTCTAAGTCATTTTCTAGGTTATTTAGTATATGTTTGCATTTCACATTGTGTTTTCCAACAATTCATGTTTTCAAAGTTTACACTTGGTGGTGAACCCCTCATTAGATTTCAATAAGTCCATAGAACCTTCCCTTTGTCATATTTAAATCTCCTTTGCATTGAAATATCAAGGGTTTGTTCTTGAGTGAAGTGTTGATCTTTTTCTCTCTCCTTTTAGGTGCAAAACCCTAGAGGTGTAAGAGGTGACAAAAATCTTCATTTCATTTTGGTGAACCTACTTTTCAAATACCTTCTCTTCCAATTTAGATTCCACCATCATCCTATATCTAGCGTACATTAACTTTGTATTAGGATTTGGATTGGTTAATTTGCATTTAGGGTTTCTAAATTTTTGCATTATTGAAAGTGCATATAGGTTGCATTTTTGCATCTAAAATCATTGAAAATCATCGAAAAACTGCATTTGCATTTAGGATACACATCATACAAACTGAAAAGCATAAAAACCAATTGAAAATTTCTAATTTTTTTGAAACAAATCCCTATTGGGCCTCATTCGCCACCTTGGGTGAATCAGTCCCATTGCACCCCTGAAATTATCATTTTCAACACTAAAAACCCTATTTTTAAGCTTTTGTTTGTTGCCATTAACTATCTGTATCAGTTGGATGAGTTTCTATTACATTCATTTCATTGGATCTAGCTTAAATTAGCTCATTTCATGTATTGGTCAATTTCAAATTTTCATTTACAACATTTCATCTTTCAAGTTGTTGCATAAAAACTACGTTGTTTCACATCTAAAAATTTTGTTTAAACTTTTCACTTTAATTCATTGCATTGCACTTTATTTACCTTTTTGTGATAGCATGTTTTCTTTCAAGATATGTGGCTTTGATATGGTTAAAAATGGATTGCATAAGTACAACATCCCCTCTTATGAGTTCAATTTTGATTATAACAATGAGGTCATTAAGAAACATGTTAGTCATAGTTATGATCAAACCATTGACACAATCCTTAATATTACATTGCCCATTGGTGAGGATGGTAGTGTAGACAATCATACCAATCATACTTGTTCTTCTCCCAATACCTCTCCTATTAGTGATGAAGGTATCTTTGTGAAATAAGATACAAGCATTAAGGGTCTTGAGTGTCCCTCTCCTCATTCCCCTTTGAAAGATATTCTAAAACAAGAAGATGAGATCATAGACACATTTCTAAACATCACCTTACCTAGTCTCCATAGCCATGACAATCAAAATTGTCCTTCTCCTAATATCCCTCCTTGATGCAAAAATGATAGGTTGGTGTTAGAAGATATACCTATTAAGATTCATGAGAATCTTGTCCCTCCCTTCCCTAATGCTCCTACTATTTGGAAAGATCTATTTGGTAAGCATGAAAATCATAGTTGTCCTCCTCTTGATGCCTCCCCTACTTGTGATGAAGTTTCTTTACAAAATTTAACCATGAATGAACATATTTCAAGCTCTACTACTATGGTAGATAACATGGCACAAGAGAATGAGACCTTAGAGAAAAATGAAAATCAAATAACGCCTTCTCCTAATATCCCCACTATTGATAACTCCCTTACTTGGGATGAAATAATTTTAGAAGAACCAACCTCTGAATATCATGAACATCTAGTTTGTCATTGTGGACATGGAAATTGTAGTCCTTTGTATAAAGTAGAATCTCTGGCCTAATTAGGTCCTGTTTTGGGAACCCTTACATCAATCACCCCTTAAAAATTGCATTTATAGGCCCCTAATGCTCATAATTTTTGACTTTAAGGCCTATTCCACTCACAAATCACACAAATCCTGACAAGCAACATTCAAACCACTCAAATTTTGTGAAACCCACCTCAAAAATCCTTGGTCAGACTAAGTCGCCCAAGGTGGCGACTTAGTCCCTTTTGAGGTATTTTTCATTTTTGAGTAGGAAAATCACTGACTTAATTCAAATTCTTGAGGGATGTCGGCTTATGAAGTTAAAATAATGAATAATTTGGTGTTAATGCCTATAAATACATGTTCTTAGGTCATTTTTCACATCTCTTAGTCATTTTTACAAAGCAAATTCAAGAGTCAAGAGCCAAATATCTTCCACAAGAAGATTCATTAGTCTTTCTATAACAAAGTTGAAGCTTTAGGGCAACAAAGTTAGGTTTTTGCAGGTCTTCAAGCTCACTTTTTTTTCAAGATCTCACATTGCAAAGGGTTGATCATGGATGCCTATGGTGAATCATGGAGAAATCTAGGTTGAGGAGATGCAACCAGCCATCAAATCACACTTAAAGACTTGTTTTCAAAGTGATTCCATCTTCCATTTTCTCTCTATCTTCAGATTTAAGGTTTGCATGTCATTTAAATTCACTTGAAATGTTGTAGGGTTTCTTTGATTGAAGTATTGCATCATTGTTCAAAGTTCCATTTAATCATCTTATTCTAGCACATTAGAATAAGGTTTTGTCTTACTTCATATTTTCCTAGTCTTAGACACACTGAGGGATAGGGTTTTATGCAGATTTAATCTCTTCCAAAGTTTAAATACCAACTAGGGGTTTGAATGAGGAAACCCCCCATTAGAAAACAAATTATCTTCTATTTTGTAGGTGTTTTTGAAGATTCAGATTTAGATTTCCATAAAAAAATAGAGTGCAAACTGTGGGCTTCCATTTCCACATTCGGATTTGAAGAAAATCCAAAGTGGAATAAGTTTCCCATAGTGGTGACTTAGTCCCACTTCACTGGTTTTTTTAGGAATTTTTACAGTTTCAGATACCCATTTGGTAGAAATAGCTTTTTGGGCAGTTTCCCTGATCTAGGACTAAGCCACCCAGCTTGGCATAAGTGTACCATTTGGCTCAAAAATCAAGTTTTCCAAAATTTCAGAGGTCTCCGCAATCTCAAATCTTCTATTCATTAGTTTCCAGGTGCATAGTTTCTATTTAGCATCTTCATTTTGTTCTTTATTGCATGTATTTCACCGTTATGCATATTACAATGTGTTTTCCAACAATTTGCATTTCTTAGGTTTTACATTAATAATCATCTTTTCTTTTTAAATTATTGCATTTAGACATCATAATTAGGTACATTGCATCCTTCATAACATCAATCTTTGAATGTAACATTGCATTTTAGCCCAATCTTTTCTCCTTTTAGGTGAGAAACCCTAGAAGGAGCTTAAAGCATTCGGTTGCCAAAATCTTTGGTTACATTTTGGTGAACCTGAATTTTGAACATTTTTTGCTTTTGATTTCAAGTACATCCTAGGTTTAACTTGTGTTAACATTACATTAAGTGTTGCATTGTTTAAATTACATCCTAGGGTTTTCAAAATTGCATTAGTGAAAAGCTCATTTAGGCTTGCATTATTGCATTTCATTTCCTGCCACCATTGTAAAATTGTTCATTTGCACTGTAGATTTGCATGGTACAATACAAAACACATCAATATCCATCAAAAAATTCAGAAAAACTTAAAAAATTTCCCTACTAGGACTAATTCGCCACCCTGGGTGACTTAGTCCCAATGCACATTTTACATTTGTGTTTTCAACATTTTGTTTCCAGTTTCTTCAATTCCTATTTGTTTCATTTACTTTTCTATTTTTGTGAAGTTCTTTTCTATTACATTCAAATCCTTAGCATTAATATCATTTACTTTAATGGCACATATAAATAGCATTATATTTTTACAACGTTCATTTTCAACATTAGTTCCTAGTTCATTTATATCAGATTCATCAGAAAAAACAAACAAAAATCTCACAACATCAAATGAACCAATAAAAACAATGCTTCATTTTAGGACAACCATATCATCCAAACCTTTTAGTAGTGATGAATTGGATAAGTTAGATAAAGCTCTACAGGGCTTTCTCTCTCTAAGTTCATCCATTAAGGCTTGTGATGACAAACCCAAACCATTCAATGATAACTTATCTCCCAAACCTTTTAGTAGTGATGACTTTGATATGTTAGATGAAGCCCTTGAGGATTTCATCTCACCAAAGCTATCCACTAAGGTTTGTTGTGAGTAGCCTAAAACACAATATTTCAATGCAATTCAAACCCAACTTGTCCTTTACCTTCCTTCACATCAACCTCAACCTCCACCTAAACCCGAGTTTACCCTTTACCCACCTCAACATAATGTTGTTGCCCATACACATTACACTAGAAATAACCCACAACCACTAAAACCAACCCCAACCTCCTTACCTTTTCCCAATACAACACTGCCTAGTGCTCCTCAATTAAGAGAGTATGATCTTGTTGAGCAACTTAAGAGCACTCCCGCCAAAATATCCCTTTGGGACCTTCTTCAAAATTCACCCAATTATCATTCAATGCTCCAAACAACATTGCAACAAATAGTGGTTCCTCCAGGTACAAATGCAAATGATGTCATAGCTCTTATAAAGGGAATTAATACAGTTAATGTAGACATTACCTTTCATCAACATGAGCTCCCTCCATTAGAATTAAGGAAGCAAAAAGAGGCCTTTATGATAATTTCTCAATATAATACAATAGGCATGAACCCTTCTTGACTGTTGGCACTCTCAAATTTTTCAAATTTGAGATGCCTATTTCGAATTTTTTCCTCTGCACTTTCATAAGTGCACCTGATGAACTTGCCTAAATGACCTACTTTGGAGGGTCATAATTTGATGCCTGTTGATTTTCAAGCAAAATCCCTTTGTAGACACACTCAAGTGACCTATTTGAGTGTGTGTGTTAGTTTTCAGCTTCCTGCGATGAGTTTTGTGAAGGTTTAGAAAAGTGATGCTAGAGGGTTTTGTCACTTTTCTGCTGTTTGCAAATCTTCAGTTTTGCAAAGTTGCCTCCCGTTTGAGCTCGCATTTTGCAACTAGTTGACTGTCAGGTCAAAGTGAATGTTGTTCTGCATTCTCCATGCTTAAATGAACTCACATGTCAGTTTTTCAGGGCTTCATGACTTGATTTGCTATTTTTAGCAGGTCAAATCCAAATGCAATTTCTTCAGTTTTGCATCTGCATTCCTGACAGCCTTTGTGAAAGGTCAACTTTGACCCTGAATAACTTTTGATGAATGACAATTCATGGAAATTCCTCTTGCAGACATGCTTAATGTACCAAAGTGTTCTATTGTGTCTAGTGGTAGCTCACGAGGAGTTGATTTGATATTTTTGCAACGACTCGATCTCTCGAGTTTTAATTGGTTCAGAACAGTTGTTTGTCGCAGAAAGTTTGACTAAAAAAATTTGACAATTAATAACTTTTGCCTCATGATTGATTTCTCCAATCCATCTTTTGTATTGCATTCTCTGGACTAATTTCTACATGCCTGCAAGTTTTTATAGCTTCACAAGGTCATTTGCCTAGTTTTCAGGACCGATTCTGAAGCCTACTTGACCAGTGTTCACCATTTTTCAAATGGGCCAGAAAGCGGTTTTTATTGAAAACCCATTTCATGTTTTCATCTTTGAAGCATTCAGAAGCTGCCTGAAGGTCAATTCAAGGAAAGTTGTTTCAAAACAATTTTTTTTTTAGTCGGGCTCACATGGTACCTGACATCATTTGCATGGTCATGAACTTGTAAGTGTTGCATTATGGTAACCACTTCAAGTAAATTGCTTTGAATTAGCCAGTGAGTATTATTGCCTTCAAATATTTGAGTACAGAGCAAGGTCCATTTTATGTTCAAGAACATAAATTTAGAGTCAGGGTAGAGATTCCAAATGAGAACCAATTCAGCTAAGAGCCTATTGGGTTGCATTCAAAAAAGGGAATATTTAGGAAACTCTAAAGAATCTACTATGCAATGCTTCATATTTTGACAAGGGAAAGGATGTTTAATGGTGGATTGCTCTATTTTCTTCTCCAAATAGAATTCCCCTTTTTCTGATGCTTTCATATCATTAATGTTTATATGTGCTTCTTAAAGTTGCATTCAAAATGCAATTACTTAACTGGGTATTTAGAATGCTCTAAGCAATGTATGAATGGAGAGCCTGATTTTTTGAATTAAAGCAAACATTGGGAAATACCTAGCAATTGCAAATGAAAACAGTGCTCCACTTGATCTTACCATGTGAGAAAGTCACACCTCTGCTTAATCTTGTTGAGTATTCAAATAGCTATGTTGAAATGGAACGCCGCCAGTGGAGATATATCAAAATAAAGTGAATGGAATTCCATCATGAAGCACCAAATACAGTAAATATGAAAAAATGTATTTGTTGAAAAGTCAGAGAGACTTTCAAGCAGGATTGTGAAGACTTTGGTGCATCGAATGCATAACAAATGGAGACTAATTTGAGGTGGTAAGAGGAAGCTAAGTTATTTGTAAATGGCATCAGAAACAGAGTAAAATGAAAAGGAGGGGCAATGACTGGCCTGCAGCCAAGGAGGCGCCTACATAGACACACAACGTATTTGTTGAAAACTCTTTGGTAGCTCTCAAGCAAATGCTAATGGCATTGAAGGGGCTCGATGGGAGGAAGGCACGTTATTTTGATGAGTTCCTCTTATAAATGTAACCTCATAGAACGCCATATTCACAGGGATATACATAAAATGGTTTGTTAAATAGCTGTAGTAACAATCAAAATTGTTGGAAGAACTTCATGTTGCAGCCTGCGCCAAGAGGAGAAACCCAGAGAACGCGCCCATACATTTCAAAGTTATTTCACATAGATGAAAGCCCCCAACCAGCAGTTTGAAAGCGCCTGATGTATGCACAGACAAATTTGTTAAAAATATTCTTGAAACTCCAAAACACAATAAGAAATTGGGGTCGGCTATTCCAGCAAATGAAGAGTTTGCAAAATTTTCAAGTAAATTTTTAGCGAGGATGCACTTGAAGAAGGAGCAGAACATCCATTGTCAACGAGTTTGTTGAAAATGCTTTGGGAAGAAAGTGTTTTTTGAACACCTGGATGCAGAGCAACATCAAAGCAAGGTATGGACACCCATCGAAGCATAAAGAAGAGGTTGTAAGAACTTTAAAACAAATACTCATACAAGATGAAATTGTTGAAAAGACCCCAGAAATTATCATGAGGAGGCTCGAGCCAGAGTAGAGGGCTGCACACTTGGGAACATTGCTAACACTTATCAAGGCACAAAGGATGAGATTCCTGGCTGGGGTTTTTGAGCAGTAATGGATTGAGAAGGCCACCATTTTTTAATATGAAGGGCGCGCATCCTGTTGACATTTTTCCTACAAAATGTAATTTGAACAGTGCCCGCGCCAACACAAGGAATGGGATGCTATCATTTCATGAAATGCAGATGGATCTCCATATATACTCGCAGCAAGGAGTATAGAAGAATATCATTTGAGAAACGCATTGGGTGCCAGGATATGTAGAGAGTGAATGGCACGATGGGTTGCATTGAAAATGCTTCATAAACTTTCAAACAAGGGATGATGAACAACCGCCATGATCAAAGCAGAGCTTGAGCGAACAAAGAAGTGTGCTAGAAATTAGGGCACATTGTGAGTAAAGATGCGAGATGGAAATCAACTGTCAGAGACTGAAGATGCAAATAGAACATGATCTCCACCGTCGCCCGCTATATCGCGGTTCACGGGTTAACATCCGCGAAATTGCGGGCTTGTGACACATGGATCGTGGTGTGGGCCCGGTAAATTGGAGCGCTCTCATAAATAATTGAAAGAGACCATTTAATTTTAAATGGTATAAAGCTTTTATTGCCCGATGAAAAATTAAAGGCTATCACATTTGAAATGATAAAGGTGGGCCCGGGAGAAAAACAAATTAAAGGGAAAATATTTTAATTTGTGCAGCCCGAGCAAAATCTTAATTTGCCAAGTGAGTTTTTAAAGGGGATTTCACTTTTGTAAAGTGAAATAAAGTATTATAGATAAATACTTCAAGTGAATGTGGAGATAAAAGAACGGGTGAAATGAATTTTATCTGGAGAGTTTTATATAAACAAATATTTTAAACTAAATGTTTAAAATATCATTTTCCTGGGCAAATGTCTTTATTGGAGCCATGTCAAAGTGAAAATAGATGAGGTGAATATTTTAAATGGCACAGGAAAAGTGAATACAATATTCATTTTAAATTTTATTTGCTGAGGGTGAATACTTTACTTGGCTATAATGTAAAATGCACATGGGATATGAGTAAAGTGATATTCACTTTATAGACAAGCATATGCGCTGGGAGGTAAAGTTTTATAAAAGGCAATAAAGAGCAGAAAAATGATTTTCACAGGAAAATAAGGCAGAGAACAAGAACAGAAAAATAAAGGAATTTTCACGGGTAACAAGAGGCATTTTACATAGCAAGTAAAATGGGATAGAATTTCATCACATGGGAAATTTTTCTGTTGAGGAGCAACTTGAGCAAAGTCATATTTGAAGAGGCAAATTCAGTTACAAAGAGAGGAGAGATGCTTTGCATTCTATTGATCAACGGTGAAGAGGATTCTAGATGGCATCTCCGGATTAGTTTTAGGGCTTCTTTTGTCTTCTCTTCTCTTCTCATGATTCAAGGTTGAGAGATTGAGTTCTAGGTTTTTGTATGAGGCTGGGGTAGATAGAGAATTGAAAATTCAGAGTCAAATTGAGTCTATAAGCTATAATTTCTGATTTTATGAGCAAATGCTGCCAGTTTGTGCAAATAAATCATGAATGTCTTCAAAGTGTTTGCATATTCATGAATATCTTCAAATTGTCTCCATACTTGTACAGTTTAATCATATGAATTCAATAATACAAATTATCTTTGAGTTTTTCATCTCAAATTTCATGAGATTGTGTTATTTGTTTATGGGTCTATTTCAAAGAAATGGTTAAATACTTTGAGCAGATAATAGTGATTTCAAGTGTGCAGGTTGGATTTGGTAAGGAGAGTTTGATTGATAATAGGAGTGGGATTGTTGGTGTAAGACACTGATAGTTGATGCAAAGCATTGAGAATTTAAATCCACTAGTTGAATGTCATTTGCTGATGAATTATTTTTTATGTACATTTGACTCCATGGCCCACAATTAGGCACTGATTTATCTTGCAGCTTAGTGCATCTCAAAACATTTTATAATTTCAAAATCATTTTCAATCCCTATGTGTTATAGTGTTGTGGTTATCACATGCTCCAAATAGTTGATACTACTGATGAACAACCAATTCTATTCAGTATTATCCTATTATGTTGAGCTATTAAATGAGATTATCTATTGTTGTTAATGTTGTTTATGATAATAGTGAAAATATTGTAAAAGCATTAAGGGATCACCCTCCCGGGTCTTGCAGAGCCCGAAGTGTAGGAGGATTTTTACAGTCCTCGTCAGTTGGTCCAGGTCCTTCGAGCTACCCTTGATTGGAATTGGCAATTCCATAGGTAGATTAGAAGACAAAAGTAAAAAAAAACAAACCAACATTGACAATGGCTCTTCCCTTAATGTGTGCACTGTGAAACTCCTAGAATGATTACGTGTAGATAAATCACAAATCAAACCTAATTCCTTATCCATTAGAGGTTTTGACAATACTACCAAGCAACTACTCGGTATAATCACTTTACCTATCACAGTCGGAGTGGTTACCTTGCAAACTCCTATTCATGTTTTCCTTATGATCTCACATATAATCTTCTCTTGGGAAGGCCATGGATTCATGAGATGCATGTGGTGCCTTTGATGCTTCATCGACTAATGAAATATGTCTACAACAATTTAAAGTTTATCAAGTTGAGATAGACCCCGAGCTTGAAAGTTGCTTACAACTTGAGAAAGGAACAACAAGTCCTCTGAACACTTTAATTCCAAAATATCACATAGAACCTCTTGAGACCAATAAACAAGACGAGGAACCTGTCTAAATTGCTAGATGATGACTGGGGTACATTAGAGTTCACACCTTCATTCATGGATGAATACATAATCACATGAAAAGAAGACGAAAAATAGGCACAACCAACCATTATGTCCACTCAGAATTCAAAAGAATCCTCCCTAACATCTACTTCATCTCCTTTGGAAGAAAATACAATGTATACAACAAATTTTGATGAGATATATTATAAACAACCACCCAATCTGAAGGAAATAGAAAGATTCTATGGACGTGGTTATGAGCTTATGAAACAATTAGGATATAATGGTAAAGGATGTGGAAAGAATGAACAAGGAATTTATGTCCCTATAGAACCTAATACACAAGAGACAAAAACAGGTTTGGGATATTCCTTTTCTAAGACAACAAAAGTAACTCAGTAGCCATCGTTCAATATCAACACCATCACATGTAAACCAAGAATCAATCTTATGCTAAAATATCCTAAATTTCTTGATATGAATTCCCCACCATCTTGGGAGTATGTTGAAAGTGATGAAGCCTTGAAACAACTATTGGGTGCAATTGATAAACCTTCTTCTTCCCAATGAAACGTTACCTGCGCTATGATAAGTACCAAGCCACACAATACTGATGATAATGAGAAAACCATGGAACCATATGCTCTTGAATCTCCTAAGTTAAATGAACTCCCTTTAGGAGATACAATTGATATACCCATGGACATAGATGATAAAGAAAAGGTTATTAAGATTGGGAAGTACCTTGATGATGAAGAACAAGATGAAACTACAATCTTGCTCCATGATTTTCTTGAAATTTTTGCTTGAAAATATTCAGATATGCCAGGAAGAGACCTGAAGATAGTAACACATAAATTTTTTCTTGCAAACAACGCTAAGCCTGTTCGACAAAAGATACAAAAAATGAATCCAAAGATAGCCTTGCATGTTAAAGGAGAACTTGAAAAACTCCTTGATGAAAGTTTCATTCACCCTATTGATTATTCTCCTTGGATCTCAAATATTGTCACAGTTGCTAAACTTGATAATCGTATTAGAATATGTACAGATTTTTGTGAATTTAATAAAGCATCCGTAAAGGACGATTTTCCCCTTCCTAATATTGACATGATCGTGGAATTAACTGTGGGACATGCTTTGTTGTCATTCATGGATGGATTTTTTGGTTATAATCAAATCTTCATCAACCCACAAGATCAATACAAAACAACATTTACAACTGTTTGGGGAACGTTTTGTTGGGTTATGATGCCTTTTGGATTAAAGAATGCAGGAACGACTTAACAAAGAGAAATGACATTGATATTCCATGATTACATACATAAAATTTTGGAAGATTATGTTGATGACATCCTTTCCAAATCCTTAAAAAGACAAGACAATGTGAGTGTTCTTCGGAAAATCTTCGAATGAATGCATAAATACAACATGAGACTGAATCTGAAAAAGTGTGTCCTTGGAGTAGATAGTGGAAATTTTTTAGGGTTTATCATATCTCACAGAGGCATTGAGGTGGACACAAAGAAAATTGATTCTATCATAAACATGCCACCTCTTAGGAACATTTCTCAATTACGCACGTTACAAGGATGAATTCAAGTCATTTGTCATTTTGTTGCCTCTTTAGCTGATCGAACATTACCTTTCACACATCTCCTCAATAAGGATGTGCATTTTGATTGGAATGAGGATTGTAAATAGGCCTTTGAGAGTTTGAAGGAATACCTTGCAACTCCACCCATTTTACAACCAGCTATGCCAAACAAACCATTCATCCTCTACAAAGCAGCATCAGCTCATGATCTTGCAACATTGTTGGCTCAACAAGATGACACTGGAAAAGAGAATCTTTTTTATTATTTTAGTTGAAATTTAATTGATTATGAAACATGATACACACCAATCAAAAAACAATGTTTGGCCCTTGTATTTGATACTAGTAAGTTGTGACATTATTTACTAAATGCTGAAATATAAGTCATGACAAAAATTGATCCTCTCAAACATATTTTCAATAAAACAGACCTATCAGGACATCTAGATAAATGGGTAATGTTGTTTACTGAGTTTGACCTTGAGTTTATTTCACAAAAAGCAATCAAAGGCGAAGCCTTGACCAACCATTTAGCTAATGCTCCTTCTCCTTTAGCGTACCTAGAAATGAATCTTTTCCTAATGATAGTGTGTTGACAACAAATGTTTCATGGGAATTATACTTTGATGGATCCAAGTGTAGAATAGGCTCTGGTGTTGGAGTAATATTAGTTCCACCTGAAGGAAAGCCTTTTCCCTTGTTGTATTGACTCAATTTCCTATGTACGAATAACACAGTTGAATACGAGGCACTAATTGATGGGTTGCATGTTGCTTTAATCATGAGTGTCAAAGATATTAAGATCTTTGGTGACTCACAATTAGTAATTAAACAAATAAATGGAACATATCAAGCCAAGCATGACAAATTATCCAAATACAAAGATCTTATCATGTACTTGTTAGATAAGTTTTAGACATTTACCATTGATAACATCCAATGAAAAGATAATCGGCTTGCGGATGTAATGGCAAGTGTTGTCTCTCTTATCTCCCCTCAAGATCCTTGAAAATATTTCACATTCACTATTCACCCTATTATGAAACCTTTGATCGACAACCAAATAGAAGAGGTTTTAACAATAGATGAGGAAAACTCAAGTGAATGGTATGATGCCATATTCAAATATTTGAAAAGTGGTACCTTTCTTGAACTGACAACCAGCAACCTCCATGCTTGTTTATGAAAGCTTGCCTCTAAATATGTCATCCTTGCAGATGTGCTATATTGAAGATCATTCAATGGTATCTTTGTTTGATGCTTACACAAATTGAAGATACCTCTAGCACTTTACCAAGCCCATGAAGGTGCTTGTGGTGGACATTTTGGAGGGAAAAAATTGGTTCAAAATCTTATCTGTATTGGGTATTATTGGCACCACATGGAATGTGATTTCTTTTATTATGTTCAAAAATGTCATAAATTTCAAGAACATAGCAATTTGCATAATGCTACTGCTAGTGAAATTCAAACTCAACTTCCAATATGGCCCTTCGCAGTTTGGGGATTCGACATTATAGGAAAATTTTAACCTCCTTCCATTGGACATACCTTTATTATCACCGCAATTGATTATTTTACAAAATGGGTAGAGGCCATTCCCCTTCAATCTACAACAACTGGTGTAATATGTCGATTCATCCTAGAACACATTATTGCTCGCTTTGGACTCTCTTCCGCATTAGTTTATGATAATGGTACACCATTTAAGAATAATGAAGTGAAGAAATTTTTGGAGACCTTTAATATCCAACATCATTTTTCAACACCTTATTACCTGCAATCTATGGTCAAGCTGAATCAACTAATAAAGTTCTTGAAGAAATGTTGAAGAAAACTGTTAATATAAATCATAGGGATTGGCACACACAATTGCATTATGCGTTTTAGGCTTATCATACAAGTGTTAAATCTTCCATAGGGACCACACCTTATAATTTGGTCTATGGTAGTGAAGCCATAATTCCCTTAGAGTTAGAAATCCCTACACTAAGAGTTTCTCTTCAAGGAATTGTTGATGATACGCATTATCAAAAACAATGATTACATCAGCTTGAGATGTTTGATGAACACCATATTAATGCTCTTGAACATCTTTAAGCTTATTACAAAAGGAAACATAATCATTACAACCTTAATGTTATCCCTCAATCCTTCGAAAAGGGTGACTTAGTTCTATCTACTAATCAACGCAATGTCAATGTTGACCCAAATGAACGGGAAAAATTTAGTTCTAATTGGTTAGGACCTTACATCATTGATAAAACTTTTGGGTCCAGTGCATACATGCTAACTAAATTAGATGGAATACCCCTTAAGGAACCTATCAATGCCGCGCATTTGTGTTGGTATTATTTCTAATCCTTCTTGAATAGTATGAATTATAAAGCAATGTTATTAAAGTTATGGGGTCTTATCCTATATGATTTCACATTGCTTCGTTATTGACAAACTACTCATGCATATGTCTTGAGCACTAAAGTGATTGTTTAATTTATAATTACTTTAGGTTTCATGCTATTTAAATTCATCTTGTTTGTTATGGTAAGCTAAATTTATTTTAGCATAGAATACTCAATCGTCATGTTGTATCTAAAAAGAAACTGGAATAAGTGTTACTTAGATCACATAAAATTTGTTAAATCATGAAGACATTAATTAAGTAATCTTACCAAGGTTATTTAATTAATCATATTTCCATTTAACATTCAACCACATTAAGAAAAATGATGAAACGTCAAATGCTCGTATATATATATATCCAAGTTTTATCATCATAATATACAGTATAACCAAGGTATGTGAGAACTAGACCCCTCGAGCTCTGGTGCTCATGACTCAGTATCAAGACATTGGGAGATGATCATGTGCGATCATGACCGCAATCTTCCAAACCTAAGTGCAAACTCTAGGCCCTATATCCATCCAAGGGCCACCCAATGCTCATCTGCTATATGCTCCCTCTCTGCATAAAGTCATGATACCTCTGCTTGCAGTCTCTCCACCTTTGTTGGAGTTTGGGATGACGATCCTATAGTCTCATCTCAGCGGAGTTGTCTCCTCACACTCTCATTCACTTCCCGTAGCCTCACGAATGGTCTTAATGAATTTGGATCCTCCTCCATGATAGGTGGGGGAACATAATCCGAGTCCATCTCCTCTTCGTTGATGGATGCAGGCACTATCTCTGCAACAACCTGATGGTAGAACTCTTGCCAGTCTATTGTCGCTCCTGCAAGGTAGAAATAATAACACAATTAATAAACACCATCATGTTATATATATATATATATAAGAGTATATGCACTAAAGTACATGCATAAAATCAAATATCATCACCTATATATTTGGTAGGCTGAGCAATCTCAAAATCATCCTGTACAGGGGTCATAAAAGATGTGCTAGCCTCTCCTCGACTATGGGTACTGGTGCTTACTGCAACGGCTACTTATGACCTCTTCATACGGATGGGAGAGGGATCTTCCCACTCGTATCGATCCTCAGCTATTGCCTCATCACTCTCACTTAGGGGTGGATCCTCCTCCTCATACTCCTCCTCATCCTCCTCATCTCCCTCTTGGACATCATAATCTGGATCTGCATCCTCATCATACTCATCATCTATGACATCAGTGAATATATCTACATCCCTGTAGTGTGTCTCCTCAACCCTATCCTCTTTGTCATCTCCCTCATCTGGTAGTGGACCTGCATCTCCCACTAGCTCGTCCATCAGGAATACCAGTGCTGGTCGTATTGGTCGTATCACTATCCACCACTCCTCATAATCCCCTATGGCACTAACGTCATTTACGTTGGAGATTGGTGAATGGTTGCGATTACAAAAGTTAGAACTTCACTCTTAGCTACATGCTCTAGAGTGAGTCACACTATATCACCCAGTCTTCGGGCACTCCGCACTGACCTCCTGAAAGAGGATCATTCCTGGGGTGGTATAGGCACTTTTCCAAATTGTCACATGACTCGATCATAGTAGAAAGGTCATACTATGTGGTCATGACAGCCAACCAAAAATCTATCCATCTACATCCTCCTCAACTATCTAGTATGATTTTCCCACTCTAGCATCAGCTAATAAGGTCTCCATAGGATCTCATCCTACTCTAATCGGTCAAATCATACTCTCCAAAAATGAAAATCACCATACTGCCATAGTCATCGTAGAGGATAGCCAAAAGCCCAAAGATACCCTACTACTGTCGCACATGGAAAGCTGACCAGTCTGGTGCATGTAATATGCTCAAGGCACCACACTCGTAGAAGCGTGCAGTGCACTATACTATCTACCTCCCAGAATACAAATTGCCCAAGATCATAATACAAATATGCTAGGATACATCGACCTAAGGCGTATACTGTGCGATGCTTTGCATTCCCTCGAATCGAATGGACTAGTCCTCCCTCGAGGTGAACTACCCGCCCATCAGAGATGAGAATTAGTTCTATAGTAAGCATCATAATGTTTCTAACCACTGGTGCCCATGAATATAATAACATTGGTAGATCAATTCGCCCTCTCACCCGATAATCATGAACTGGACCATCTAGACAATACTGTAAATCAACCTTCTGCTCATGGAAATTATGATCTCTACGGAAATGTACTTGCTCTCCTCAAATTGAAACATAGAGAATCTGATTTACATCCTCTAAGGTGATCGTCATCTCTCCCATTAGCAGATGAAACGTGCATGTATCTGTGTCCCAGTGCTCATAGAGCGCCATCAACATGGCATCGTGGTACCTCATGGGAGGAATAAGGTACTCCTAATAGATGCCCACAGTCTAAAGATGCTTTGTCTCCTCTATTGATAGCGATGGGGCTAGATCTCTTAGGAATCTCAACTGTCTCCCCCTAGTCATTGTCGTGATTGGGTGGGTACCTATCGAAATCACAATAATATGCTCTCAAACTCATCCAATATCTTCAATTTTTACATTAATCACCATGCAAGTGTACTAAAATCCTTGGACACTTTAGAACCCTTTTGTGACACTTCACGAAGAAACGAGACAGTTCGCGAAGAAACAAGACACTTTGCAAAAAAGTGGGACACTTTGCAAACAAATGGGACACTTCATGAAAAAAAGGGGACACTATGAACCTTTTTTTCCAAGATCCTAAATTAACCTATATATGCATAAAAATCATTAAATCATTGCAAAATAACTAAGCGAACGTAGTAGAATTGACTCACCTCATGTTGATGCTCATCGTTTGCCACCTCGTCCCGGAGAACGTCTAGTGTCGCAAGTGTGTAGCCTCATCTTCTCAACATATTTTCATCTCACTCATCACTCTCACACTACAAGAAGGTAAAATGAAATAGTAAGTGACGAAATTACTTAACTTTCACCTCTTTTTACTTGTTTCATTCCTTTTAACCTTATGCATTAAATTAGGGTTTTTCCTTATCTTAAGGATTAATAAAGTACTTTTTATTCAACGCACCATAAAGGGAGCTAGGGAACTCCGTTTTCAATGTCGTTTGATGCATTGGAATTGTGATTCCACACCTAACATCATAAATTTTCTATTGTTATGTGACATAGTACTTGGAAATGTCCTTCAATATTATGTTCCTTATTCGATGTGGCTAGATTGCTACCTTGATTCCACTTTTGTAAAGCAAGCGAAATCAAGGGGGGCATACATCTACCCTCAAATTTAAATTCTAGAAGTTAGGAAAAAGTATTTTTGGACAACTAACGAATTCGTGTTGCAGGATGTGGTTCCTTAAGTTGTGGTTTTGTAGATAACTACATTGGGGGCTCCATTCTCCCATTTCTTGAATGAGTATCCTTTTATAAACTAAACTGCATCGTTTAGAGTCCTTTAGCTTACATATGCACATAGAGTCATATCGGTGGTAAAGTGGGGGCTAACTGTGGACACATAAATTGTACTCCTTTGTAGAAAGTACAATCTATGGCCTAATTAGGTCCTATTTTGGGCACCCTTACATCAATCACCCCTTAAAAACTACATTTATAGGCCCCTAATGCTCATAATTTTTGACTTTAAGGCCTATTCGAGTCACAAATCACACAAATCTAAACAAGAAACATTCAAACCACTCAAATTTTATGAAACCCACCTCAAAAATCCTTGGTGGGATTAAGTTGCCCAAGGTGGCAACTTAGTCCCTTTTGAGGTATTTTTCATTTTCCAGTGGGAAAAACACTAACTTAATTCAAATTCTTGAGGGATGTCACCTTGTTAAGTTAAAATAATGAATAATTCAGTGTTAATGCCTATAAATACATGTTTTTAGGTCATTTTTCACATCTCCTAGTCATTTTTTACAAAGCAAATTCAAGAGTCAAGAGCCAAATATCTTTCACAAGAAGATTCATTAGTCTTTTTATAGTAAATTTGAAGCTTTAGGGCAACAAACTAGGGTTTTTGTAGGTCTTCAAGATCACTTTTTATTCAAGATCTCACGCTGCAAAGGGTTGTTCATGGATGCCTATGGTGAATCATGGAGAAATCTAGGTTGAGCAGATGCAACTAGCCATCAAATCACACCTAAATACTTGTTTCCAAAGTGATTCAATATTCCATTTTCTCTCTATCTTTAGATTTAAGGTTTGTATGTCATTTACATTCACTTGAAATGTTGTAGGGTTTCTTGGATTGAAGTATTGCATCATTCGAGTTCCATTTAATCATCTTATTCTAGCACATTAGAATAAGGTTTTGTCTTACTTCATATTTTCCTAGTCTTAGACACACTTAGGGTAAGAGTTTTATGTAGATTTTATCTCTTCCAAAGTTTAAATACCAATTCTAGGGGTTTGACTAAGGAAAATCCCCCATTAGAAAAAAAATATCTTTTGTTTTGCAAGTTTTTTGGAAGATTCAGATTCAAATTTCAATCAAAAAATAGAGTGTCGAATGTGGGCTTTCATTTCTACTTTCGGATTTGCCAAAAATCCAAAGTGGAGTAAGTTGCCCAGCTTGGCGTAAGTGTCCCAATTGGCTCAAAAATCAAGTTTTCCAGAATTTCAGAGGTCTTTGCAATCTCCAGTCTGCTCTTCATTAGTTTCTAGGTGCATAGTTTCTGTTTAGCATCTTCATTTTGTTCTTTATTGCATCTATTTCACCATTCTACATATCACAATGTGTTTTCCAGCACTTTGCATTTCTTAGGTTTTACATTAATAATCATCATTTCTTTTTAAATTGTTGCATTTAGACATCATAATTAGGCACATTGCATCCTTCATAACATCAATCTTTGAATGTAACATTGCATTTTGGCCCAATCTTTTCTCCTTTTAGGTGAAAAACCCTAGAAGGAGCTTAAAGCATTCAGGTGCCAAAATATTTGGTTACAGTCGTTCTCCTAAAAACTCTCCTTCTAGGAAGGATATCATGGTGGAAAAAAAGGAAAGCATTGGAAATAATGATATTATGTCCTTAGATGAAGATGATGAAGTCACATTAGATTCTCCTTCACTAAGGAATGCTAATATTATTCAACCTCAACTCATCCTTTATCCCCCTTCACACAAACCATAAACTCAAAACAAACCCGAACTTATCCTTTACCCACCTAAGAATAATGTATCGTAACAACCGATTCATAATACTGTTGCTCATACATATAACACTAGAAACAATCCACAACTGCAACAACCAACCCCAACACCCCTACCTTTTCCTAACCCCATCTTACCAGGCCCTCCTCATTTATCTCCACAAAGTGGAAAGGAGTACAATATTGTTGAACAACTAAAGTATACTCTTGCTAAGATATCATTATGGGACCTTATTCAAGCCTCCCCTCACTAATAGAACATGATTCAAATAGACTTACAACAAGTTCCTATCCCTTCCAATATGCAAACGAATGACATAGCAGCCACGATTCTAAGAATAAATGATGACATTTTTTTCCACAAAAGTTAGCTCACCCCTTTGGAAGTGCAAAAAATAAATGAAGATTTCATAATAATATCTTAATATAAAAGAATAGGGATAAAGCGAACCATTGTCCCGTTGTTGACAATGGTTCGACCCTTAATGTGTGTAGCGTAAACCTTTTGGATAGGCTTCATGTGGATAAATGGAAACTTCAACCTGACTATTTATCTATTAAGGGATTTGACAATGTAGGAAAACAACTACTTGTGTGATTACTTTTCTTATTACAGTTGGGAAGGCCACATTGGAAACACTGATCCATGTTATGCCTCATGAATTTTCATATAATCTTCTTTTAGGCAAACCTTGGATTCATGCAATGAATGGGGTGCCTTCTACCCTTCATCGCAAAATGAAATACATCTACAATAAAAAAGTGTAAACACTTGAAGCTGACCCTGACCCAAAAATTTGTTTGAACATTGAGCAAAACAAGGAAAATCCTTTAGCAACATTGGCACCAAGTACACAAGTGGAACCCGTACAACAGAAAGAAAAAGAAAAAAACATTGAAAAATTCACAAAGCTATTAGAAGATGATTGGGTTCCTTTGATTTCGAACATACATTCATGGACGAGTACAAGATCATAAACAAAGATTCAAATAAGGGACACAAAAGATCAGTAATGTCAACACAAAACTTGGAAGAACCTTCGAAAGAATCCACCTCAACCACTTTAGAAAAATAAAAAAATAAAAAAAAATTGACAAACTGAATCATGAACAACCATCAAATCCAAAAGAGATGAAGAAGCTTTATGGAAAAGGTTATGAACTTATGACACAACTTGGATATAGTGGGAAAGGATCATGTGCTTTTAGAGAACAAAGTATCCATGTCCTTGTTGAGCCTAACACACAAGAAACAACTCATGCTCTTGGTTATTGTCCTTTGATAGAAATATACAAGCCTTCACTTAACATCAATACTCTCACACAAGATTCTTCTAAGCTGACTTTAACAGTAGTGCATTGTGAATTGATAGACACTAGTGGTCTTGATTATTTTTATTTGGAAGAAATGAAAAAAATAAAGAAATATTCGCTTAATGTCAATGTCATCTCGTAAAACACTAAATATTTCAATTCGATATATTTTACACCCTCCTATAAAGGAGAGAACAAAATATCACTATCTGGGTATGTGCAGGATCATGATGGGCCAAAAAGTGGCAATATGATGGGTATGTGGCTGACGACGTTTTTTTAACCCAAAATTAATGGAACGAAAAGGGTTTTTAAAGGAGATTCTCAGCTTTCCACCAATATAAATTATGCTTTCCTTTGAATTTAATAATTAATTATTATTCATTTTCTATTCAAATTATGACTAAAGTCCTAATTGACAAACTGACTGAAAAACATCTAGAGATTTCAAACGGTATCACATTTTTTGAATCTAAAACATGTGTCACATTCTATGCTTCACATACTATAGGATTAAAAAAATAAAAAATAAATTTCATTAAGTTTTGACCAAGTTAAAGTGGTCAGACATACAAGTTTTTTATATTTTTTAAAAGTCAATAAAAAATTCATAATTAATTATTTACTTGCAAAAAAAATACAAAAAAATATGCATCACATTGGGACATGAGTCCTCTAGTTATATCTAAAATATTATAAAAAAATATTATCGTTTTATTGTAGTTAGGGTAGACAAACACCTACTTATTTTTTCCCTGAAATTTAAGTACTACTACATTGAAATTTCAAATTTTCACCAAATAGATTTCTTTTTTTTTTAAACAAACCTAGTAGTTTAGAAACTGCATTCAATTTGCTATAGATTTTATTCTTACATATTTTTGAAATAATATAGATAACTTATTCAAATTTTTACGTCAAGTTGCCTAACTCTGATTTTTCTAATTTTTTTGCCACTTAAGGGCTTGTTTTTTCCATGATGATCCTACACATACCCATCTAAAGAGTCTTGTGTAGGTATGAAATCTTATACTAACCAAGAGATATCTTTGTCACAAAATAAAGGCACCTCTTCTACCATTGATTAAGAGGGTATCTTGTCGAGACTCCTCCAAGATCACTTGATATCCCTTCCTCCAAGAACTCAAAGAAAATTTTATTACAAGACTTCCTTTTGTGCCTATCATAGAGTTCACATTCATTCTACTAATGACTGTAAGGCTTTGAGTAGTAAAATCCAACATCTTAAGGAGTTTTGTGCTCTTCCTTATGTGGGGGCATCTAATTCCTCTAACTAATACTGATTTTCACTCTACAATGCATCTTTTCAATCATTTTGGCTCATCCTTGTCTTGCACTTAGTGGGGAAAAGGGTTTAGATAGCCTTGTTCTAATATGTCATTGGTTGTTGTCTCTTTTGGATAATCAAGCACCTTTCATGAATGTATACGAGCAAGCTTGGGATGTGGATGACATGCCTTAAGTTGGCTCGCATGTGACATACTACCTTTTCATGTCGTAGCTTACTGGAAACATATGCTATCGTGTCTTCTTCTACTTTAAATCAATTTCTCATAGCAATGGTGTTAGCAACTACTTTAAAGTTGGGGCATATATTGAAACTCATCATCTTTCATTGTGTGATTTCTTTCAGGTTATGTATCCTTTTCTGGGTGGTGTCATTGGGCTTGATTCCCTCCAAGAGCGTGATACTTCTTTGATACATCCTCTCTTGGAAACATTATGCACAATGTTCTCTAAGAAGAGACCTTGCATAAGCAAAATCCCTTTGAACATTCCTTGTACTATTTTGCATTTACAATGTCTATGAATTTCAAGCATACGAAGCTTTGCTTGCCTCATGGAGCTCGAAGATAATTTTTGTGTGGCCCACCTTATTAAAGTTATCAAGAGGTATAACTTTGGTATGGTTGAGTGGGAAGCCCAATCTGAGGCATGAATTTCCCCATAGCCACTTGTGTGTGTGTGTGAGTGAATACTAGCCATGAGTGTATGTGTCTTACCTTTTAGGACTTCTCACCTGACAGATAGCCAAGAGTTTCGTCGCCTCAAATTAAGTATGCATTTTTGGACAAACAGCCTAGATTTGATCCACATCATATTGGACAAATGATCAAATCTTGATCTAACTTTTTATTGTTACTTATTTGTTATTGTAATTGCATGATTGTGTATCTTGTTTTGTTGCAAATCATTCACATTGTTCATATCCTTTTGGGCTTATATCGGTTTCACTTAGGATCCTAGATCCTGGGGGCTTGACCACCTCCTTCATCTTTGTTATCTTAGACCATTTGCATTGGTATGATTGGACTCCTCATGAAGTCTACTTTAGTGTGAGTTTGAAGCAAGTTCATCCTCTCACTAAAGTGGGGGCTAAATGTAGCGTAGAAAAAAGTATGCCTTTTCCTTGCTTGAGTTGGGAATAATTAATGATAAATTGAACCTAATGATGCCTTGATCTAGTATTGTGAGGTGTTTTACACATTCACATTAGGTCTTGGGCCTTTGAAAACTAAATAAAATACATGTATTATAAAGGTGTTGTAAAGTGTTGTAAATGACTTTCACACTTTTCTAGACTTTTATTAAGAATTTAAGTCTAATGGACCTATTTTTCCCTTAATTCAATATTCTAAAATGTATTTAATTATATTATCACATTAATCTAGAAGGCTTTTAAATTAAAACTAATTTAAATCTATTGTTGTAATGTGTTTTACACATTCACATTGGATCTTGTGCATTTTCTTAGCTAAGTGGACCTCATTTTAATGTTATAGAGTGTATTTAACCATAATTGCACATTGAGATTTGTGTCCCTAGCCCTAATTACCCTTTATATCATCATTAATATGCCCCTATGACCCCATATTGTGCATCCTGAGGCTTATTTTGATAAAAAAAACCTGACTATATCAACATATAAACCTAATTTCTTCACTCCCCGACATCCCAGCTGGCAAAAGAGCCCCTGTGGGACCCATTCACCACTTTGGATGAATGAGTTCCATCCAAGTGGGACCCATTCATCCAGGATGGTGAATGATTCCCATTTGGGCTATTTTCCAAGTTTGAGTGGGAAAAATTCAGTTTTAAGTTTAATTTTCTTCAATGTCAACCTTTGGGATCAAATTAACGGGTATTTGAGTGGATTTCCTATATAAAAAAGCCATAGAATCATTATTACATAATGAATTCATGTTCTTAAGTCAAGCAAGCTAGGGTTAGGTAGTTTTGAAGACTTCACAAGATCAATTCTAAGGCACTTAAGGGCAGATTCTTCATCCATTGTTGTAGAAATTCAAGATCCATCATCATGACAAGTTTCTAATTGCATTATCTCATGTTCATGCTTCATTATTCTATTTTCATCATTTGGTTAATTACCTAAAAGGGGTTTGACCAAGGTAAACCCCTATTCCTCTAACAATCAACAAGTTTTCCCTTCTTAAATGTGTGATTGCAAGTTTGTAGATTGAAGAAAAATGGATTGGAAGCCTTCAAGAGTGCCAAAATGATAAAGTTAAAAATTTGGTCAAAGTTGTCATGAAAAGTTGTCAAGAATCACAAAAACTAAAATCTAGGGGAAAATATCCATCTAATTTGCATGAAATCAGTGGGACAATGCTTATTTCATCTATCTTTAGAGGCTTGCAAAATTTTAGTTCAAGATTCTGCTCCTGGGACACTTTTCAACAAAACGAGACTCATCCCCCAGTAGTGGCGAATGACTCCCACTGTAGGTGTTTTTTGGAGACCTTTGCAGATTCAGATACTCTTTTGGAATAAACTTGTTTCAGGATAGTTTTCCAGAACTGGGACTGATTCACCTAGAGTGGCGAATGAATCCCACCAGGCCTAAAAAGTAGTAATTTCAAAATTTTAGAGATATTTCCAGCCTTCAACACATTTCCAGGTGCACACTTTCTGTTTTGATTTATTTGCATTTCTAAGTCATTTTCTAGGTCATTTAGTATATGTTTGCATTTCACATCGTGTTTTCCAACATTTCATGTTTTCCAAGTTTGCACTTGGTGGTGAACCCCTCATTAGATTTCAATCAGTCCCTAGAACCTTCCCTTTGTTATATTTCAATCTGCTTTGCATTGAAATGTCAAGGGTTTGTTCTTGAGTGAAGTGTTGATTTTTGTCTCTCTCCTTTTAGGTGCAAAACCCTAGAGGTGTAAGAGGTGACAAAAATATTCATTTCAATAAGCTACGCCAAGATAGATAATAGCTAATGTAGATGACCTTTCTGTTGCTTCTTGTATCCATTTTACCATAACCCTTATAAATACAAGATTAGAGATACAAAATTGGAACTTCAAAATCTTTTGACAATGATATCATCACTAATAACAACATTTATTTCCAAACTAAAAGGAACTTTCCTATTCTCTGACATCATCTATTACAACGAATCCCATACAAATCTTGTAAATACAGAGAATTAAATTCAAAACTTTAAATTTTTTCATCATTCAAGGACCAAAAATCAGTAAAGAAAAGGAGAAAAATATGTTTTCATTCCTTTGTTCATGTAACCTTTGCAAAAGATTTGAATTTTGTTTTCATGGCCCTATAAAAAAAATGATGGTAGTTCAAATTCAAGATCTAGTCTATCACGTTAAAGGGGAGTCATTGGTAAGAAACTTCTTAAAGACCCAGTCATATCAGCATTGTCATTTTCTATTCAGATTCACTTCCATGAAAGAATGGAAAAAGATGTGTAGGTCGTACTTGGCTCTTAGCAAAGTGAACAACCAAAACTCGATATACTCTTTAATTCCTCAACGCCCCTAGTTCGTGATGGCTTTGTTTGAATAAGAAGCATATGCTATCGAATCAAGATTTCCTACAAAGATTTATGATGCCCTTCCTATATCAACCGCCAGAATATCCATGCTGCTCAGAATTCATTTATTGCAGGCATTCATGCCTTTTATACCAGGGAAATTTTTAAATGAAATTAATCATTACGAACATGTGCATGGGTAAAAAAAATGTTGCAGGATTAAAGTAATTGACTATTTTAAGAAAGCAAGTGAATACAAATACTAATGACAAACTTTTTCATACTTTTTCACACATGGTTTGGTTTCATTTTAAATATCAAACACCAAAGGGATGAGCCAACAAAGCAACCAACAAAATTTATAGAGCAACAAGCGATAAGTCCAAATCAACATAAGAGTCAATGTGCAAAGAAAAGCATAACATTAACATAACAATTGTTTGTGATTAAATCATATTAATAGACAAGTCAATGTGCAGAAAAAAGCATAACCCAAGAGTAACCTCGATTCATTTAGCTCAGGTGAACACAATGAGAAGTCTTCAATCATAGGGTATGTGCAAGATCATCATGGAAAAAATAGGCCCTTAAGTGGCAAAAAATTCAGAAAAATCAGTGTTAGGAAACTTGACGAAAAAAATTGAATAGGTTATCTATATTATTTCAAAACTATGTAAGAATAGAATCTGTAGAAAATTGAATGTAGTTTCTAAACTGCTAGGTTTATTTAAAAATAAATAAAATCTATTTGGTGAAAATTTGAAATTTCAATGCAGTAGTACTTAAATTTTAGGGAAAAAATAAGAAGTGTCTGTCTGACCACCCTAACCATAATAAAATGATAATATTTTTTATAAGATTTTATATATAAGTAGAGGACTCATGTGGATGTGATGCATATTTTTTGTAATTTTTTCCAAGTAAATAATTAATTATGAATTTTTATTAAAAATTTAAAAATATAAAAACTTATGTCGACCACCTTAACTTCATCAAAACTTCATGAAATTTAATTTTTCTTTTTTTAATCCTATAGTATGTGAAGCATAGAATGTGACGCATGTTTTGGATTCAAAAAATGTGATACTATTTGAAAGTTATAGATTTTTTTCAATCAGCTTATCAATCAAGACTTTAATCATAATTCTAATAGAAAATAAATAATAATTATTTATTAAATTCAAATTAAAGCATAATTTATATTGGTGGAAAGCTGAGAATCTCCTCTGAAAACCCTTTTCATTTCATCAATTTTGGGTAAAAAAAAGTTGTCAGCCACATACCCTACAAATACCCATAATATTGCCACTTTTTGGCCCCTCATGATCCCGCACATACCCCATACTAAATTTGTAGGATCTAATAAATATTTCCTCGGTCTCTGCAAAATGCTATTCTATTGCATTAATAGTGATAGATATTGGATGGTGACTTCACCCTACAATATCACTGCAATCTCCAATATTAATGTATCAGATGCTATCTATTCGATTAAATAAGAACATATGTCATAAATCAGGCATTAGAATATCAAATGTTAGGAATACCGAAAGTAGAATGTCTCTTTTGTCAGTTAAAAAAAATCATCATACAATCATTTTCAAAGAAAATTCTACTTTTGGCATGTTTGAGAGAAAAAAAATGACCATGTCACGTCAATGTTGAGAGAAAAAAAGAAAAACTAGAACTGATACTTGTGCTGATTTGTGCCCTCCTCTAGCTAACCACACCTTGCATAATGAACCCACAACTTTGGTAAATTCCACACCCTTGTTCTCTGAGTTTTCTCAACCCTTTAATGTTTTGATATATTTTGCTGACTGTATGTTTATTGACCTTTCACTTCTCCAATTTGGCGAGCAGTAACCTAAAATTAAAGTTTCAACGAGGGTTTTAGAGAATTTTTATTAAATTGAAAATTGTGTCCAAGATCCTAATAATGAGCACACCATGCAGCTTTGATGTTCAACTCTCATAATGTCATTTGTAGATGGGAATTGAAACTACATCGACTCACTCCAACATTCAAATAAATTGATAAGAACATTTAAAAAATCGCGCTGAGTAATCTAAATGTAAATATTGATGGCTCACTCCATAGAGCATTTAATACAACGTTAGTGAGTTTGACTGACACCCGCCAAATCTAAATGTAAATATTTATGGCTCCCTGCTAAAAGCCACAATTAAAAGAAGAAAATCAGAAAAAATTCAAGGAAATCAATGATCTCCACTAGACATTTGATAATAAATGATTTGTGTACCAACATGTCTCATTATTTAATGTCGTTAGAAATATTTTCTTGAATATTTTATTTGGCAGAGGAGAATGAGTATCAAAGAGGCAAAGCCAAAGCATAGGTCGAACAGTCACATGGAGTATTTCACAGATTATTTCGATGTGGTATAGGGTATAAGAAGCAGATGACATTGTAGACGGTTGAGATGGAGGTGATCCGAAAGGATTGTGAAGGGTGTGGGCTCAAAGTGAAGAAGGATCTTCAACACATGACAGGTGTGCAAAGTGTGGATGTAAATAGAAAGATTTCAAAGGTTATAGTTATAGGATATATTGAACCGACCAAGGTGCTGAAGAAAGTGAAGCCACCGGAAAAAACACAAAAATATGGCCATACATTCCCTACAACTCTCTCACACCCAAACAGATCCAAAATAAACGCTTCAAAAACCACATATCTAGAAAGGCATCGAACGTTGTTTAGCGTTTGACCACTTCTCTACCTAAAAAAGAATTTTAAGCTTTAAAAAATTAGCTCAGACAATTTCAAATAGAGAAACAAGCACAACTCATAAAAAATTGTTTATAGTTGAACATATAAATTTCCAAATTCGAAAAAACAATGGTCATAGCATTGTCCTCTTGCAAAAGATAAGTGGACAACAAGATTATATTGATAAGCATGACAAAAATTCTATACATCAACTGATATTTTGTCATCCCCACGGTGGGCACCAAAATGTGAGTACTAAACCTACAATCTTGCTCAAACCATGACAAATGTTAGCATTAGTCAATCTAAACAAGGCAAATAAAGTACTCATATGAAATACTTGATCATGGTACATATGCAAATAAGGAAATAAGAAATCAAAGAAACTAAGTGAAAGCATAAGAAAGAAAAATCAAACCCTATCCCATAGTAGGAGTTATGCTCCTTTGATGTTGAAAGGATGCCCTTTCCCACCCCCTTGGTAAGCTAAATGATAATGAATAAACCTCCAAGAATGAGATGAAATGAAAGATGATGAGTGTGCCTATAGTGAAAATTCTTGATATTGTGGATATGATTGTGGATCCTTTCTTCATAGAGAAGCACAAAATAAATAGGGTTGAAGGGTTGAAGAATGAAGATATTGGAGGAATGTGGATATAAAGGAGAGCCAATGAGAATGTGACACTTGTCACAAGGCTAATGGATGAATTTGGAGCACATTTTGGAAAATGTGTGAGTAAAGAGGATGTAAGAGGAATAAATGCATATGGTTGAGAGTGTAAGAGGATGTGGGTGAGGATGTAAGATATACTAATGCATGTGGTTGAGATGTAAGAGAATTTAATGCATGTGGTAACAAAGTCAAATAAGTGGAGTTATTGGAGGAATATTCCCAAAGCATATGCTTTTGTGAGGGAAAATAGGGTAATTACTTATTTAAAAGAATTAATTTTCTTGTGCAACTAGGTTAGTTAATCAGGGGTTGGGTTTGACCAAGGTTGAGTCAAAGGATAGAGAATGGATAATTAAGATTAAGAATTAATTAATCCATAATTAATTAACTTGGAGGAATTAGGGGATTTGACATTTGATTTAAAATAATTTGATTTATTAAATTAGATGAGAGGACTTATTAAATAATTTAATTTATTTAATTAAATCTGATAAACATTAGTGAATTAATCTAATAAATTACTTTATTTTATTAATAGAGGAAATGATGTTAATTGATCAAATTTAGATGCAAAATGTCGATTTGCATGTCTACAGATTGAAGAATGAATTATATGGATTAAAGAAAGCTCCCAAAGCTTGGTATGAAAGATTGGACAAATATTTGATTCAGTAAGGATTCAATAAAGGCACCATAAATAGTAATTTTTAATTCAAAGTTGAGAAAGACAAAATATTGATAATGGTTGTGTATGTGGATGATATTATCTTTGGAGGCAATGAAGCTTTGTGTAAGAAATTTGTTGAAGAGACGCAGAAAGAGTTTGAGATGTCAATTTTTGGGGAGATTAATTTCTTCCTTGGGTTACAAATCAATCAAATAGATAAAGGGATTTTCATTTCACAGTCAATGTATGTCAGAGAGATGTTGAAGAAGTTTGGAATGGAATATTCCAAACTAATATGCACTCCTATGGTGAGTGGTTATAAATTGAGCAAAGATGATAATTGAACTAAGGCTAATTAGAGAAAATATAGATCTTTGATTGATGGAATGCTATATAGACTGGGTATGTGTAGGATCATCATGGAAAAAATAGGCCCTTAAGTGGCAAAAAAATTAGAAAAATCAAAGTTAGGAAACTTGACATAAAAATTTGAATAAGTTATCTATATTATTTCAAAAATATGTAAGAATAGAATCTGTAGCAAATTGAATGTAGTTTCTAAACTACTAGGTTTTAAAAAAATTAAATCTATTTGGTGAAAATTTGAAATTTCAATGCAGAGTACTTAAATTTTAGGGAAAAATAAGAAGTAGGTGTCGACCACCTAACCACAATAAAATAATAATATTTTTTATAATATTTTATATATAAGTAGAGGACTGATGTCCTGATGTGATGCATATTTTTTGTAATTTTTTCCAAGTAAATAATTAATTATGAATTTTTAATTACAACTTTTAGAAAATATAAAAACTATGTCCACCTTAACTTGGTCAAAACTTCATGAAATTCAATTTTTATTTTTTTAATCCTATAGTATGTGAAGCATAGAATGTGACGCATGTTTTGGATTCAAAAAATGTGATACCGTTTGAAAGCTATAGATGTTTTTCAATCAGCCTATCAATTAGGACTTTAGTCGTAAGTTGAATAGAAAATGCATAATAATTACTTATTAAATTCAAAGTAAAGCATAATTTATATTGGTGGAAATTGATAATCTCTTTTAAAAACCCTTTTCGTTTCATCAATTTTGGGTAAAAAAAAAGTCATCAACCACATACCCATCATATTGCTACTTTTTGGCCCATCATGATCCTGCACATACCTCTCTAACTACTACTAGACTAGATATCATGCAGGTGGTTTGTCTTGTGGCTAGATTTCAAGAATATTTTAAAGAAACACATGTAGTAGTGAAGAGGATATTCAAATATTTAAGAGGCACTCCTAATTATAACTTATGGTATCCTAAAGATACTTATTTCATATTAAGTGCTTATATAGATGCAGATTGGGTTGGTTGTGTTGATGACAAGAAAAGTACAAGTGGTGGTGCAATCTTTCTTAGATGTAGATTGGTGGGTATGTGCAGGATCATGATGGGCCAAAAAGTGGCAATATGATGTGTATATATAGGGTATGTGGCTGACGACTTTTTTTTTACCCAAAATTGATGAAATGAAAAGGGTTTTTAAAGGAGATTCTTAGCTTTCCACCAATATAAATTATGCTTTGTTTTGAATTTAATAAATAATTATTATTTATTTTCTATTTGAATTACAACTAAAGTCTTGATTGACAGGTTGATTGAAAAACATCTATAGCTTTCAAACAGTATCACATTTTTTGAATCCAAAACATGCATCACATTCTATCCTTCACATACTATAGGATTAAAAAAAGAAAAATTGAATTTCATGAAGTTTTGACCAAGTTAAATTGGTCAGACATACGATTTTTTATATTTTTTAAAAGTTGTAATAAAAAATTCATAATTAATTATTTACTTTGAAAAAAATTACAAAAAAATATGTATCACATCGGGACATGAGTCCTCTATCTATATATAAAATATTATAAAAAAATATTATCATTTTATTGTGGTTAGGGTGGTCAGACAGACACCTACTTCTTATTTTTTCCCTGAAATTTAAGTGCTACTGTATTGAAATTTTAAATTTTCACCAAATAGATTTTAAAAAATAAAATAAACCTAGTAGTTTAGAAACTACATTGAATTTGATACATATTCTATTCTTACACATTTTTGAAATAATATAGATAACTTATTCAAATTTTTATGTCAAGTTTGCTAACTCTGATTTTTCTAAATTTTTTGCCACTTAAGGGACTATTTTTTCCATGATGATCCTGCACATGCCCTGGTGTCATGGTTAGGTAAGAAGCAAGATTAAATTTCTCTATCCACTACAGAGGCTGATTATATTACAACATCATGCTATACATGCATAGGTTTTTTGGATGAGACAAACATTGAAGGATATTAGAGTAGTGTATGATGAGCCTATTTCTATCTTCTGTGACAATACAAGTGTCATTAACATTTCAAAGAATTCAATGATGCACTCAAGGACAAATCATATATTAATTAGGTATCACTTTCTAATAAAGAAAGTTATGGAGAATGAGGTAAATCTTAAATATGTAACTGTTACTAATTTTTAGCTTCCTTCTTAAATTAGTGAATATTTAATGAGCAATTATTTGGTGGGGTATAAAAGTTTTGATTTATAGTTCATCCAATGAACCTTTTTTTTCAAAATGAAAGAGATTTCTGAGGTTGATTTATTAGAATCATTCAAATAGTTTAAATTGAACTATTGAACAGTCCTAAAAAAGTAACAAACATCTTTCATTTGGAAAAAAAAAATCATGAAATGAAGTAAATAGTTGTTATTTTATGCAATGTTTGTCATTGTTGATCATCAGAAAAGAGTTACAATTCTGAAGAAAAATATGATGTGACTATTACTTTAGTTGATTACAGAACACATATACTTTCAAGAAATTCATATCAATTATTTCAGATTATGTTATTGAGAACAATATCAAATGGAAACACAAGCCATTGCATACTTTGAAATAACTGATTTATTAAGAAAGATATGTTTCTGTAACCCCACACAATCTGTGGGTTATGACTAAGTTGATTAATTTCAACAAGTATAAACCACACACCTGATGATTAACTAAAAGAAGAAAGACACATAAGAGTAAGGTCATGTCCGTCATTTCCTGGGAGGCTGATGTAGGGTTGACTCATTGCTCTCTAGCTTGATCTTCAGTGTCTTCAACTCCTTTGCTCCTAAATTCTAGAACCTACAGTTGGTTGTAAATTTGTGTTAGAGATCAAGGTATGATATCCAATTATATGCTTATCAACAAATATATGATTTATAGTTATTATCAAATTGAATTAACTTAGTTAATATATGAGAGAAATGTAAAAAGTGTCGAATCAAATCATCAGGAATAAATCATCAATTCACTATTTTTCCTAACTTGTTTGCTTCATGTGCAGATATAGGAAAAGTAATTAATGTACTATCAAACAATTACAATATGAGTGGGGATGAATGAGGCTCCCACAAGGGTTGAGCTCAACTCATAACAATGGTACCAACAATATGAATGTCTAGAGATCAACATTGTGTTTTGTAGAGATTCCAAAGAACAACCTAATATAAAATAAATGATTACATAATCATAATATATGTGCACAGCCTGCGTATCTATATCTTAAAATTCATATTGTATTTTAATTGCATATTTCTTGATGAACCAATAGATAAATATCAATAAAGATTACAGTGTTATGAATAGCAATGATGTTGAATCTTCATAAACATAAAATATTGTAGGAAGTGTTTGTATGTAAGTGGATTACAAAAGAAGCACATTATTTTTAAATGACAGTGAACAAGCATACATGCAAAAGTTCATATATTTCTATACATAAAATATGAAAAGACTTGAATTTTTGTCAGTAATATGAAGATTAGCTCATGGCAGTGATATGAACTGTTAACAATGAATTCATTGAAGATCAAACCAAATCAGAAGCATGATTTTCAGCATTACAATACATACATGAAAATGAGTTCTTTTGAACAATGGAAAAATGTTATAAGGGACTCAGAGTTTTGAAACAAAAGGAAGTAATGTTGTGTTTTCTTTAGAAAAGTGAAATGTGTAGAAGAAATGAAGCTACCGGATGCAGATAAATGTCAAAAACATAAAGAAAATGTAAGAAACCTCTAATGGAGCTATCTAGAAGTAGCACATGGGTATGTACATGATCATGATGGGCCAAAAAGTGGCAATTATGATGGGTATGTGGCTGACAACTATTTTTTTACCCAAAATTGATGAAACAAAAAGGGTTTTTAAAGGAGATTCTCAGCTTTCCACCAATATAAATTATGCTTTACTTTAAATTTAATAAGTAATTATTATTCATTTTCTATTCAAATTACGACTAAAGTCCTAATTGATAGGCTGATTGTAAAACATCTATAGCTTTCAAATGGTATCACATTTTTTGAATCCAAAACATGTGTCACATTCCATGCTTCACATACTATAGGATTAAAAAAAGAAAAATTGAATTTCATGAAGTTTTGACCAAGTTAAGGTGGTCGACATAATTTTTAAAAAGTTATAAAAAAAATAATAATTAATTATTTACCTAGAAAGATATTATAGAAAAATATGCATCACATTGGGGCATGAGTCCTCTACTTATATCTAAAATATTATAAAATAATATTATCATTTTATTGTGGTTAGGGTGGTCGTGACACCTACTTCTTTTTTTTCCCTGAAATTTAAGTACCAATGCATTGAAATTTCAAATTTTCACCAAATATATATTTTTTTAAACAAACCTAGTAGTTTAGAAACTATATTCAATTTGCTACAGATTCTATTCTTACATATTTTTGAAATAATATAGATAACTTATTCAAAATTTTACGTCAAGTTTCCTAACTCTGATTTTTCTGAATTTTTTGCCAATTAAGGGCCTATTTTTTCCATGATGATCCTGCACATACCCACATATAATGATTTAAAGCTTTAGAAAACAATGTAGAGAAGTAATTCATGAATGTAGCATTGTTTACATTGATCTCCAAGTTGGAAAAAGTAGTCCACAATGAACAATTATGAGAGGGTAGCCATTTAATCTACAAGGACAAATTATCAAGACAATGGAAACTTTGTGAAAGCTACAAAAGAAGTCAACAAGACCATGCAATAAGAATAAGTATCGATTAAAGGCTATAGAATGTTAGTATGCCTTTCAAGCAAGAGCCTGCTTTGGGATCCACACTAAGCAATTTTATCACTTTGGAAGTATTTAGCTTTAAAAGAAATCAAATGGGTCCAGGAGGCACAAAAGCATTATTCATCTCTACAGTATTATTACCTTGATTACTACATTCATTTTTATCCAAAAGTGAAATAAAAAGAAACATACAAACCCTCATGTATACAAGTTTACAAGCCTGCGACTTGTGCAAGTAAAGATTTCAAGCTCTCAACAATATAAAGAATAAAATTTGTGGCCTTAGTATGTAGAAGGGCCTCATAAAGGTAGAAAAGGGAAAACTAAAGCTGCAAAAAATTCATCATTCTATAGAATCAATCGAACCCATGGATTTTTTTCCCAAAACGAACTAAGAAAAGACAAAATACATTTTTTATTTTGGCTACTATTAGGCAGCTTAATGATAAAGAAGAAGGAACAGTGTAAAGTTTGAGCGATGGACTGCTTACTTCATTCTTTACTATTGAGGAAAGGCTCTCAAAAACCACATATAGTGCTCTTACAAGAATCCAATGATGGCCATAGTAAAAGCACCAGTAGAAAAATCATGATTTACAAAGAAACCATAAGAGAAAATACAAGAGGTCGCGGCCTGAGGGCTTCAAAAAGCTTTCAAATCCTTTTCAAAATAAAAAGAAACTTCCAGAGTCAATCAAAACCAAACTTACATTCTCAAATCTCCAAGAATCTAGGAGAAATGGCATTAAATACATAGGATTTCTAGCACAGAGGCTCAAGCTAGGGTTCTTCATGGTGGTGCTTCTCAAGAAATTTCTAGAAAATAACAAATGAAGTGAGAAAATGAATGTTGCATTTTGTTTTAGGTTTTGAAAAACCCTCAAAGAGGCATGATGGAGAGGCTTTCTTCCTTTGGTTTTTTTTAAAAACCTTTTCAATATAAAATGTTAAGTTGTGGCATACCTTTATGCCATATGTTTATGTCATTTTCGAAAACTCATGTGACTTTGTCTTTAAGCCTTTTGTTTTTGGCTTAATCAAATTCTTTTTATTTTTGCATTTTGATTAAAAAATGTACATCTTTATTTTAAGTGATTAATTATAAATCACTTTTAAATAAAAGATATTTTGAATGCATAAGTAAAGTTCCTTTGATATATTTTTCAAAAGAGATTCAAATGGAGCTTTAAAGCCTTGCACAAATCTTGGAGGTAGTTGAGAAATCAGTTCCAACATGTGGAGTAAAGTTAGGTATTTTGAAGCACTTATTGGAGAGTTCACCTTTAGTTAAGGATTCCAATTGATGGAGTTTCAATCAAGGAGTGATTTGGGGCACATAACACTTTTTTTCTTTCAGTTATAACCCTATTTTTGAGGGGTTTTTAGTTTCATACGACCCTTTGGAGTTGTTTCCAAATTGACTACTCTTTATGCATTCTTGGGGGAGTTTTTTAGACACATGGTGATTTGAAGGAGAGATAAAATTTTAACAACACATCATATCTTGGAGCCAAAATTCAAATTCTCCATTATTCTTGTTCTTTAGTGTTAGTTGTGAGTTATATGATAGAATATTGTGTCATCCTTTATTCTAATCAAATTCCTTCAATACTTAATGCAAAGAATATCATGCCATAGTGTAGGTCTATGTTAGTGTTTTCATTCTCTTGCATAAAGAATTGTGAAAACAACATTGTTTTCCTTTTTTGAGCATTAGAAAAGTCAGAGCTTATCATTAGAATTATTTTTGCAGGAATGAATAATAGAATTTAGGCCCATTTCTTTGTGTAATACTATATATACAATTTTCACAAAAAAAATCTATTTGAGACTACAATCTCTCATTCGTAAAATTGTTTCTCCTGAAAAAGGAGGCTTTGTACTATATAACCACATCAAGACTTCCAACATTCATTGTTAAATTAGACATGATGAAGGCTTATGATAAAGTAAATTGGGAGTTTCTGAATTTGGTCCTATTAAAATTTGGTTCTTCTTCACAATGGAGGAGATGGGTAAGATCATGTCTTTCTGGGGCCAAATTATCTATAATAATAAATGGGAGTTCAGTGGGGTTTTTTAGTTCTACTCAAGGTGTTCGGCAAGGTGATCCTCTCTCACCATTCCTATTCATAATTATGCTTGAGGCATTAAGAAAATTTATTACATTTAGGCATAATCAAAATCAATGACAAGGTGTACAAATCCCAAATTCTTTAATCTCAGTAACTCATAATCTTTTCGTTGATGATACTTTCTTGTTTAATAAATATTTAGTAAAGGAAGCGCAATAGGTTAAAGAAGTATTGTACAAATATTCAGTAGTTTCTAGTTAGAAGATAAATGAGGCTAAATCTAAAGTTTATATTGTCAATACACCTAAAGATTTGAAAAGGAAAATTGTTGGGTTATTAGGCTTTCAAGAGGCAGAATTGCCTTGTTCATACCTGGGTATTCCCTTTTTTAAAGGATCAAATAAAGCTTTCTATTGGAATAAGCTCATAGATAGATTAAAATCTAGAATTCTTGCATGGAAAGCCAAATGGTTATCGTTAGCTAGTAGAATTCTTTTGATAAAATTAGTTTTATCATCTATCCCTAATTATTTCTTATCATTTCTTAAAGCCCCTGCCTCTGTTATTTTGGAAATGGAAAAGATAATAAGAACCTTCTTATGGAAAGGAAATATTGATGAAAAGAAAAATATCCCATTAATTTCCTTAGAAGGTTTGGCAAAAGGAAAAAGACAAGGTGGGGAAAAGGTTCATAATCTCAAATGGAGAAATAAAGCTTTTGGGGAAAAACTTGCATGGAAGATGTACACAAGTCCAGAGGCTAAATGGTGAAAATTTTGCAAGAAAAATACTTGGATAGTACCAACCACTTAGAATTTTTATGGTGGCTGACCCTCCAAAGGGTTCAACAATTTGGAATTTTATTATAAACAACAAAAATCTTATAACAAATCATTCTTCTTGGGAAGTAAACAAAGGGAGAAGTGTCAAATTTTGGAAAGATTCATGGTTAGGAAAGCCTCCTTTGGCCTTAAACCAGGAATTGCATGAGACAAAAGAAATTTTGTCCCAAGCCTGGGGGGAAAACTTGTTAGATAATGTTCAGTCCTCAAATCCAATATCGGGAAAGGTAACATGGAAATCACCACCAATTTCATTGTTAAATAATCAACAAGCAACATTATTTAATAATTCGGTGAAAGATAAAATAGTTTATTTATCTTCAAAATATGACAGAATAATATGGTCAGCATCGAAAGTTGGCTCATATTCAGTTAAAGAAGGCTATGCAGTCTTAGCAAAATCAAATTTCTTAGCTGAACCTCAGTGTGCTTACAATTTCTGTTGGAACAATAAAGTCCTTCCAAAGGATAGTAGTTTTGCATGGCTTACTTTACAAAAAAGAATTTTAACAAGCGATCATCTAGTTAAATTGAGAATTTCTAACCCCTTTAAGTGTCCCTTATGTGATTTGGAACCTGAAACAGTTGACTATTTGTTTGTTCAATGTGTAGTGGCTAATCAATGTTGGAATTTTATCCAAAGCATACTTCAAATTTCTTTCCCTTTTCCAAACACATTATGGGACCTATTCCAAGCATGGTCGGTTATATTCAAATCCTCTTTTATTGCATGCATATGGATCATAATTCCTGCTCTTGTGATCTAGAATATTTGGTGGGAACGAAGTATGAGGGTCTTGAGGAAAACCAAATCACTGATAGAAGTGCTATTGTTAAAAATTGAGAAAGCTACTTTAGAGGGAGTTAACTCTTTTTTCCCAAGGGATAAGTTTATAAATTCTTCATTTACAAATTGGGACACCTTAATACTAAAAAATTGGAAAATCATTAAACTACCATTTGATGGTAGTCTTTTTAAAAAGGATATTTCAAAAGTAAATAGAGCCTCAGTTTCTTGGCTCCCTCCACAAAATGGTTTCGTGAAATTGAACTTTGATGGAGCCTCTAAAGGTAATCCAGGTCTTTCAGGTGCGGGAGTATGTTTCAAAAATGAGGCAGGGGAAGTGCTAGCAGCATATTCTTTTTACTTGTCTAATACCACAAATAATTACGCTGAAGCACAAGAATTACTACATGGTATGGAATTGGAAATTTAGGGGGACTTCTCAAATCTGCATATAGAAGGGGATTCTCTGATTATCATTAATGCACTTAGGGTGAGGAGAATTCAAAACTAGAATCTTCAATATGTGCTTAACAAAGTATGGTTCTTAATTGATAAATTAGAAAGGTCAATAATTACACATGCATACCGTGAAGGTAATAAAGTTGTTGATTATTTAGCAGTGATGGGGAGTGAACAAAATGATTTAAAGGACTCAAATGTTCCCATAGACATAAAGGAATTCCAAATTTTGATTGAACTAATTAATCAAGATAAGCAAGGGATTTGAAATTATATCAAGCTTGGGCTTAATGAAATATTTCTTTTGATCAGCTTTCATCATATTGGTCGTCATGCTATTGCATCATCATTTAGACAATCTCGGTACTAAGCTTACAAGATTCCTATACGATGGCATGTGTGGCATCAGATGTCATGGCATTCCAAGGAAATTGTTATTTCTATATACACATTTGACAAGAAAGTTTACATTTGGGTAGGGCATCTCTTTTGAATTTCTATGCAAATTTTGTCAGATTGTTACTACTGATGATTTTTGTGATAAGCTTGCAGGATTTTGTATTGATTCATTTATTCAAGCCATACGATGGCATGTGTGGCTTCAGTTGTCATGGCTTTCTAAGGCACTTGTTTTACTTGTATACACTTTTTACAATAAAGTTTGCATTCGGTCAGGGCATCTCTGTCGAACTACTATGCAAACTAAGCCAAAATGTACAAATGTTGTGGAGCATTGGACATCTAGTAAGGATATCGCGGTTTGAAGCATTGCTAAATTTTTTTTCCAAGTAATATTTGGTTGTTTACAATGGTACTTCACTACTAATTTTGAAGGATGTATATTGTTTTTAAAGCCATTTTATTGGCGGCATTGATGGTACAATGCTGGCATTATAATATGGAAAGATGATAGTCAAAATGTATCCTCGGATATCCTTCACTTGTGCTATCCTTACTAGGTGTATTTTTCAATGCTTACATCATGCAAACGTGAAAATTGGCTATAAATTGTTTGCTCTATTCATTTGCTTCATATAGTTCTTATTTTTTAGTTCTTATCGTTCTAGAGGCTTGGGGAGTATGGAATTATCTGAGTTTAAAGTTCGCGATTACAGAGTTCCTGTTAAGGTAAAATCTTGGGAGGAACCCTTCTCGGCTAGCATTGACAAGGAGGAGTTGCAAAAGGTATTCAAAGTTAGGTGAAAATATGTTTTAAATTGCATCAAGGTTATCATTGGGGAGGATATTTTACACATGAAGCTGCAAAGGTTAATTTTCCCTGCTAATTTTCTCTCCATTTTCTTATCAAATATATTGGACCTGGTCCAAAATTTTGATGTTTTGAGGATTATCGCTAACAAGTTTGTTGTTAGTGCATATTTGGAAAATGATGCTCTACTTAATAGTGTTCAACAATATGATTTCACGTTGGGATATGGTTTGATTGGTGGTTTATTTCCACAACACCTCTTGTTCCACAAAAAGATGTATGCAGAGATTTTTCAAGGCATGTTATTATCCACAATGCATGATACTTCAGTGCACCTATATCAAGTTCTCAACAAATATAGGTCAGCTATTTCTATGGAGGAGATTGATGATTTCAAAAGAAAATTTCGTGCAATTTCTTTTTTGAGAAGCCATGTTTGTATTCACGATTTGCAACTTTCAGCCACTTTAGAAGCTACTAAAAGGAAGTTATGTTACAGTTATGTACCTGATATTAACAAAACAGTCCCATCTTATGATCATCAACATAAAGGAAAGCATGTGGACACAAAAGAAAGTTCAGTTAATGGCTTTCAAAGAGTTGGAAGAAAATATGCATCTTTTTAGTAGAGTTCATGTTAAAGAATTATATGTGTAATGGGATGGCTTTTTATAATAAGGGATAGTGATATATACATAGTGTGTATATTTTGATAGGGTATTTTGGGCATCAAAGGGGAATGGTTGAATGTACTATCACAGTCATTTATCTAGTTCAATCATATCGGAAAGGATTTAATGTTTTGTAAAATTCTAGATGACCATTCTGGTCTATATGTTGAATTGTAAAAATTGTTACTTAGACTATGACTGGGGGTTTTCTTACTGGCTCTGTCCCGCTAGTATGTCCACCTGAACCAACAATATGTAAATAAAAATATTATAAATAAAATTATAAGTGGCTTACCACTTTTGATAAAAAAATAGAGTTGTGAGATTGTATGGTTTGATTTGTTGAGTTATATTGTGATATTTTTAAGCAGTTTCAAATCATTTATCAATTGGTGAATCACCTAATTTTTTCAATTTTCAGTTTTTGCACTTTCTTACCCTTTTCTCTATCAAAAGTTAGTATTTGCAAGAAATATCCAAAGGGAGCCAACCCATAACCTAGAGGTCTATGCTCATTATAGGATACCCACAGCCTGAGAGTAGTCTAATGTTGCATGGGATTTAGAAGTTTTTCAACTTATCTTCAAGTAAAAATCCCTGTGTTAATAGTACCTAAAAAGGATCTGATTGCTGACATATTTACTAAGGCTCTTTCTAAGGATACTTTTGGGTATATTTAAGAGAATTTGGGGGTTATTTCCCCTCCTTTGAAATAGATGCATATGGAGATGCATCAGTCCAGTGGATCTATGGATTCATTTCTTTTCTAAACTGATTTTGGTGGCTTCCTCCCAAGGGGAGGAGGCAGTGTCATGTAGTGTCATTGCTTTAGTAAGGAATTTTTTCATTGTTACAATGTTGCTGATTTGGTTTGGTATACTCCTAAGGGGGAGTATTTAGAGAAAGGATCTCAGTTCAGTGTCAAAGGGGGAGAATAATGGAAAAAGAAAATCCTTTGCCATTGATTTCAAAAGGGGAGAAAGTATCATGTGAAAAAATTATCTACTTAGCGGGAGAAAAGAAAGGAAATCATAAGGAAGTGCATTTAGAGCTATTGTGTTGTCTTTGATGGTTTTTCACATCATGTATTTCCATCAATGACAAAGGGGGAGATTGTTGCAAGTATGAAGGTTTTATCATTGATGTCAACATGATCTCTATAGGCTAGTTTTGTCATTGATGACAAGTATGTGTTAAGGAAGTTTGTTGCATGATAAAGATGTTGAGGATATTGAGAAAATTAATAAAATAAGGAAATAGGGTGTTGTAGAGGTGTTCTAGTTTTTTTTGCATTTCTTCTAGGTTGAAGATTTTCTTTTGTGGTTTGGATATGTTGGTTAGAGTTGTTCAGAGTTTCTATATCCACACTATATGTTGGTTTGGATATGTTGGTTTTTGTGGGTTGAAGGGTTGTGCTGGGTTGAGTACTAGTGTATGTAGGAATGGACATTGATATTGTAGAATATGGAATTTGAATTCCACCTTGGCTTTGAGTAGAACCCAAAGCTTGAGTACAAGTGGTGATGGTAGGGATGGTGTTGTTAACATTAAGCACATTGGTTGTGGGAGGTGAAGTCATGGGAAATGAAGTATGAAAACTATGAGCCATAGAGGGTTGATTATCAACACTATCAGAAAGAGAGCTAGAAAACCCAAGATCCATAGTGAGTGAGATATCATGGGATGACATGAGCCTCGAAATACATCTTACAATAGTATTGCTAATAGGACACCAAGTTGTAAACCTCATAAATTTTTTACAAACTTAGTGTGTAAACCCAAAATGGAAGGAGGCAATGCAATGACCTAGAATGAAATGTAATTTTTAGATTCTAAACAATGTAATTTATTGATTACATAAAGCAATAAACTGAAATGAAATGTTGTAAATGCAATTCTGAATTTTGGCAATGCACTAATTGAAGCAAATTAAGCTAGATTCACTAAATTTGATGAAATAGTAAACCAAAAAAGTGAAATAGGAAAGTAACAACAGCAAAAAAAATCCTAAACCAAAGATTTCAAATCCCAGAAAATGCAAATCAAGACCTATCAAGGACTCATTTTCCAATAAGGGTGAATGGGTCCTGGATAAGGATTTTTGAAATGTTTTGACTAATTTGCAGGTGTTTTTCAGTGCTTTTTAGATGCCAAAAAGTTTAGGTCAAGCCTGATCAAGGACTCATTCACTAGTAAAGGCGAATGGTTCATTGATTACAGTTTCTTAATTGTTTTTGAATGATTTTTAAGTTTTATACAATGTCTTTCAGTTCCAGGTCTGAGATAGTAACTTTCAATTTCAGATTTTCTAGAAATACAATGGGAAAATTTAATAAAATAATGAATGAAAATACCTAATTTTAAAGTCAATGTTGTTTTGATTTTCAAATGCAAATTTATGAGATCTAAATGGTATGTAAAATGGCTTATTTGTTTTTGTATTTTTCAGATTTAGAGAATGCGAAACAATGCAATTCTAAACCCTAAATGAGATGCAAGTTTGAATACAAAGTAAGAAACCCTAAATGAGATCTAATTAAATACAAATAAAATGAAAATGAATGAAATATCTAAACTAGGATGAGAAGAAAGAATCCAAGCTCAAAAAAATACATTATTCAATAGGTTGGGTTCACCAAAAATGTTTAGGAGAAAAATAGGGTTTACCAAAATGATTTGATCAAAATGATAGACCACTAATTCTCACCCTAAAACATGTAATTATGTGTATGATATGATGAAAATAATAATTAGAAATGAATCCTAACTATTATAGCAACAATGAGGGAAGTTTTGAGAGGTTAGAATGATGTGTACCTTGCTGCAAGAAGGTTGTTTTTAGGTCACAAATAACTCATTCGCCTTTAGTGGCGAATGGGTCCCTATTAGGGTTTCTAAAACTGAGATATGGGTTTTGTTCCTTGATGTTTGCACTCTCAAATCCTTAGTGATCAGCTCTCGAAAACATGAAACAGATTCTGTAGCAGGTTCTTTTTGTGTTCTTGCAATGTGAATGACAATTTTGCAACTTGACAACTTTGAAAGTTTTTCTCCAATCTTGTTCTCCACTTGATCTTCAACCTATAAATCTTCTAACACACATTCAAGAGGAGAAAAAAATGTTGATTGTTAGTGAATAGTGGTTTTCCTAAGTCAAACCCCTTTTAGGTAATTAAACCAAATGATCAAACAATGAAATAAGAATATGAAACATGAAATATGAAATGATGATACCTTGGAAGTTGTCTTCAAATATAAATCTACAAACTAAGATGAAGTTTCCATGAAGAATGTAGATTGTGATCTCAAATTAGATGTGAAATAATTTTTGCAAATAGATCATCAATGTTGTACATCAACAATCTTATCTCAACAACACGCTTGAGTGCACTATGCCTTTGACATGAATGTACTCTTGATTGCTTATTGTGGACACCGATTTTGGCACCACAAGGCTCTCTAATACTTCTAGGGTTTTTCACCTAAAAAGAGAGAGGTGGGCCAAAATGTGTTATGTCCCCACTCAAAACTAATGCAAGTATGATGGAAATATGTCTAAATAGAATTATCTAAATGCAAAGAATGGGTAAAAGAGATTGATTATTAAATAAAAAATATTGAAATGCAAAATGTTTGGAAACACAATGTTGTATGTAAAAATACCTAAAAAGATGAATACAAATGCAAATATAATAGAAAGAATGTACCTAGAAATGTGTTGAAGATTGGAATGAAGACTGGAAATGTTGTTGATCCTAAAATTTTAGCCTACTGGGACATATACATCATTCTGGGTGACTTAGTCCCAGATCTGGAAAACTGTTATGGAGCTCATTTCAACCAATGGGTATCTAGATCTACAGGAACTTCTAAAAAAATAGGTACAATGGAACTAAGTCACCACTATTGGTTACTTAGTCCACTTTGGATTTTTTGAAAATCTGAAAGTGGAAATGAAATCCCTCGATCTGCACTTTCTGTTCCTCCAAGTGTTTGGCTAGGATACTTTGATTTTTGCCACTATGATTTTTTGTGGATATTTTGACTTAACCAATAAGGAGATGACTTCAACAAGTTTGTAACTTAATATTTAATCATTTCCAAGTCTCTAATGTACCTAAATCTGCATACACACAAGGAAAGAGAAAGAAATGTTAAATGTTAGGGCATGGGGATTGCCTTTGTCAAACCCCGTTTAGGTAATTAAACCAAAATGAAGAAATAATGGAATTAGAGACTTGCCATGATTATTGATCTTGAATTTATGCAACAATAGATGAAGAATTTTCCCTTGAATTCCTTAGAAAGCTATCTTGATGACTTAGAATGCTAAAACCCTAACTTCCTTGACTTGAGATAGAAGATGAATGATGAATGAATAATGAAATTGATTATGAATTAGGGTTAAGAAGCTTGTATTTATAGGAAATCCACCTAATTTTCTCATTAATTTGATCCCCAAGGCCAGTTCATGAAGGAAAAATTAACTTAAAATCCAATTTTTCCCACTCGAACCTCAAAAATAGCCCAAATGGGACTAAGTCGCTAGGTTGGGCGACTTAGTCCCACCTAGATGGACTAATTCGCCCAGATGGGTGACTTGGTCCCACAGGGTCTATTTCGCCAGCTGGATTGTCAGGGAGTGAGGAATTTTAGTTTTTATGTTGATTTTATTGAGTCTTTAATCAAATTAAGCCTCAAGATACACAATATGGGGCCATAGAGGCCTATTAATGATGATGTAAATGGTAATTAGGGCTAGGGACACAAAGTTCAATGCGAAAGTGTGATTAAATACACTTTACAACATTAAAATGGGGTCCACATAGCCTAGAAAGGCACAACATTCAATGTGAATGTGTAAGACACATTACAACACTAGATTAGAATTAGGTTTAATTTACAAGACTTCTAGATTAATGTGAGAATTCTAGTAAATACATTTTACAATATTGAATTAAGGGGAAAATAGGTCCATTAGTCTAGAAAAGTGTGAAAGTCTTTTACAACACTTTACATGACATCGTTAGATGCATTTTACTCAGTTTGCAAGGGTGCAAGAATTAATGTGGATTTGTAACACACCTCACAACACTAAATCAAGGCCTCAATAAGTCTAATTTATCATCAATTATTCCCATATCAAGCAAGAGATACATTTTTTGTGACACATTTAGCCCCCACTTTAGTGAGAGGATGAATTGTTTCAAACTCACACTAAAGTAGACAATCATGAGGAGTCCAATCGTACCAATGCAGATGGTTTAGGATAACTAAGATGAAAGAGGTAGTCAAGCCCCCAAGATCTAAGATCTTAATTCAAACCAACATGATCACAAATGGACATGCACATGGTGAATAATTTGCAACAAATAAATATACACAATCATGCAATGACAATGACTAGAAGAAAGAGAAGTAAAAAGGTGGATCAAGATTTGATCGTTTGTCCAACACGATGTGGATCAGATCTAGGCTTTTTATTCAAGAAAATGCGTACTCACTTGGAGGTGACAAAACTCTTGTCCATTCGTTGGGTGAGATATCCTAGAAGGTGAGAAACATACACTCATGGTTGGTATGCACTCACACACATGCAAGTGGCTATGGGGAAATTCATGCCTCAGATTGGGCTTCCCATTCAACCATACCAAAGTTATACCTCCTGATAACTTTAATAAAGCACCACACAAAAATGATCTTCAAGATCTATGAGATAAGAAAGGCTTCGTATGCTTGAAACTCATAAACATTGTAAATGAAAAATAGTGCAAGGAATGTTCAAAAGGATTTTTCTTAGTTCGTGTAAGGTATCATCTTAGGGAACATCATGCTTAATGTCTCCAAGAGAGGAAAATTTCCAATGGTCTCATCTTGTTTCCAAGAGAGGACAAGTGCAAGGTCTCATCCTGGGCAACATTGTACGTAATTTTTCCAAGAGAGGAAATCGCAAGAAAAAGAAAATCACACAATGAAATATGAGTGTTGATGTATTCCCCCACTTTAAAGCAGTTGCTAACACCATTATTGTGAGAAATTTCTTTAAAGTAAAGAAGACACGAGAGCTCGCTTAGAAAGCCCTATGCCAAGCCATATGTTTCTAGGGAAAACTTTAAGAAACACCGCCTCGACGAAGGTGAAAAATTCTAGAAAATCTTGTATACTTCCTGATAAAAATATTAATTTTAGTGGTGAATTTTTTCATTTTTCATGAAAAAAAATAATGTCCATTGGCGAATCTTTTCTAATCACTAGAAGTTTGTGGAAAATCCTAACGAAATGCAAATTTTTTAAAACCACTAGAATTTTTCCATTGGAGATTAAAATCTATTTTCAAACCAATAAAATATTTCAATTAGTGAATTAAACTTGTTTTCAAACCAAAAATAATAATTTTGTTGGTGATTAAAACTTCTTTTCAAACTAAAAAATAAAATTTATTGGTGAATTAAACCTATTTTCAAATGATTAAGAAAAAAACATTGGCGAATTAAACATTGTTTAGTAAGTGAAGGAGGCATGGAAGTTTCCATAAAAAGTGAAGCATTTATGAAGGATTTTTGTCAGTGCTGGATGTACGTTTCAGAATCGGCATTAATTGAGATGGCTGGGAAATTGAGATGTATTAAAGATACACATCTCATGTAGTTAATCGATGGTGGGTGGTTTTTTGGAAGCTAGTGAACCAGAGAAAAAATGGAGTCCAATTTCACCTTGACATCGCAGAGGAAGCTAGACCCTTTCATTGGCAAAGCGTCTATGAAGTGGCTATAGGGTTTATTTCTCTTCAAGGATGTGTGGGTGGCGCAAGCAGTTCAATTTATTTTGGGTAATGGCTTTGAAAAATTAAAGCATAGATACAAGACCAATATGGATATTTATTCGTTGGTCATGGCTTGGGGTCTAGACTTAGGAGAGCCGGTGGATGTAGTGAGGAAAGTCATGAAAAATCTAGTTCACAAATATTTTTTAGAGGATATGGAAGGAATTATGGAATTGATGATACTAGGAGTGGGGCTTGTTAAGGTTGAAGGCATGGATGGTGGAGGCCCAGAGCTCACAGATTTAAATCATCTCTTTATCAGGTGGCTAGAAGGATGCACCAAAGACTTGTGGCGAGAAGGTGTAGAGCGCGGGTGGCAAGCACTCAAAATTTGCGTCGAGCTAATGGAGGTTGAGGAGCTCATAGAGAATCTCAAAGACATTGCTAGAGCAGAGATGCATGAAAAGAAGGGTCTACATTTGAGGAAGAAGATGGAGCCGTTAATGGAGATAGAGCCGTTGGAGACGGGTAATTCATTGAAGGTATCTAAGTAGTACAAGTTTAAAAAAAATAGATTATTGTACTAAATCTTGTCTATGATTTTGTTTTTTGGGGGTTATGCCTGGATTTGCATTGTAATTGTAAAACACCTTGGGGCATGAACAATGGTTGGAATGGTAGATTTTAGGTGGGTATGATTAGGGATAATTTGATATGTTGGAAATGGAAATTGTGTTGGTTAATCAACTTTTTTGGTAGTTGATGGATGAACATAAATCTAAATTATATTTTATAGCATTAGTTTAAAATTGGATTAATTTTTGGTAGTTGATGGATGAAGATAAATCTAAAGTATATAATAATGTTTATGATAAAAATATAAATTAGTGTAGAATTGGAATAATTCTTTCTAATTTCACTTTATATTAATATATATGATTTATTCAACATCATTTATTTTATAGCATTTTGTTTACAGTGATTCTCAACTCTCTTTTTTTTCAAGATAATACAACATTTGGTTTTATTGGTGAGCATGTTGAAATTTTATTTTCCTTTTACAAATAATTTATGTTTTTAGATAGATGAATTAAGGATTAAACTATAAAAAATTTCAACAACATTTATTTTATAGCATTTATTTAATATGTATGATTAATAAAATCAATAATATTTTAATATCAAATATTTTATATAAAAAAGTATAAATTAAATATTTTTTTGACAGTTAAATTTTTTCATAAAACGTAAAGTGATAGGCATTTAAATGAATAAAGCCATCACAAAATTTTCATATGATAGGTAGGGGTGGTCGTCAAATTCCAGGCCCAGCCAAGAGGTAATAATTTTCCAAACTCCACATGTACCGATCTTAATTACCCATCGATCCTCCAGTCATGTCCACTTGCTAAAATCTGTCCGTAATCTTCACTTTATAAATGCACCATCCTTGCCACCTTTTCTATCTTAATTCACCAAAGTTGAGGTTTTGGTGATTTTCCTAACGTTAGTTGCAAGTCTTTCTTGGTCATCTATGTAGTCGGTGGATCAGAAGTTTTGACAACTTCGAAACTTCAGACTTTGGTTCTAAGGTTCCAAGTTTTAGTGAGCATGCGACATTATGGACCACTACCGTTCGATGAATTTTTGATGGATGGAAATAGTTGCATTCCAGAAGTATATCTCTCAAGCAGTAGATTTGTGAATTGAAACCTCTGGAATTACACTAGAACTGTTAGATGCAAACACGTGGGGAGATCAAGGCTCATCATCGTGGTAATGAACCTGATGGGTTGGATTTTAGTGATGAGCGATAAAAGAACTTAAGTGGCAGAAATATGCGTGTGCAGAAAGTTTATTTTGAAAGAGGGACTTCCTATGAAGAATGTAGGACCAAGGATTAAAAACTTAAGAATGTTTTACACAAAGGATGTAAAGGAAAATCAATATAACCACGGCCACTCGATGAATTTTTGATGGACGACTATAGTTACATTCCATAAGTAAATCTCTGAATTAGTAGACTTGTGAATTGAAACCTCAGGAATAGCACTAGAACTATTAGATGTGGACACGTGGCGAGATCAAGGATCATTTATCTCTTTTCAATGCCTCGACATATTACATTTCATTTAATTGAAATTCTCAATCTTTTAGTTTTGAACATCTGAAGCGATTGATTGGACAACTCACAGCTTTAATGAAACAAGATTTGTAGTGATTCCATATCATTTGAGTGGCACTGGTAGTGCTGACTGGAGTCTGGTGATTTTGACAGCTTGTTAGATTGAGGTACAATTTGCATGTAGCCAGACGTCAATCAAATTAAACATTTTAATTTTTAATTTTACATGTAATGCTTAAGATACACGAATTGACTAAGTTGGTTTTTTTATTTGTGTGAATTAGGCTAGTAGCGGCACTAGTGGCCCATAATTTATTAAATAGGGTAGGTTTAATAGTGATAGTAATAATGTGACATTGTAATTTAGTTGTAATAAAATAAATGGTTATAAATTTACAGTAAAGAGTTATTCAAATCAGTTTTTGTTTTCCTTTGAGAAATTAAGTATTAATTGCATGCAAAGGTGGAGTAAGTAGCCATTTATCACATTCCATTTGCAAAATTCAAAGTAGTGGTAGAAAATTCCAGAAAGGCGAGTTGTGGGTGAGGAATAAAATGGAAACGTCACTTGCGTTGGACACAGAGAAGCAACATTAGGCCTTCATAGGGGAAATAATTGATAAGCGACTGGAGGGGCTAAAGAATTCGACCCATCCACTCATTCTCTGGGCAACCAAGCAGGCGGTTGGGTTGGAATTTCAAAAGCCTTATCACAAAGACAGAGCAAATATGGAGTTTTTGACAATGTTCTTAGTAGTCCTTTTGCATATGGGAGTCTCGAAAGAGAAGCAAAAAATTGACCCAAATGGTCTTCATGCACGCATTGCTGGGTGACATTGACGCGGCACTAGATAATGTGGATGAGAATTTAGGAAAATCCCCATGCCATAGAACTACTACATGATGTGGATGAGAGGGAGAGAGGTAATGAAGTTTCCTTTGGTCTGAACCATCGACCTAGAAGGATTTGAAAAATTGTGGGCTGAAAGGGACCGTAGCATTTTCTTTCTCCTTAGGGCAGTAAAGCTGACGACCAATCTCCCACATGGGTGGGCTATGAGATACGTGAAGGACGAAGGTCTAGAAGATGAAATTATAGCAGGTGATGATGATGATTGGGACCTTGGAGATGGGGAAGAATGGCTTGCGAATGATCCCAGAGACCCAGAGGAAAAGGCCAAAAGCCCAAGGCACCAGAAATGTGGAGCAAACTTCCTCGTGATTGCAAATTGCAAGGCGTACCTGGAACACATAGAGTCAGAGGATGATGATGATGAAGACGACATGATAATGAATGATAAATTCTGGTTGGGTATGATTTCATCTTTTTGTTGTTGAATAGAAATAGTAACAGTAATAGGGTAATTGAGTCAATCCCGAGTCTTGGAGTGCCTATACTAAAATTCAAGACAATTTTGTAATGAATTCTATAATGCATGAAAATATGGGTAGGCTAGCTGATCAGGGAAGGTCACTTGACAGAAAAGGCCTTTAGGGTGGATTTTTAAAAAACAAAAATTCATGTAATCCTTTTTTGATAATCAATACAGGGTGTTGCCCCTAGCAGTGTTTTACCTAGCAAAAAAATAATAATTGCATGCAAATTTAAAAGTAAAACATAAAGCAATACACATGTAATACATTTACATTTTCACCAGCGATCCAACAGAAGCTTGGCACTTGCGCTTACATTTGTATTTGTACTATGTAATAATGTGAAATTGTAATTCAATTGTAATAAAGTAAATGGCTGTGCTATTAATTTGACATTGTAATTCATTTTATTAAGTCCTTTGCAACGCTAAGTGTTACTGTGCTATTAATGGTTGTGCTATTAATGTGACATTGTAATTCCTATTATTAAGTCCTTTGTAATTGCAACATTAAGTGTTAATATGCTTAGTGCTAGGTATGTGTAGGATCATCATGGAAAAAATAGGCCCTTAAGTGGCAAATTTTTAAAAAAAATCAGAGTTAGGCAACTTGACTTAAAAAATTTGAATAAGTTATCTATATTATTTCAAAAATATGTAAGAATACAAACTGTAACACATTGAATGTAGTTTCTAAAGTACTATGTTTATTTTAAAAATAAATAAATCTATTTGGTAAAAATTTCAAATTTCAATGGAGTAGTACTTAAATTTCAAGGAAAAAATAAGAAGTAGGTGTCTGTCTGACTACCCTAACCACAATAAAATGATAATAATTTTTTCTAAGATTTTAGATATAAGTAGAGGACTCATGTCCCGATGTGATGCATATTTTTTTGTATTTTGTTTCAAAGTAAATAATTAATTATGATTTTTTTATTACAAATTTTTAAAAATATAAAAAATCGTATGTCTGACCACCTTAACTTGGTCAAAACTTCATAAAATTCATTTTTATTTTTTTAATATTGTAGTATGTGAAGCATAAAATGTGACACATAGATTCAAAAAAATGATACCGTTTGAAAGCTATAGATGTTTTTCAATCAACTTATCAATCAGGACTTTAGTCATAATTCAAATAGAAAATGAATAATAATTATTTATTAAATTCAAAGTAAATAATAATTTATATTGTTGGAAAGTTGAGAATATCCTTTAAAAACCATTTTCATTTCACCAATTTTGGGTAAAAAAAAAAGTCGTCAGCCACATAGGCCATCATATCAGTTACATATTGCCACTTTTTGACCCATCATGATCCTATACATACCCTGCTATTAATGGTCATGCACTATTAATGTGACACTATAATTCATTTTATAAAGGCCTTGATAATCCGAACGCATTAATGGTTAAAAATTAAAAAAACTTTAAAACACATGTCTATTATTTATATCATAAATTACTCAACCGTTCGATGAACAATAACATTTCATGTATGGTTGTAGACTCAAAATATGGGAGAAAAGAAACTTAGTTGCTAGGCCTCTGAGTTTTATAACCATGTGACATGTCACATTGTCACTAAGTTCTAAATTTTCATAACTACTCGATTCCCCAACTTGGTTCACTATGTTAGGTAACTTAAGTTCATTCATACATAACCTTTGAGTTACGGTGTCTGGGTTTAGTCGGTGGGTCGGAGTTTAGAAAACATTGAAACTTTGGACTTTGGTTTTGATGTTCCAATTTTCAGTGACCACACGACATGTTGGACTTATCTTTCCTTTCAAAGGCGTCGTCGTCTGACATCTCATTGAATGTTATGTATGAAATAAACTTGAGTTGTCTTTTCAGGAATTTCCAAAAGCATGCAGGTTTAAAGGCTATCTTTTCGAGGTATGAAATTGAATGCCACATAAAAATCATGTCCTATAGAAAATAATGACATAAGTGGGTGGCGAAGTTGTACTCAGACATTTAGCCTGCATTCTCGTTCTCTACCAAGGCCAGTACTTCTCAAGTGAAAACATTATTTTTACTCAAAATTTTAGCCTGCATTCTCATTCTTTGCCAAGGCCAGTACTTCTCAGAATCTCATGTGCAAAAATTCATTCTCCACAAATTTGTGCTCATGTAGAGTGAATGTTGGGTCAGTGTAAGGGATACAACATTCGAACCTTTTAAGTTATACAAATTTTGGGTGTACTTGGAGAGGGACCACAAGTCTGAGATAGATATAAAAATCTTAGAAAGCGAGCTAGCTTAGGCTAGAGGGTTTCTAGAAGTTGTGTTGAGTGTGGAACTGATAAGTGCATGTGCAAGAAGGTACATTCCAGAGACACGGGAAATTAAAGCCGTGGACGAAACTATAATTGCAGAAATTTCTCTTGAAGTTGTTTTCTGTGTGTTGGGGATTCCATAAAGGGAACCTATAGAAGACATGTATGTCATAGTAGCAGGTGAATTTTTCAAAGTGAATAAGGACTAGTGTAAGAACTCCATGGCCAAAACCTGGTTGAAGTCTGAAAAGAAAGGTAAGTCGCAACTGCTGAGTAAACTCAAAAGATTGCATTTTAAGGGAGAAATTGCAGACGCTATTGCTTTATTGCACCGTGTTGTTGGGAATCCACAACTTGATTTATTTGAGGATTGGATATTCTAGTTTATCTTGTTAGTCTGTGATGAGAACATTTTCATTCACTGGGTTGAAGTTATTTGCTTCCATTTGAATGAGCAATTAATTAATTTCCATAAGGCTGCTACTTTTTGTATGTGTTCTTTCCTGACGTACATTGTAGGTAGTCAGAGGTCCTTTTGGCTTGGTTTGGAGCTGCAAGGAACCCCAACTTTTGATATTCCTGTGTATAAATGCTTTCCTCAGTTTACTAAACAATTTGGAATGGGTGATTTTTGCCATGTTAATGATGCATTTTTAATGGAGGTCATGAGGAAGCTTGATGGAAATCTAGAAATGCACCTTTCCCTTGAATTGATTTCTCTTGTATCAAAATTGGGGAGTTTTTATATCCAATTTGATAAGTTTTCCTATCTGAGAATAGGGTGTTTTGAGAAAGCCCCATCTAAATTACCTTGGTATCCTAAGGATTTACTGATATTTCTGGAAGTTTGTCGACAAATGGCCATGGTTAATATTAAGTATACAAACATGGGGAAACGAGGGTATGTATTCCCATTGGAGAACCCTTATTTTGTGTGCAAAACAAACCAGATGGCCATGGGAGCTGAAGGAATTCTCAAGGAATATAACCTCTAGAATCTGTCTATGAGAGCTAATTTTGACAGTAAGGGTTTTGTGAAGCATAATCTCTATGGAGGGAGCTTATATCAGCATCAACCATCTATCAAATATTTCTGGGAAGATTGTGTTGATGAGAATGAATTTTTGAGAAGAGATTATATGAGGCTAACGCTAAACCATATACAATATTTCAGTTTACTATTTTAGATTCCTGAAAATGTAGCTAAGGATTCAACAATCATAGATCCTACATATGAAAAATTTCCTGATAAATCCTACCCTAGGGTTGATTGGAGCCAAAGTGAAATTTTAGATACGAGGGTACGTGTTGCCCCAGTACTTAAAAGAACCCAGGACTGGTTGGATGGGAAATGGCGGCAAGTTGCAGGTCTTGTTCAAGAGCCTAAGTCATCACAAAAGAATGAACAGGGGTCTACACAAGCATCTGGTGCAAGTGTATCATCAAGGAAACTCTTTGTTAGGTCCTCTAGTGCAAATTCTTAGTTAGGAGGTGATGGTGATAGGCTAGAAGAAACACTCAAGTTGAAGAGCATCTGTGAACAAGACAATGTGCTTTCTCTTACCCCTAAGAAGAAGACCAATCAAGAAAAACTTGTGGTTGCAGATTTTGAAGCTATCTTTAATCAGATCATTGAAGATAATATCTTTCCTCCTTTGAATTGATTTGGTAGTTTAAGCTTTTATTGTTTAAGTTGGGTGGATGCCTTTATAAGTTATTTATGTTGAACTGTTAGCTTTTGTTAGCTTTTAACTTATAAGTTATGGATGCCGAACTGTTAGCTTTTGTTCAAGGAATGGATTAATAATATTCCTTTCAGTTATTTATCAAAGATTGTGTGAATGGAAATGTAATAGGAATTTATAAGTAGTGTGATAAGTTTTGTTCTTTAAAAATGATGCAGAATCACATATCAAATTCAATACCATGGAATACAATATAATTTTTTTGGCTTTTCCTAACCTTAGTCGCTAGTCCTCAGAGTTTTATAACCTTTTTGTGGAGTTCAAAATTTTCATAACTTCCCGATTCCCAGAGTTGGCTGATGGTTCACTTTGTTGAGTTGCAAGTCTTTCTTGGTCATCTTTCTAGTTGGTGGGTCAGAGGTTTCAAAAACTTTGAAACTTCAGACTTTGGTTCTAAGATTTCCTACTCAATATCATCTTTAAGACTAAAGCAAGAATGGAAAAGAGATAAAGAAAACTTATTATTATAACTAATAACACTATGAAGAAATGATCACTCACCTTTAAGTCTATGTTTTCGGCTTTCGCTAAATTTTGAATCGAGAAGTAGAACCGAACACAATGTTTAAGAATAAATGACACTTTCAATTGTATTTATATCAATCCATGATTCCATATTTGGAAAATTCCACAGGATTTTTAAATGGTATATTAAAAATTGGGCGAATCTCGCGTGCTTATACAACGATACATTGTAATTTTCAAGGCGAAATGTGTCCTCAAATGTAATTATTTTTTAATGTTATTGGTGAAATAGGTCCTCATAAGCAACTATTTATAAATTTTAATTGGAAAAATGGGTCTTCACAAGAAACTATTTATAAATTTTAATTGGTGAAATGGGTCCTGATACAATGTTGCTTTAATAGTATTGGCAAATATGTAGGTGTTTTATTAAATGCTTTCAGGATTCTAGGCAAAAATATTAATCAATCCAATTGAAACACATAGTTTGACAATGGTAAATTTGTTGCTTAAATATGCCTCATAAAAAAATGCATTGGCGAATGGACATGCATTGGACCTATAGTTCGTAAAATCTGGGCGATTAGACACCCTGTTGGGTGAGAGAAATTCGCTAATTTTGACTTGGCCGATTCCTAGAATTTGCCACTAAATTTCTCCATGTATGTTTCTGATATGCTACCAAATTAAGCCAAAAGAGGCATTGACAAGTGACATACGAGGACAAGGCTACCTAACCCCTTGCCCCCACTCAGTGTAGGAAAATGGTGAGCCAAAATAATTAATACAATGCATGGTAGAGTGAAAATCAATATCAATTAGAGGGATTAGGTGTCCCCACATAAGGGAGAGTACCAAACTCAAGATGTTGTATTTTACTACTCAAGGCCTTACATTCATTAGAAGAGTGACTGCGAACTCTATGATATGTGCAAAAGGAAGTCTTGTAATAGAATTTCATTTGAGTTCTTGGAGGAGATATCAGGTGATCTTGGAGGAGTATGGACAAGATCCCATCTTGATCGATGGTAGAAGGTAGTCCTGTAGTTTGTGACAAAGAAAATTCTTGTTTAATACAAGCTGTCATACTTATGCAAGACTCTTTAGATTGGAAGATTTTTTTTTCTCCTATATAGGAGGGTGTAAAATTGAATGAACACAAATCATTAGTGTTTTGTGAGATGACATTTACATTAAGAAAAGATTTCTTTTTTTGTTCCATTACTTGCAAAAGAGAACAATCAAGACAACAATCAAGACCACAAGTCTCTATTAGTTTAGGATGTACTACTATTAAAGTCATCTTAGAAGGATGTTTTGTGATAGTGTTGATGTTGAGTGAAGTCTTGGTGATTTCTATCAAAGGAAAATAACCAAGACCATGATTTGTTTCTTGTGTGTTAGGCTCGATGGAGAGATGGATACCTTGTTCTCTAGTACCACATCCTTTTCCACTATAGCCAAGTTGTTTCATAAGTTCATAACCTTTTCTATAAAGCTTTCTCATTGCTTTTGGATCAGGGGGTTGTTCCTGGTTAAGTTCATCAAAGTTTGTTGTGTAATTTGCTTCTTTGTCTAAAGTGGTTGAGGCGAATTCTTTCGAAGGGTTTTTTGAGTTTTTTGTTGACATTATTGTGTTATCTTATCCCTTTTTAGAGTCCTTGTTTATGATCTTGTACTCTCCCATGAATGTTGGTGTGAAATCTAAGGAACCCCAATCATCATCTAATAGATTTGTGGCTTGTTCAATTTGTTTTTTGTTGTTTTGATGCATGGGTTCCACTTGTGTGGTTGATGTTGATGTGTTCAAGGGATTCTCTTTGTTCTTCTCAAGCTAGAAGACACTATAAGGCTCAGGATCAACGTCAAGTGTGTAGAATTTGTTGTTTTAGATGTATTTAATTTTATGATGAAGACTAGAAGGAACCCCATTCATTGCATGAATCCACGGTCTGCCTAAAAGAAGATTATAGGAAAGTTCATGAGGCATAACATGAATTTTTGTTTCCAACGTGGCCTTCCCAACTGTAATGGGTAAAGTAATCACACCGAGCGGTTTTTTTTTTATATTGGAAAATTCCCTTAAGAGATAAAGAATCAGGTTGAATTTGTGATTTATCCACATGAAGCATATCCAAAAAATTTACACTACACACATTAAGGGTTGAGCCACTGTCAACAAGGGTTTGCTTTATCCCTATGCATTTGTATTCAGATAGTATTATGAAAGTTTCATTTTGTTTTTGCACTTCCAAAGGGGGGAGTTCAATTTGGTAGAAAAAAATGTCAGCATTCAATCCTTGAATTATGGCTGATATGTCTTTCAGTTGTGCATTAGAAGGAATAGGAACTTGTTGTAAGGCCATTTGAAGCATAGTGTGATAGTTAGGTGAATTTTGAATTAAATCCCATAGGGATATCTTTGTAGGAGTATTCTTAAGTTGTTCAACAAGATCATACTCACTAATGTGTGAATTTAATTGAGGATCATGAGGAAATGTGGGATTAGGTAAAGGTAAGGGTGTTGGAGTGGGTTGTGGTAGTCACAGAATGTTTCTAGTGGGATATGTATGAGCAAGGGTATTATGACTCAGTTACTGCAAAAAAAAATTCTTAGGTGGGTAAAGGATAAGTTTTGGTTTGTTTTGAGTTTGTTACTTCTATGATGGTGGGTAAAGGATGCGTTGAGGTTGAATAATTTTAACGTCCCTTAATGAAGGAGAGTCTAATGTTACTACATCATCGTCATCTAAGGGAACAATATCATTATTATTAAAATGCTTTCCTTTTGTTGTAGCATGATATCCTCCATAGGAAGAGAATTTTTAGAAGAGATACAAGGCAACTGTTCTTGACATGCAAGGCTAACTTCATCACAAGTCAGGGAGTTATCAATGGTGGAATTTCCTTGTTGAGCAAGAGTGGAGATGTTAGGAGTAGGATCCATTTGATTGTCCTATTTTTCAAAGGTCTCATTCGCTTGTTCCATATTATTGATCCTAGTAGGAGAGCTTGTAATATGTTCACCACTAGCTTCATCACAAGTAGGGGAGGCATCAAGAGAAGGACCACTATGATCTTCAAATAGATTGTCCCAAATGGTAGGAGCATTAGGGAATGGAGGTTCAAGGTACTCATGACTTTTAATAGGTATATCTTCTAACACCAACCTATCCTCTTTGCATCGAGGAGGGATATTAGAAGGACATTTTTTATTGTTATGGTTAGGGAGACTAGGTAAGATGATGTTTAGAAATGTTGTTATGATCTCATCCTATTGTTTTCTAATGTGTCCCAAAGGCGAAAGAGGAGAGGGACAATCAATACTCTCAATTCTTTTAGCTTCTTTCACCAAGATACCTTCATCACTAATAGAAGAGGTATTGAGAGAAGAACAAGTATAATTGTAATGATTTTCTACACTTGTGTCCTCTTGTGTTATGACATTCTTGCAAATCCAATAGATACTAGGAGGGTATGCAACATGCTTAGCAAATGTTTTACTTTACTGTCCTAGATTATGTCCATGAAAAATAGAATCATACAAGCCACTTGGTATTCTAGAAACATGAAATAATTGAAGAGAACACATGCTAACATGAGAGTACTGTAGACACCCAAAAATGTCCTCTTACAACACTTGTCCCGACATTACATCATTTGGGCATCTTGTAGTATGGTTTTCCCTAGGTACCCATGTCATCATCTAATTAGTTAAATAAATCTTATTTATTTGACTAATTTCATTTATTCCCTTCCTATGCATAATTCATTCATTCCTCTAATGTTAATTAAATAATTTATATTATTTAATTGATGAAATCATAAATCCAACATTAATTAAATAAAACCAAATATTTATTTAATTAATAAAATCCTAAAAAGATCTTCTCGCTTTCTTTCCAAAATTGAAACTCATGTGTATCTAATTAATTTATTTAATGAGATAATTCATCAATTATTCTTCTTGTCTTTTTCAAGATTTATTTCTTTTAAAATAGGAAATGAAATCTTTCTATCTTTTTTGAAATCTTATCTGATCTCATTGTATTTCCTCTTTTGTTAAAAATAAAATCCTTATTGAATCTTGTCAAAATCTTATCTTCGTCCACATCACGACTCTATAAATACGGCCTCTCACAATCCATTTAGGAGGTTGATTCGTTTAGCATCCAGACTCTGTCAAAATCAGTCTTCCATCTCTATCTATCATTCTCTCAATTTTCCATTTTCATCAACAAGTCGTTATGCTGCAAGAATGAGCATCCAACATTCCTCCATTACCAACCCTTCAAAATCTTGCATTCTCATGTAGGTGGAGAAGAGAAATGGAGATAAATCGAGTTAGCGCGAAGATCGGTTTGAATTTGTGCTTCTTAATGTGATTTTCGTGTTGTTTCGTACTCTATTGTGCTTGATAGGATTTAATTAGTTTATTGTTATCAACAGTAAACTTGCTGATTTTTCCCTATCTACATTTGGTGAACCTGACGTCTTCTGATTTAATCATATGTTTTGCATATTTTTCTTCTAAAAGTTTGTGTTTTCTAACCCTAGTTTTGTCAAGTTTTGAGAGTAAATTGTTGCAGACTTTGGCATCATTGGCAGCGTACTTGGTGGGAGATCTATTTTGGTGCCTGCACTTTTACTTTCATCATGTCTAGACTGTCTTATTTTAGATCTATTTTGTTATAACATGCTTAATGAAATTTGTTTGCCAATGTTCTTTTAGTTTAGTTTTAGATTAATTAGCATAAGTTAATTTTGTTAGTTGAAATTAATTAACAATTAGATTTAGGTTTAAAGTTACTAGATTTAGATTTAGATTTTTATAATTCAGATTTACTTTTTTTATACATTTAGATTTTTTATTTTTTTTTGGCATAGATTTAGATTTGTTTTTAAGATTAGATTAAGATTCTAATTTAGATTTTTATTTATTTATTTTTGGTTAGCTTTTTGGATTTTTTTTAAAGATTAGATTAAGATTCTAATTTAGATTTTTATTTATTTATTTTTGGTTAGCTTTTTAGATTTGTTTTTAAGATTAGATTAAGATTATGATTTAAATTTTTATTTATTTATTGCTATTTTTAGATTTTTTTTTAAGATTAGATTAAGATTCTAATTTAGAGTTTTATTTATTTATTTTTGGTTAGCTTTTTACATTTTTTTAAAGATTAGATTAAGATTCTAATTTAGATTTTTATTTATTTACTTTAGGTTATCTTTTTAGATTTGTTTTTAAGATTAGATTAGATTAATATTCTAATTTATATTTTTATTTATTTATTTTTGGTAAGCTTTTTAGATTTGATTTTAAGATTAGATTAAGATTCTAATTTAGATTTTTATTTATTTATTTTTGGTTAGCTTTAAAATTTTCTAATTTAGATGTTAAATATAGATTTCTAATTTAACTTATATTTTAATTTTAATTTTTTTTATTTAGTTGGATTTTTAATTTCTAACTTAATTTAGATATTTAACTTTTTAATTTAATTTAGACTTTTAATTTTTAATTTAGTTAGATTTTTAACAGATTGCGTGTTTTTTTTGGCTTGTGAGTTTGTGTTTTTTCTTGTCTTGGTGACTTGTCGGTGAATCATACGGAGCTGAAAAAACATTGGCATCAGTTACACACATCAAATTGGAAAGCAAAAATAATCAGGTGCACACATTCCCTTTTTAATCTATTAATCTTGTTTGTCACATATTTCAATTTGGGGCATAAATTCAATCTTGTTTGATCACATATTTGAAATTGCACTTAACACAAAATTTTTCTTTAATCAAACATCTTGATTTGGGGTTAAAAAGAACAAGTGCTTGAAATGTTTTACACACATTTCAATTTTTTAAAAGGGAAATTAATCACTGTGAGTGTGAATCAAGTGCGTGTGTGATCACAAACACCTCACTTGGTTTTCTTTTGTAGAACCCTTCCTAGGAGGCCTACTAGGGGATTTCATCACCCCTGGGGATGACCTCAATCGAAGTGTGAATCAAAATGCATGCTTGTTTGGGAGTTGAAATCTTGTCACTCTTGGCTAAGCCCCAAATAACTTTATACCTTTGGGAAGTGAAGGTGAAGGGTGGGTTACCCCTTTCTCCTGGCTATGTGGCAGGATTTTTCTTTCAAATCATCCTTAGTCAACCTTGTGCAGACTAGTTTGAGACCTAATTGGCCATACCCCACTTGACTAGTCATAGGGCTTGTTGATGTGTCTTGCATGAGTGATTTATGTGTGTACATGTGTGATCATTCATTTAAACATTGCCAAATCAAGCTAAACACCAAACACATAAAGAAAAGTCACTCTACACCTTCTTCTAACACATTCATATCCAATCACTTTCATCCTAATCACCCTTCTTAGCCACATCCTATCCATTTCATCCTAATCAATCAAGTCATCCAATCTTGTCATTCCACATCATATCCTAATCATCATCATTTCTTTAATCCAATCAACTTCATTTTACACCATGCCAACATAGAAGACTTAGTACCACAATTCCAAGACCTCATCCAATCACTTTATCTGGCACCAAAACCCTTAAACAAACAAATAATTCAAGGAATCCATGGCATGATCCATAAAATTCAAACAATCCAATCACCTCAAATGCAACATCTCATAGCGCAAGCCCAATATCTCATAGCCACTTGTCAAACCCAACAAAAACATCATCCTCAATTCATTCAATACCAATCCATTCCACCTCATTCCTATGTGGCATCTCCCTCCATTCCATATCAATCTAATCCATCCACTTATCAAAATAATTCCATATCACCTTATCCCACCTCTTTCCATGTTAATCCTACATCAACCCATAAATTCATCCCACAACAAGAACATGTGAACCAAAGTCCACCTTGGCAACAAAGTCAAGAGCCTTTCAATTCTTATGTTCCATTTGACAATGGGAACACCAATCTAGTTCATGCACCCTTACCACCATCCAATCAAATTCCTATCCATAAGCCACCATGTCTGAGTCCTAATTCATTGGCCTCTTTACCTTCTAACCTATCAAACTCTTCATTCCACATATCATCATCTAATCCTCCATCAAATCAATGCCCTAAATTTAGATATTTAAAAAATAAATTGATGGAATTACCTAAATCCACCCATCCACCTATAAAGGATGTGACCCAAGGGCTACAAGCAAGGAATCAATTGTCGCCATTCCATTCAACACATATACTTGAACATACAAAAGAGTCCTCAAACATCATGCCAAGTCCTTCAAGTCAACCATGTCATCCACAACCCCTTGAGCCAATTCAAGAGTCTCCCCTCGTAAGTCCAAGTCACCCTCTTTCATGCTCCTATGTTTTTGACCATCTAGAACATGTCGAGCCTATTCAAGAGTCATCACCTTCCACTTCCATTCAAGCAACCCAAGAGTTATATCAAGAGTCTACTCCCAAGCATGTGGAAACATCAAGCTCTAGTCCTAATCAAGATCAAATCATCTGCATCCAACCTATCCATAATCTATATCATTTTTATGATCAAGATGATATCCATAATGATGAGGGGCCTATCCATGATCCATCAACATAAACTTCCCTTGATGACACAAGTGCCTCCCAAGCACACATAGAAGATCAAACAAATAACTTGGATTTAAGTGAATAAAATGCCAATCAAGATCCTAATGATCCTCCATCACCCACTATTGACCCCATTGCAAGTCCTCCATCATATCCTATTGGTCTTTCCACCCTCATTCATGAATGTTCCTCCTTAGAACAACAACAACCATTATCTTCCCTTGCTTCATTTTCACCATCCAATAAGGAACTTGTGTCTAGTGTTCCACCTACACCTAGTCCTGTTGTCTATTGCACACTCCAAAATATGAACCACCAAGGTAAAGGTCTAGACCTTCATGAACAAGGCATTTTGGAGCCCATCCATGTCAAAGTCCCTCCACACTCTTATGGCCTTCGACATACACGTCAAGGACACCAATGTCAAGATGTTGATATTTCCTCCATGCATCCTAAGTCCACTTTCCATCATAAAGCCTATCATACACCTAAAACATATGTTGCCATTCCACCACCGTCATCCTAAAAATGTCAAAAGCATGTGACCATACGCTTCCCTCCATCCACTCTACCAGCATTGCTTCCAACTCCTAATATCCCTCCATCCACTTTACCACCATTACTCCCAACACCTAATATCCCTACCATTCAATCCTCTTATCCATTTATCCATAAATCATCTAAACATCTTAATCATGACCAATCAATGCACACATTTTCTAAACATACAGCTTCCACTCATTCCACCAAACCAAAGGGATTCCAAAATAAACATTTGGATGCCTCTACACATAAAGTAAAAAATTATAATGGTCCTAATGCCTTAGCATACAATTACAAAAAGTCAAAGCCAAGTACATCTAAAAGGCTATATAAGCCCATACCTCCAAAAGAAAAGTCTAAAAACAAAATGGTTTGGGTACCTAAGCAAAAAGAAATCAAATCAAACGAGGCATCCACATCACAAAAATCCCAATGATCCCCTTCCATCCAAAATGCACATTCCATTCAAAAATCTCAAATTCCTAACACCCACAAGCAAAATAATAGTCATAAAAATACTGAGTCTATGTGGGTATCTAAATCACTAAATCACCCATCTCCTAAGCAAACATCTCCATTACTTCCTACACCCCATCTACATCCAAAGCTTCCATGTTTATAACAATGTGTGCAACCATTGGTCATGGCTCCCTTCCATTTCACACCAATTCCACATACCTCCTTCTCCTCATCCTTCTCTCATTATCCTACATATCTCAACCATCTTCCTATGGTCCATGCTTTTGGCTAAGCCTCCTCATTCATATTTTTCATAAGTCCCATATAATCCCTATCATCCTCCCTACATAATCCACATCAGAATCCATCATCTACCTATTCCATCTCCCTTTCATGTCATCCCTTACTGACATCTATGAGCATAATGACATTTGACATGGTCCATGCAATGACATCCATCTCTAGTGGGACTACCACCTTTAATGGAACTAGACACTTGAGTCCCTCCTATCCATATTCCCCTTCTCCTAGTCAAAAAGTCACAAGTCAAAAAGTCAAAAAAGAAAAGTAAAGAGAATTCCCTTCGTCCAATGGTGAAAACCTGGCAAACAGGCGCCCTGGATAAGTACCATGATGAAAACCTGGCAAACATGTGTCATGTGTAGGTTGATCTTCTATGTCACTTACACTTGGGGGCACAATGTCTTATCTATCCAACCTATCATTTTCATGTCTTGTCATTTCCATCCTACCTACCATCTTTAGCCATCATACATACCTATCATATTAAGTCCACTTATCCACCCTTCTCCTTTTGATCTTGATGAATACATAGGGGAAAAATGTTGAAACATGTTTTTTGGGTATCTCTTGACATACCTCATCCTTCCAAACAATCATATCATTATCCTATTGTCATACATTTTGTCATGAAAAATCCTATGTCTTGTACCTAGAATGGGGCATGTTATTCCTATGCGACATTCTTTGGAAACCACATCCTTGCTCTCTTATGATTCATACATCCATTCCATTCACTATGACCTATCCTTTCCATCCATCCATATATCATGAGCCTTTTATCCCTTATCCCATCACCCACCCTTGCACCTAGACTTTGTTTTCCCCTTGTCATTGGTATCTAGCACAAAGGCTACTCAAATTTTCATCCTTTGACACCTCAAAACATTTTAAAAGTCCAAAAAAAAATCAAAACATTTCAAAAATGTCCAAAAAAATCAAAACATTTCAAAAAGTCCAAAAAAAAATCATAAAATGTCAAAAATCCAAAAAAATCAAATAGCCAACAAAAATCCGAGCAATAATCCAAATGCAAGTCAATCCTTAATCCATACCAATCAAGTCAATCAATCTTGTCAAATTATCCAATCACATCCTTTGGTCTTGATCCTAATCTTGTTGTAAACCCAATCAATCAAAGTCAATCAGTCAATTATCAGTCATCCTTGTGTTGATCTAGGGATATGTTGTTCCCTGCAATGACAACACTATCATCATCAATCAATCAATTAATTACTCATCAGTTTACAGCTTGAGAGGGGAAATACCTTTTTTGTTTTTGTATCATTTGTGCATGCTTGCTTGATTGCTTGTGTGTGTTATCATTTTTTTCTTTCATTTACATCAAATCCGACTTATTCTAGCTAATATTTATCATATCTTGTATATAGACAAGGTTGTATTATGTTGGGGCACACGACACATCGTCACCTTGGTCCTTATACCTTGGTGCATAACATCTAGGGCTTAATCAAACATCATGGTTGCTCACTTTCATTGCATCATAATGCATCTTTCACTTCTTCTATCCATTCCTTCATCTTTAGTTCTTGACCCATCCCTTTCATTTCGAGAGCCTACCCGTGTTTGTCCAACCTGCCTATCCTCTTGAGGGGGCATCATCATTCCATCATCATATCTTTCTATCATTATCCATTTTCCTCTATACATACCTTAGTTTCTTTGAAATGATGTTACTCAACACAAATATCATCATCTTAAACATCCTCTCAAAGAGGGGTAAAATGTAGAAACCCAAAAATGTCCTCTTACGACACCTGTCCCGACATTACATCATTTGGGCATCTTGTAGTATGCTTTGCCCTAGGTACCCATGTCATCATCTAATTAGTTAAATAAATCTTATTTATTTGACTAATTTCATTTATTCCCTTCCTATGCATAAGTCATTCATTCCTTTAATGTTAATTAAATAATTTATATTATTTAATTAATTAAATCATTTCCATCCATTTCTCTAATGTTAATTAAATAATTTGTATTATTTAATTAATGAAATCATAAATCCAACATTAATTAAATAAACCAAATATTTATTTAATTAATAAAATCCTAAAAAGATCTTCTTTCTTTCTTTCCAAAATTGAAACTCATGTGTATCTAATTAATTTATTTAATTAGATAATTCATCAATTATCCTTCTTGTCTTTTTCAAGATTTATTTCCTTTAAAACAGGAAATGAAATCTTTCTATCTTTTTTGACATCTTATCTCATCTTGTTGTATTTCCTCTTTTGTCAAAAATCAAATCCTTATTGAATCTTGTCAAAATATTATCTTTGTCTACATCCCGGCTCTATAAATTTGGCCTCTCACAATCCATTTAGGAGGTTGATTCGTCTAGCATCCGGACTCTGTCAAAATCAGTCTTACATCTCTATCTATCATTCTCTCAATTTTCGATTTTCATCATCAAGTCGTTATGCTACAGGAATGAACATCCAACATTCCTCCATTATCAACCCTTCAAAATCTCACATTCTCATGCAGCTGGAGAAGAGCAATGGAGATAAATCGAGCTAGCGCGAAGATCAATTTGCATTTGTGCTTCTTATTGTGATTTTTGTGTTGTTTCATACTCTATTGTGTTTGATAGGATTTAATTAGTTTATTGTTTTCAACAGTAAACCTGCTTATTTTTCCCTATCTACAAGTACAATGTATTGACTTAAAGTGAAATGTTTAAATGCAATGTTCATATGTGAAATAAGGTAATTTTCTGATTACATTATGCAACGACACAAAAGATGAAATATTGTAAATGCAAATTTGAAATAAAGAAATGCATGAAACGAGCTAATTTATGCTAGATCTAATTAAATGCATGTTATAGAAACTCAACCAATTGATACAAATAGGTAATTCCAACAAATAGAAGCTTAAAAATAGGGTTTTCAGTTCTATAAATGACAGTTTCAGGGGCATAAAGGGAATAAGTCACCCAAGGTGGTGAATGAGTCCCAGTGGTGATTTTTTTAAGAATTTTCAAAAAAATTGGATTGATTTTTATGTTTTTTGTTTTGTAATGCAAATGCAAAATTTCAAAAGTTTGTAATGATTTAAGATGCAAAAAGGCAACCTATTTGTGCTTTCACTAATGCAAAATTTGAAACCATAGAATGTAACTTAGCTAATGTAAAATGCAATGCAAGCTAATTCTAGGATGATGATGGACTCTAAATAAAAAAAGAAAGTATTCTAAAGGCGGGTTCACAAAAATGTGGACACTGATTTTGGCACCACAAGGCTCTCTAACACTTCTAGGGTTTCTCACCTAAAAGGAGAGAGGTAGGCCAAAATGTGCAATGTCCTCACTCAAAACTAATGCAAGTATGATGAAAATATGTCTAAATGGAATGATCTAAATGCAAAAAATGGGTAAAAGAGATTGATTATTAAAGAAAAACTATTGAAATGCAAAATGTTTGGAAACACAATGTTGTATGCAAAAACACCTAGAAAGATGAATAAAAATGCAAATATAACATAATAGAAAAGTAAGAGATAAAGCATGCACTTGGAAATGTTTTGAAGATTGGAATGAAGATTGGAAATGTTGTTGATCCTAAAATTTTAGCCTACTGGGACATGCCATTATGGGTGACTCAATCCTAGATCTGGAAAACTGTTCCAGAGCCCGTTTCAACCAAATGGGTATCCATATCTACAAAAAATTCTAAAAAATAGGTATAGTGGGACTAAGTCGCCACTATTGGTAACTTAGTCCACTTTGGATTTTTTGAAAATTCAAAAGTGGAAATGGAAGCCCTCGATCTACACTTTTTGTTCCTCTAAGTGTCTAGTTTTGAAACTCTGATTTTTGGCACTATAAGTGACTTTTTGTGGATATTTTGACCTAACCAACAAGGAGATGAATTCAACAAGTTTGCAACTTATTCTTTAATCATTTCCAAGTCTACAATGTACCTAAATCTGCAAACACACAAGGAAAGAGAGAAATGTTGAATGTTAGGGCATGGGGGTTTCCCTTTGTCAAACCCTATTTAGGTAATTAAACCAAAATGAAGAAATAATGTAATGAAGAATGAAATAATGGAATTAGAGACTTTCCATGATTATAGATCTTGAATTTCTACAAAAATAGATGAAGAATCTACCCTTGAATGCATTAGAAAGCTATCTTGATGACTTAGAATGCTAAAACCCTAACTTGCTTGACTTGAGATAGAAGATGAATGATGAACGAATAATGAAATTGATCATGAATTAGAGTTAAGAAGCTTTTATTATAGGAAATCCACCTACTTTGCTCATTAATTTGATCCCGAAGGCCAACATGAAGGAAAATAAACTTAAAATCCATTTTTTCCCACTCGAACCGCAAAAATAGCCCAAATATGACTAAGTTTCCAAGTTGGGTGACTTAGTCCCACCTGGACTAATTCACGCAGATGGGCGACTTGGTCCCACAACAACTATTTTGCCAGCTAGATTGTCGGGGAGTGAGGAATTTTTCTTTTTATGTTGATTTTATCAGGTCTTTGATCAAATTAAGCCTCGAAATGCACAATATGGGGTCATAGGAGCCTATTAATAATGATGTAAAGAGAAATTAGGTCTAGGGACACAAATTTCAATGCAAATGTGTGATTAAATATACTTTAAAACATTAAAATGAGGTCCACATAGCCTAGAAAGGCACAACATCGAATGTGAATGTGTAAGACACATTACAACACTAGATTAGAATTAGGTTTAATTTACAAGCCTTCTAGATTAATGTGAGAATTCTAGTAAATATATTTTATAATTTTGAATTAATGGGAAAATAGGTCCATTAGTCTAGAAAAGTGTGAAAGTCTTTTACAACACTTTACAACATCTTTACAAGACATCGTTAGATTCATTTTATTTAGTTTGCAAGGGCTCAAGACTTAATGTAGATGTGTAAAACAACTCACAACACTAAATCAAGGACTCATTAAGTCTAATTTATCATCAATTATTCCCATATCAAGCAAGAGATAATTTTTTTTTGACACACTTATAAGTCTTAGGGTTGCTTGTTAGATGAAACTATGTGAATTAACCTTATATTTATACTAAATCTAAGAATTAATTCAAATAATTGAAGCTAACATTAGATCTAGGATTGAAAATCATTAAAATCCTACCACTATAATTAAATTCAAAAGGGGTTTCCTATGTGAGGAGGACCCATTCACCACTAAAGATGAATGGGTCCTAGTACAACTTTCTAGGACCATGCTTCAAGGGGATGAAATAACATCATAAACACATTTAAAAAATGCTAAGAAAGGGTGTCCTATGTGGAGAGGACCCATTAGCCACTAAAGGTGAATGGGTCCTAGCACCATTTTCTAGGACCTTAAATTTTCCAAATTAAATTTCATGGAATATCATTATTGGGTGTCGAGATAGATCCTTAATTTAGAAGGCTTGAATTTGAATTAAAGGGCCAATTAAGCTCAATTAACCATAATTAATTAATGAAACCCTATATAAGTGTGAAAGTGTAATACAACACTTTAAAACACCCTAAGTAAGGTACAATTTAAGTACATTATGTTTAAAAGGGCCCTAGACTTAGTGTGAATGTGTACAACACATTACAACCCCAAAACAAAGAATAATTAAGTTAATTTTCATATTAATTATTCCCAAATTAAGCGTGAAAAAGGATTACTTTTTTTGACACAACAAGAAATAATAATCTGTGTACTACTAAAAAATTAATTTTATTAGAACTACCCCAGAAATTTTAGTTTTTGATAACCCCTCTCAATATAGTAGTACAATTAAAATACCTTCGTATATTTAACAAGTTTCTTATGTACATTTTTTTTTTTTTACGTTTTTATTTCCCCTTATTAGTTTGACCTAGTGAACATGGAACTTCCACCTAAACTCAACTCACAACTCATTTTCATTACCATCCTACATATTGTAACCTCAACATAAAAACCTAAAGGATATATGATAAATTCCATCATATAGTATCCTTAATTTATGAGACTTTATACAACTAAACCTACATACACTTGGAAAAAAATTAAAACCCCCTTAATAATAAATATTTAAATGATAGAATACATGTTAGTTTAATTTTTAATAGAAGGTTTTATAAATACATAGTGATTTTATTAGATAGAATCAAGACATTACCAAAGGTTGTACAATAACCACATTAATGAACATTGGTTAGGATTGTAATAAACCTACATGAACTTGGTGTGACTATTATTTACTTTGTTAAGTATATTAACTTTGGAATTTGGTTGGTGAAGTGGAATTATAAGGCTTTAATACAAGAGTATATGGTCTAGGAAAATGATAGTTTTATGCCCATGAAAAGGCCAACATAGTTAGCATCATTTCCTTTTATTGACTTTATCCCAACACCAAATACATACTCATATCATATTTATTAGATTATCCACTTTCCTTGTAATATCCCCAAATATGCATGCAAATAATAAAAAATGGATTTAGAGGTGAATTCCCTATTATTACCATTAAGTATAGGTTTCTATTGTCATACATGGATAACTAAATGGATTGTTTGAATGGGAAACACTACATTTCTAAGATTGAACTCAAAAGTGACCATCACTAGATACAAATATATGAATAATGTAAGTTTAATATAACTTTCAAAATGAAAAGATTGTACATAAGTGGCTAGCCACAACCTTTGGATTGATCAATTGATCAATTTCCTCTAAAAGGCTTACAAATGAAGCTCTAAAACCTTTCCTATATATGTATGTGGTTATTCACTTTGATGATATTTTCATGTTTACAAAGATGAAGGGAGATCATCTTTAACACTTATAGAATTTTTTATCATAGTTAAGAAAGAAGTATTTTTGTAAACATGAAGAAGTGTAGTTATAAGAAAAATGAGCTAATATAATTGACATATGTGATATATCAAGATGGTTTGTTGATGTATATAGAGGAAGTGGGTGAATTAGTTTAATAATTAGTCTTAAAAAATACTACATAGATTAAAAAAAATTATGGGAAAAAAAGTTTCCATCAGATATTTATCAAGAACATTACTGGGAGATGTGTTCAACTAACATATTGTATATTAGAGGGTTGACTAGAGTGATTAGTTGCAAGAATAAAATCCTTTGAAATAGTAAAATAGAATCTAGTAGAAACCCTGGTAGTTATTCCCCTAGAATATTGAAAGGTATTTCATGTTAATAATGATGTTAAATTTGTAAGGTAACTTATGTTATATTCATTTAAGAGGGTAAACCCATTCCACATTTTTGTAAGAAGTTAAATTAATATAAGAAAAACTGCTAAATTTATGATTAGGATATTTATTAAATTGTATAAGCCTTGTAGAACTTGAGGAACTTCTTTTTTTCCAAGGTAGCTTGTTTTATATACTAATCTTAAATCTTCGAGTATTTGTAATATTCAAGAAAAGTTGAATTAGAGACACATGAAGTAGGAAAACTACTTGTAGGGTTTCTATTTTTATCTCAAGCATAGAGCTACCATAAAGAATAAGGAAGTAAACTCCTTTTACAAGAGGCAGCTATTATATGTTACTATGATAGAAGAGTTGGTTGGAATGGAGTTAATGAAGGACTCAAATATTTTAAATCTAGAGTTTTTAGAGGCATGGAAGAGTTATTCAAAGATGTAGATTGGAGATAGAAATTCTTTGTGTATTTTTTCATGTAATAAGAATATTTTTTAGAAAGAGATAGTTATAAATATTGTAGAGTTTAATGAGGTAGATTATCATTGTAAAAATATAGAGTGGAGTGTGAGGAAATTTTAATATAAATAACACATTGGCCATGTTAGAAGAGTAATACTTTTGGCTAGTTTTCCACCATAATTTTAAAAAATTGTTGAGAAATACTAGAATATGTAGTCTAGATAAAATATAGCTTCATTGCTTTTACAAGACTACTATAGTTATTGTATTTTCCTCCATTTTAGTTTTTCAAACTGATATGTAGATGATATAGAATGAAACTTATAAATAACTCACTCATATTCATCCTTACCATCTCTGAATATCTCCCCATATCATGTTAATTAAATTACCCCCTACTTCTGGAGGAAGTTTCCCTTCTAGCCGGGAGTCTTTTCAGATTTCAGAAATTGTTAATTCTTAGGAAGTTGTCAAGGATACCTTTTGAGGACTTGAGTTAGAATCAAGAGTTTTCAAGTGAGAATTTGACCCAGTATAACAATGGGTTGATGGACACCGTCCCCCTAGATCAAAGGGGGATATCAGATAAGGACTAGGAGTCAAGAAAAGAGTTGGATAGTCAAGAAGAAATAGACAAAGATGATGTCAACTCTCATACTAGGAAAAAGAAGAAGAAAAACATACAATAGAATACTCCAAGTGTAGTATCTACTAGAACTAGAGGTAAGACAGACCGTGGAGTCACAAAGAGCAACCAATGAAGAAGATCAACAAAATTGCCGAAAGAGAATGGCAATTTTCATGATATTACGGATGGTATTCAGAAGACCATTCCTAAGATTTGTAAACTCCATTCTCCTGATAAGATATGAAGATTATGTCATGGAATATAAGGGGGTTACATAGCCTCCATAACTAGGATGTGCTGCAAAATTTTGTTAGGGATCATAAACCTGACATTTTACTTGTGGAAGAAACCAAAATGCCTAAAGAAAAAGTGGAAAAGATTAAGATGTTTAAGTTTTGTGGAGTCCATGGTAATAGTTCAGAATGTGCCTCAGGGGGATTTGCTTCCTTTTGGAATTAGAATTTCATGAAAGGGGAACCTTTGATTGAGAGCTCAAATCATGTAGCAACCAGATTTACCCATATCAGAGATAATTTTTTATGGATTCAGTGAAATATCTATGCTCCTAATGGGAAAGGGGCCATAAAGTCCTTTTGGCTTGAGCTTGCTACCTTCTGTAGGATATTCAATAATGAATCCTGGGTTGTAATGGGAGATTGTAATACCCCTCTTCAAGAAAGTGAGAAGTTCGGAAGGATCCCAGGTTAATCTGGAAAGTTGAATGGACCTTTTGGACTTCTTTAATAACCATGCACTGATTGATCTGGATCTGCAAGGAGCCACCTATTCTTGGTCGAATTGAAGATTTGGTAAGGACCTGATTCAAGTTAGATTAGATAGAACATTAATTTTAGATCAATGGTTTATAAGATATTTTTGTTCATTAAAGGCTCTCTCTAGGGTGGGTTCTGATAATTTTCCAATTAGTTTTGTGGTGGACCCTATAATGGGTAAGAGAAATTTTCATTTTAGATTCGAATGTATGTGGCTTTCCCATTCTCAACTTCTTGAGGATGTGAGGAAATGGTGGAATATCACGGTCTCTAGGACTACTATGTTCAGGGTGGCGAAGAAATTGAGGAAAGTCAAATTCAAAATTAGAAGGTGGAATAAAGAAACTTTTGGTATCAAGTCCAAGCTACAACTTGATTTGATAGAGATACAAGAAAAAATACAGCGGGAAGGATACATTGATGATAATAGGGTGAAAGAAAATTAGTTGCTTGTGAAGATGCATGATATAATTGCCAAAGAGGAGGATTTTTGGAGACAGATATCTAGGGCTCTATGGTTCTCTGTTGGAGATAAAAACACTAGATATTTTCACTTGTCTGCTTCAAAACATAGTGCTGCTAATAGAATCTCTCACATTGATTACAATGGAAGCCATTTTGAGAAGGATGGATACATTAGAAGACAAGTTGTCCTTTTCTTCAGTAATCTCCTTTCGGCGAATGATGGAGTCAATCATGAAGAACAAGATTACCGTTTAGAGGCCATCCCTAAACTTGTTAGGGAAGAAGATAACATAATGCTTGTTGTTATTCCTTCCAGGGAAGAAATTATGAGAGCAGTCTTTTCTTTCGAAGGGAACAAGGCCCCAGGCCCTGATGGGTTTTCCATGAACATCTTCTTTCAGTGGTTCTGAGAGATTGTTGAAGATCATGTGGTGAATGTAGTTAAAGAGTTCTTTGGCTGAAGGAGTATCCTAAAGGAACTTAATGCTACCTTCCTGGTCCTAATTCCCAAATGACCAAGACCTATGGAGTTTGAAGCTTTTAGGCCTCTAAGCCTTTGTAATTCTTTCTATAAAATTATCTCTAAGGTTCTGACTTCAAGGTTTCTCATTATTCTACCCTCCCTAATTCCCTCTTAGCAAAATGGCTTCATTCTTGGAAGGTAGATCCTCCACTCTATAATTATTGTCCATGAGAATATTCACTCCCTTGTGGAATAAAAAACTGAAAGCTTTCTCCTAAAATTGGACATTTCAAAAGCTTATGATCGAGTGGATTGGGATTTTTTACTCAAAATCTTGGGGATGTTTGGCTTCAGCAATAGAGTCCTTCAGATGGTTGGTCAGCTCATTTCTACCACATCCATTTCCATCATGGTGAACGGATCTCCCTCGTGTTTCTTTAAGAACTCAAGAGGTTTAATGAAGGGTGATCCAATCTCCCCTATCTTATTTACTATTATGGTGGAATGTCTTGGGAGAAACTTGAAAAGATTGGTCGATCAGGGATCATTAGCGGGACTAAGGCCCTCTTCTAGAAATCTGATTTGTTCCCACCAACAGTGCATTGATGACACCATGTTGATGGGGAGATCTATAGTGGTTGAAGATAGGAATCTAAACAAAATCTTGGATGAGTATGAGAGGGCTTCTGGTCAGATGGTTAATAGAAAAAAAAGCTCTATCTTCTTCTTCAACACCCCTGAACCCAGACAAAATAAGATTGCTAGAATTCTTGGGTGCAGAGTGGAGTCCTTACCTTCTATTTATCTTGGCTTGCCTTTGTGCCTTAATCCTCCTAATTCCTTTTGGAGTTTGTTGGTGAATAGGTTCAGCAAAAAGCTCATTGGATGGAAAGGTGCTCTCCCCAGTCAAGCAAGTAAAATCCAGCTCCTCAAAGCTACTCTTCAAAACCTTCTGATATATGCTTTAATTCTTTTTAATAGCCCTGCCAAATATGTGGATGCTATTGAAAAAATCCAAAAATGGTTTCTATGGTTGGGTGCAGAAGAAAGAAAAAGAATGTCGATCATTGGTTGGGACTTTGTTTGTAGACCTAAAAGGCTGGGATGTCTGGGTCTAAGAAAGATTAGAATGATGAATAGGACGCTCCTTGCTAAAATTTTTTGGAGATCTTTCTCATCTAATGGAGAATGGAAAAATATTTTAAAGAGAAAATATATGGCTAATATTGGATCTCTTAAGGCTCTGCTGGATTCTCCAAATTTGCCTCGTGGATCGGCTTGCTGGAATGATATGATTAGAGGGAGAAAGATTATGGATTTAGGAGTTGGGTGGAACATAAGAAGTGGGAATCAAGCTAGGTTATGGGATGATAGATGGTTATTGAAGGTGCCACTAATTTCCGATGAAAGGTTTATTAGGTGGGCTGATACTTGCAAAGCGACTTTTGGAAATCATGTCAAGGATTATTGGAGAAATGGGGGCTGGGTGAATCTACACCAGATTAGCTCAGATCTTATTTCGATTCAATCCTCTTTGATGGTTTTTAGGATGAGGTTGGGGTATGAGCAAAATCATCATGGAAAAAACAAGCCCTTAAGTGGCAAAATTTTTTAAAAAATTAGAGTTAGGCAACTTGACGTAAAAAATTGAATAAGTTATCTATATTATTTCAAAAATATATAAGAATAGAATCTATATCAAATTGAATTTATTTTCTAAACTACTAGGTTTGTTTTAAAAAAATAAATCTATTTGGTGAAAATTTGAAATTTCAATGCGACTACTCAAATTTTGGGAAAAAAAGTAGGTGTCTGCGACCACCCTAACCACAATAAAATGATAATATTTTTTATAAGATTTTAGATATAAGTAGAGGAATCATGTCCGATGTGATGCATATTTTTTGTAATTTTTTCCAAGTAAATAATTAATTATGATTTTTTTATTACAAATTTTTAAAAATATAAAAACTTGTATGTCTAACCACCTTAACTTGGTCAAAATTCATGAAATTCAAATTTTCTTTTTTAATCCTATAGTATGTGAATCATAGAATGTGACGCATGTTTTGGATTCAAAAAATGTGATACCGTTTGAAAGCTATAGACGTTTTTCAATTAGCCTATCAATCAGAACTTTAGTCATAATTTGAATAGAAAATGAATAATAATTACTTATTAAATTCAAAGTAAAGCATAATTTATATTGGTGGAAATCTGAGAATCTCCTTTAAAAATCCTTTTCATTTCATCAATTTTGGGTAAAAAAAATTTCATCAGCTACATACCCATCATATTGCCACTTTTTGGCCCATCATGATTTTGCACATACCCGTTGAGTCAGCAGGATGATCTCTTAGTTTGGACTGCTAACCCTTCAGGAAGCTACTTTGTTTCTTCGGTTGCCTCTTTGTTGTCCTTTTCTCATGCCCCCTCTCCCTTTTGGGCTAAAGCTTGGATAAAACATCTGACTCCCAAAATTAACATATTTTATGGATCCTTCTTCAAAATAAAGTGCTCACGGTTGACAACCTCTGCAAGCGTGGTATCCAGATCCCTAATTGTTGCTACCTGTGTAAAGAAGAGGAAAAAACTGCTAACCACTTGTTTCTTCACTATTCGTATGTGGCTGCTATATGGGGTAGATTTTTGGCTCTTTGGAATTTATTGTGGGTTTTTCCAAATTCTATTGAAGAATTTTTTATCTAGTGGAATGCTCCTTCTTTGAATCCTTCTATTCAAATATTATGGGCTTTTACTTTCCCTTATATAGCTTGGGGTGTGTGGAAGGAACAAAATAATAGAATCTTTAGGGAAATGGAAACTTTGGAGAACATTGTGTATGAGAAAACTTTCAGATTAATTATGGAAAACTTAATATCATCCCTCATCAAGAGAATAAGATAGAGGCTATGGTCTGTTCTTCCTACAACCTAAAGATGGCTAAGGATTTAAACATCAAAAGTGATGTGTCAAAGGCCTCAAAACCAGCTAAACAGGACCATGAAGGAGTGTATTGGAGTCATCCTCCTAGAGGCTGGATAAAAGCTAATTTTGATGGGGCAACAAAGGGTAACCCGGGATTGGATGGAAGTGGGGGAGTGATAAGGGACTATAATGGTAAGTTTGTAGTGGCAGTGGCCATGTCCTTAGGAACACAGTCAAACCATGTGACCGAAGCCATTGGGGCTTTTCAGGTTATTGACCTTGCTATTAGAATGAATGTTAAAAATATTTGCTTAGAGGGTGATGGGTATGTGCAAGATCATCATGGAAAAAATAGGCCCTTAAGTGGTGAAAAATTTAGAAAAAATTAGAATTAGGAAACTTGACATAAATATTTGAATAAGTTATCTATATTATTTCAAAAATATGTAAGAATAGAATCTGTAGAAAATTGAATGTAATTTCTAAAGTACTAGGTTTATTTTTTTTAAAATAAAATCTATTTGGTGAAAATTTGAAATTTCAATATAGTAGTACTTAAATTTCAGGGAAAAAATAAGAAGTAGGTGTTTGTCTAACCACCCTAACCACAATAAAATGATAATAATTTTTTATAATATTTTAGATATAAGTAGAGGACTCATGTTTGAATGTGATGCATATTTTTTGTAATTTTTTTCTTAGTAAATAATTAATTATGATTTTTTTCTTACAACTTTTAAAATATAAAACTCATTATGTTTGACCACCTTAACTTGGTCAAAACTTCATGAAATTCAATTTTTTAATCTATAGTATGTGAAGCATAGAATGCTTGACACATGTTTTGGATTCAAAAATGTATCTGTTTAAGAAAGCTATAGATGTTTTCAATCAACCTATCAATCAAGACTTTAGTTGCAATTCAAATAGAAAATAAATAATAATTATTTATTAAATTCAAAATCATAATTTATATTGGTGGAAAGTTGAGAATCTCCTTTAAAACCATTTTTGTTTCATCAATTTTGGGTAAAAAAGTGTCACCACATATATATACCCATCATGATCCTACACATACCTGTTTCTAAAACATTGTGGGTATATGCGGGATCATGATAGGCAAAATGGCGATATGATGGGTATATGGGTATGTGGTATTTTTGTACCAAAAATTGATGAAACAAAAGTTTTAAAGGAGATTCTTAGCTTTCCAGCAATATAAATATGCTTTTTTGAATTTAATAAATTATTATTATTTATTTTCTGGAATTATGACTAACGATCCGATTGATAGGTTGATTGAAAACATCTTTTTCAAGCGGTATCACATGTGTCACATTCTATGCTTCACATACTATAAAAAAATGAATTTCAAGTTTTGACCAAGTTAATAATGATCAAATATCATATTTTTTAAAAGTTGTAATAAAAATTCATAATTAATTATTTACATGGAAAAAAATTATAAAATATGCATCACATGAGTCCTCTACCTATATCTAAAATATTGTAAAAATAATTATCATTTTACTATGGTTAGGGTGGTCAGACAGACACCTACTTCTTATTTTTTCCTTGAAATTTAAGTACTATTGCATTGAAATTTAAAATTTTCACCAAATAGATTTTATTTAAAAATAAATAAACCTAGTATTTTAGAAACTACATTCAATTTGCTAAAAATTATATTCTTACACACTTTTTAAATAATATAGATAACTTATTCAAATTTTTAAGTCAAATTGCCTATCTCTTATTTTTCTAAATTTTTTGCCACTTAAGGGCCTGTTTTCTCCATGATGATGCTGCACATGCCCTATTGATTGCATCCTTGGAAAATCCCCTCCCTCCTGGACCACTAAATGTTGGATTGAAGATTCTAAGACTCTTTTATCTAAATTTGATAAAGTTAGAGTAACTCATGCCTTTAGGGAAGCTAATAGCATTGCCGACTTTTTTGCTAATGAGGGTGCTAAACAAAAAGGGTATAATATTTGGCAGAACCTCAACGAGTTGGGAGCTGACGTAAGGGCCTTGATTGATTATGATTTCACTCATGGGAAAGTTGCAACATTTTTTGATGATGAAAGAGAATAAGGCCAAGTACAGAGTCATCATTAGATTTGATGGGGTTGTCATTTTTAACTCTTCTAGTTGTAAGAGTTGGCATGTTTTGTGGGTGCTTTGGTTTGGAAACTAAATTTTGATTTAGGGTATTAGCTCTGCTAGCAATGCAAGCAAGGTGAATGCAATAATGAGGGGAAGAAGAAAAAGAGTGGAGCCAACTAGTTATGAAATGCACAAGCAAAATCCGAAGGTTTGGAGGCAAATCGAGCATGGTGGGCTTCTCCCATTCATTGAAAAGCTTCATGGTCCTGACCCAAAAGCTACAGAGTATTTTGCTAAACATTGGAGGAATGGAGAAATTATTCTCTTTGGAAGGAAGGTCAGTGTGGACAAGAACATCATTGGGGAAGTCACTGGTCTTTCGACCAAGGGGATGAAGTTCTTCCATGACAAATTTTTTTTTGAGAGTTGAAGGTTGTTGATTGAAGAGAGGAAATTTGGAAGTTGAACACTCAAAGTGTCAAGATGCCTCCAAAAAGAGATAATGTGGCAAGGAAAATGAAAGAGATGGAAGAGAAGACTAGGAGGGAGACCAAAAAATTGAGGGAACTGAAAAATAGATTTGTAGCAAGGTTGGAGAATGTTGAAACATGACAAAAAAGAGGAATGATTGTGAGTGAGGAAAGTGAGACTGAAGATGATGAAGAAGAAGAGTATGTAGATGAAGAGTTGGATCCTAAAGACCAATGAATGGCCAAGATACTAAAGTCAGTAAAGGGAAACAAGCACAAGGTAAAATTTGATTTACCTATGTATGATGGTACTTTAGATGAGGAAGCATTATTAGATTGGATTGCAACTTTAGACAACTTCTTTGAATGCGAGGATGTATCTAATGAGGAAAAGGTGAAGATAGCAAAGACCAAATTGGAGGTGCATGCATTAGTTTGGTCTGACTATGAACAAGTATAGAGGAGGAGAAAAGGTAGGTCTAAAATTGTTTCATGGGATAGGATGGTAGCCAAATTAAACTTAAGGTAAATTTTTGCCAAATGATTATCCTATCCAAATGTCAAAAAAAATTCAAGATTTAAAGCAAAGATAAATGGATGTGAAAAACTATACTAATGATTTCTATAAACTAAGAATAAAGGTAGGACATATGGTGGATGATGTTGAGAAAGTGGCCAAGTATCTTAGTGGACTAAGATTTAACATCCAAGATGAAATAAGTTTGCATAATCCAAAGACAATTGAATAATGCTATCAGATGGCTATAAGGGCAGACAAAAAGGTGAAAAGGAGACAAGAAAAGACAACACGAGGTAGGGGCAGCACTTCAAGGGGTAGAGATACATTTTCTTCTTCAAGAAAAACTAATGAAAGCCAAGGTGATGCACATAAAGAACAAGAACTAGTTGTAGATTTTAGAGGTGGATTCAGGGGATCAAGAGGTAGATTTGGAGGTGGTAGGAATGAAAATATATTGTCAAGAAGGTGTTACAACTGTAATGAGTTTGGACATCCAACCTATAAGTGCCCTGAAAAATTTGGTGCTTCATCAAGTGGTGGAGAAAGGAAGAATGAAGGAAGAGCTCAAATTGCCCAAGAAGATGAAGGTGAGAGTTCAAATTCCAATAGCATATACATGTTTCTCCTGAAGTTGGAGAATTTTTGATGGTGAGAAGAACCTTATTTCAAGCATCCAAGGAGAAGGAGATGGCCCAAAGAAGACAATTGTTCAAGATAACTTACAGGTACATAAAGGTAAGCTATGTAAAATGGTGATAGATTCAGGATCTACTGATAACATAGTGTCTTGTGAAATGGTTGATAGGTTAAATTTGGAAAGAATCCCTCTTGAAACACCATATAAAGCTTCTTGAGTGAGTGATGATCAATCCATTTTTGTTAATGAGCAAGCACTAGTTGAGTTTCAGATTGGTGAATATAGGGACAAAGTGGTTTGTGATATTTTTCCAATGAGTTGTTTCCATTTACTTCTTGGAAGACCATGGCAATTTGATAGGAACTAAATCTATGATGGGAGAGCTAACACATATCAAATTGTGATGGATGGTATCACTTTTATATTGACACCATTGTAGGAGGGTGAAAAGGAGTAGAAAAAGGAAGCCAAGGTCATCACCTTTGGTAAGAAAGAGGTTGAGAAGTCTCTGGGAGATAAACAAGAAGAGAAAAGGACATTTTTAGCCACTTCAATGTTAGGAGATGAGAGGATAGTGAATTTGTAGGCTGATACAGTCATGAAAAGCAATAAAGGAGGTGAAAGAAAGGTGACCAAGACTGAGTAAGAGGAGGTCAAGGGTGAAATCCTTGAAAAAACTAAAAATGAGTTGGAAAGGAAAGGAGCAATTAAGGTTGGAACAATGTTTTTTCCTATAGCTACTAAGGAAATGGAGAGGCATCCAAGTATTGATAATACAAAGGTAAATAAGTCTGTCAAGGTAGAGGTTATTGAGAAAGAAAAAATGAACACAAAGAGGCATGGAAAAGGGAAGGAGATTCAAGGAGAAGTGAGAAGTTTCAAGTGTGAAACTAGAGGTAAGGAAGAAGCAATTGAATACAAGATTGGAAGGGGTGTGTTTTCCGATGTTAAATCAAGTACTATAAGATCGGTCACAAGTGAAGGACAAATAAGGAGATGTTTATCATGACAGTCTTTGTTAAAGAGACAAAAGATAGGTAGTAAGTAGTTTGATCATAGAGATAGTGAAGCAAGCCAGTAGCATATGGTGTAGAGGAAGAGGAAAAGAGTAGTTGAAAATAAAGGTGGTAGGGAAGATAAGTTTGGGCAACCGGTGATTTCATTTCCAAGAGACCTGGAAAAGCTTCAAGGGCAGTTGTATGGTGCAGGAGCACAAATCTATTTCATCTATATTTGATCAAGTTTGTTTGGTGATAGGTTTTCTTAGTGGTTTGAGGTCTTTTGGTGTGTCAATAAGGTCTAAATTCACCACTTAGTATGTTTTAGGAGTTCATCTTTGTTAAAATATGCAATGTTGTCAAATGATGCTAAAAAATGCAAGAAATTGTAATTGAGGGTCTTAGGTAGAGTTTGGTGTCTTGAATATTATATTTTTGTGGAATAAGGTCTTATTGGACTATTTAGTGTGGTAATGAGTCATTGTAATGTTCATTAGGAGGTTTTGGGGTTTAATTTGCAAAAGTGGCAAAATTGTCGAAAGTTGTCAACCTAAAAGTAGCAAAATTATAAAATTGCACCTTTTGGGATAGTCTAACGGTCTTTTGAATTGAAGAGAAAGTTTAAACCATTGGATGGGATTGGTTAGTGTATAAAAAGGTTGAAGAACCTCAAAACAACGGGTTAGAAACATTTTTTTTGAAGAATCCTCAATAAAGCTTCCTCTTTTGCTTGTAAATTCTATGTTTTGCATACAATTTCTAGAATTGCAGACCTATGTACATGAATGTACAACATAATATTGATCTAATAGTTGTGTAAATAAGTGAATAATTTCATTAGCTCTAATTTTAATCTATTTTGAAGGTTGTTCATTGAATTTAGGAAGATATATTGTTAATTTATAGTAAACGAGTCTATACGTGTTGATTTAAGGTTTGAGGCTTCTTTAATGGCTTAAAGCCCATTCCACCTTCTTTCCTCCTTGTTGCTATGGAATGGGCTTAAGATATTATATTTAGGATGGTAGGGTGGTAATTTTGATCTGTATGAAGGATTTGGGAAGGTTTGGAGGACTGTCCTGAGGAAAAGTGGGGAATTAGGGCATGAAAGTGATGGGTTTGTGAGAGAGTTTGATGTAATATGGTAAGTAAAGGCTGTGAGATGGTTTTGTGAGTTTGGGCAGGAATATTGAAGAGTGTTGGAGGTGGTGACAGAGTCTAGGTTGGGAACCATAAGTTTCAATAAACCCTACCCTTAACATGTGAAGAGTGAGGGTTTTCTAATGCAATGACTAGATGAGGGTTTATGTTTCTAAAAATTGTTGAAAGGGGCTATTTGATATCTGGTATGAAGGTTTGAGAGGGATTTTAAAACTATTTTCAATATTTAGGAACACTTCATTTGAAAAGGTGACCTAATTGGTCTACTAGTTCAGCGTAATTCCATGAATTTGTATGGGATGTTCCAAGATGACCCATGGAGTTCTTTGGATATGTTTGAGTATGCACTGAAGAGTATCTAAAAGTGTGAAGGGGTTTGTTTGTTGTGAAGTTTTATGTGAAAAAATTTGAGCAATTTGGGTTTGCAGACCTACTTGTGGAAGGACAGAGTTAGATTGGAAAAGTGCTTTGTGAGAGTTTTGTGAACCTATTTGTTGATTGCAATAACCTGAATTGTGTTGATTCAGATCATAGACACCAAGCTCTACATCAGTTTGGTTCAGATTTTTCCGTGCCTATCTCTTCCTTATGCTAAATAATTTTCACTATAATGTTAAGATGAATTTTTCTTTTTGGATTTTTTCCTCTTTGGAGCAATCTATTAAGGTTGTGTAGGTTAAAAGTAAAATCCTTCCTATTCACCAGGGGTTAATCTTTCATTTATGCCACTACTAGACTGCTCTAACGCCTTCCTTGGCCTCTATCAAAAAGAATTCCCTTGTCATTAGAGACCCTTCCAAACCCTTGGAGGACCCCCTTTCCAATAGTAGCTCTTTGTTGACTCTGTCCCCCTCTCATAAATTAATAGGGTGAGAGAAAAAAACCCTACCACTCAGGACCGCACTCCCAACCCTAAAAAAACATTTTGTTCATTAACTCCACCCCTATTTCTACCTTTGGTTTTGGTAGGGAGAACTTAGATGATGAGTCCTAGAAACCCACCACTGTTAAGGCCCCCACTGCTTCCCTTGGTCATGATGATGTTTGTAAGGTTTCCCCTACTAATTCCCCCAATCCTCAAAGATCCCCCAACCTTTCTGTTAATCTAGTGGGTTCCTTTGATGATCCCTCATTGGACAAGGAGGTATGTGCTCAATGTGTTTGGGGTATGTGCAGGATCATGATGGGAAAAATAATGGCAATATGATGGGTATATGTAGGGTATGTGGCTGACGACTTTTGTTTTACCCAAAATTGATAAAATGAAAAGGGTTTTTAAAGGAGATTCTCAGCTTTCTACCAATATAAATTATGCTTTACTTTGAATTTAATTAATAATTATTATTCATTTTCTATTTGACTTACGACTAAAGTCTTGATTGATAGGCTGATTGAAAAACATCTATAGCTTTCAAACGGTATCACATTTTTTGAATTTGAAACATGTGTCACATTCTATGCTTTACATACTATAGGATTAAAAAAAAAAAGAATTTCATGAAGTTTTGTCCAAGTTAAGGTGGTCAGACATACAAGTTTTTATATTTTCAAAAAGTTGTAATAAAAAATTCATAATTAATTATTTACTTGGAAAAAAATTATACTAAAATATGCATCACATCTAGACATGAGTCCTCTAATTATATCTAAAATATTATAAAAAAATATTATCATTTTATTGTGGTTAGGGTGGTCAGACAGACACCTACTTCTTATTTTTTCCCTGAAATTTAAGTACTACTGCATTGAAATTTCAAATTTTCACCAAATAGTTTTTTTTTTTTTTAAATAATAAACCTAGTAGTTTAGAAACTATAGTGAATTTTCTACAGAAATATAGATAACTTATTCAAATTTTTACGTCAAGTTGCCTAACTCTGATTTTTCTGATTTTTTTTCCACTTAAGGGCATGTTTTTTCCATGATGATCCTGCACATACCCTTCCCCTAAAGAATAAATTGAATGATGTCTTAATGTTTGTCAATGTTTAGAATGATATTCTCAAGTGGTTACTCGACCAACTCGTCATGAACAAGGACAAAATTCAAGTGTTGGAGGAGAAGGTGTTAAAGAATACGGTGAACTATTCAAGTGAGGTTGATGATGAAAGGCATTGGGGTCTGTTGTCTTCACTTTCTTAGTCCTTTGACAAATGGGAAAACTGGGAGGGGGAGGTTGAAGAGCACACATCATTGGTGGGTACAAAGGATGATAATATGAAGCTTTAGGAGGAAATTTCCACCATACATAGTAATTAGGGTAAAACCATGAAGTGACTCTAGGATATTGTGGACTTTAGTAAGGAGACCATAAAAAACACCACTGTCACTACTAAGTTTTTTAGTAGAAACTTTAGAACAATCATGGTAAAAGGATTGGTGAGGATAGTCAAGATGCTAGTCACTCCAGGAAAAAAAGGAAAGAAAGGGGGTAGCTCTACCTCACCCAGTACTAAGGAGACCCAACCCACTCACAAGGAGCCTTTATCCTTTGAGGAGAAACTTCAATTCATGGATAAAGAGTGGCAGGCCATGAGTCACCTTAAGCATCTAGGAGACCAATAGTTGGTTTGGTCCCTTGGTGGTTCTATCATGTGCTCTCTTTTGTTTTACATTGCTAGTCAGTTTGTTGTTGCTTCTCTTTTTAAGGTTTTAGGTGTCTCACTTCTTGTGGGCCCCCTTGTTGGGCCCCTTTGGCTGATTTGTATATGGGTATTGGCCCTTTTAGACATTAATCTAATCAAAACATATTTTCCAACTCACAAATGACTTAAATAAATTATATATTATTATTATTTAATTATAACTATATTCTCTCCACTTGTCCTAATAATAAATGACACCTAAGAATACGTGTTGTCATGGCTCCAATATTCTCTCCACCAATTCTAAGAATAAATGAGTCTTAAGTATACTTGTTCCTTATGTCTCTCAAGGTTGCAACCACTTATTAAATTTATTAAATTTATTCTATCTATTCATAGTCCAACTATTTTTATCTCAACCATCCATTCTTTCCTCAATCCTAGGGAAGTCCTCTCATTTATCATCACATCTCAATGGCCCATTATCTTTCCCAAATATATAGAAATTGAGGTACATTATCATCCATATCATCATCACACTTTGAGCTAACTCTATGCTTTCAAAATATGTAATTTTAAGAAAAGTGAATCCACATTCAATTATAATTGGAGGAAATTGAATCTTAATCAATTTTTCACGGTAACATTATCTTGAGTTTTGTGTGATTTTTCTTTGTTTTAGACTTCAATTTGAGATCTATCAAAGGTTTTTAGTAGATTGGAATAACAATTTTATTGTGTTTCATTTGTTTCTATTATTCAATTGCATATTATTGCATACATTCTAACAACCATGGTGGGACGAGTTCCCATATTCCACACAATACTAGTCAATACCACACCTTTTATAGTTAATACCAAAGTTTTATAGTGAATCTCATGCCCTTACAACTAAAACTATTGGTTTATAGTTAGTGCTATACCTATTCTAGTTAAAATAATATGTTTATAGTGAATAAAGTACCTATTCTAGTTAAAACAATAGGCTTATAGTCAATACATTGATTATTCTAGTTAAAACAAGCAAATATAGTGAAAAATATACCCTATTCTTATAACCATTAAAAATCACACCACCATTTGTATTGTAGAGTTCTAAAATATATTTTCCTACCTTTACTCTCGACATAAAACCCTAAACTTACAAATATGGTAAACAATAGTGGGTGGCTCACAAATCAACCATTCATAGAAATATTAGCTTGGAACTATTATTTTCTTTTTTTGCAACCTTGAGACACATATTCATATTGAGGATCAAAGCCTTCACAACCATAAGCCCTTGGTCATGGGGAATTATTAGCCCATGGTTAGAGAGAGCTTGAAGGGGCCAAAATATTATTCCCTTAGACCTAAGACCCTAACTCTTAGCCAATGTTCACTTTACTAAGTAGGGGCTAAGCAATAGGGCCTTAAACCCTACCCTCTACCATTGAATTTTTCTAAAATGCAAATTTTCATCAAATGCACATAAATTTCACCACAGGATTTGGAAAAAAAATCTAGTTCTTAGAAATTTGAATCCAATCCCTATGTAGTTGAGAGGCAATTTACAAAAAAATTACTCCAAAATTTAGGTGTAATCATTCAAAGTTAGTTGTGTTATTTAAAACTTCAAAACATCCATAACTTTTGCATATGTTTTCTTTTTTTTTATTTTTATTTTTAAAAATATTATAAAATTGAGAGGAATCTATTTTTCTATAGGATTAACCTATTTTTAATTTTTTTCTAACTTTAGTATGTGGATATTTTATGTGTCCAAGAATTCTATCATCAAACTAATAGCTTGACGATTTTGCTGGAAATTTTCTAAATATTTGATTATAGAATATTTTTTTATGTGCTTTCTCTAATTTTTTTACACATAAAAAAAATTGGTTAAAATTTACTGAGATATTTATATTTAGATAAAAAATTATACATGTATCTTTTAATCCCCAAGATCCACTTATGTGTGCTCTCATCTCGCACCATGATGTGATATTAAGAATAAAAAACAAATGCTATATTATTTTTCCTTTTAGGGGGATTACCTTCGATTTCTACCAAGGGGATGAGGTTATGATCAAGGGGGTAACCAGAGGTCTACAATCCATCTTACATCATTGTAGAAAAAAATATCAATAAAACCATAGTCCAAAACTTCCAAACACTTAATCCATTTTCCAAATAACAAGTCCTATTTCATACTCAATATACTTTTTCACATCTAAGTCTAACTCATAAGGAATTTGTTTTACATCATTCATGTCAATCCTAAAGATTTTCCATTTCACATTATCCATATTTACCATAGCTATAGTATTTTATCCATTATCCATATTTTGAATGATTCCTATTGTTCAATCATTCAAACAACACCCTTACATTTAAGGGAAGAATACCTTTGTTACTCATTGTTCGTTATTTAATTAGTTCAAAACTATTTAATCATCCTTCAGTCACATCTAAGATCTCTAAGACTATTAGGTAACCCTTGAATATTAAACCATTACTATCTTTCACTCACATAATATTTATAGTCCTAATATTATCATCATCAAAATCAAGCGTTAAATATATAGTTAAAAATATCACCTTTCGATATTTTAATCAAATAATCACCTAATTCATTCTTTGGGATCCTTAAGATATCATAGGTCCGATTTTATAATTCTGAGGAATTCTATCAAAATATATAGATTCCAAAATCTAAGTCAAGTCAAATTATCCTTATAATTCTAGTCTATAACTTACACCTTAAATCCAAGTTTAGCAAATTTAGTCCATATAGTCGATCCAAGTTTTCCATTCAAGTTTTCTCGAATTCAACCCTTACCACATCAATTTGAAAACAAATATTAGTGGATCCTACCACAAGATGAACTATTTTTAATTTTCCAATATTAATAGTCCACATGATAAGTCCCATTCCCTACCTATTTTTAATTTACTAGGTATGACAAATACATGGGGAAGAGAGATCTTAGGGATAATTTAAAATAACTCTTCATTATATCCAATAAGTGGTACATGAATATATATATTGACTAATCTTATTCCCTTGTAGCTTAGGTTGTTGAGCAATCAATTAGTTCTTAGATCAACCTAAGGGGTACATCAAGTCCTTCAAATATCTAGTAAAAAAATTTAAACAATTTTCCTATAGTTCATGGAGAATGAGATAACAATGATGGACCTGTGTAATACTAAACTAAAATAATGGGAAATTTTTCATCATTCCTTAAACATTAAAGAGATTTGGCTAATAGAATTCATGGATAGTAAAAAAAAATAGTACCCATCTTTGTCACAAATCCCATCTAAAATTGGTATATCATCTTAAATTCCAAAGTGTAATTTATTTTGATGAACCCATCAAAAGAGGAATACAAATTGAATATATCATCATTGCTAAAAGGATTATCAAACTTTACTCTAAGGATCAAAACTAGAATGATAAATTAAAATTTTCCAATGACAAACCTAAATTATTTAGCAAGAATAATTTTTTTTGGAGATGGTAATTGATTTAAAGCATATCCAAAATTTCTAATGACCCTCATCTATTATCATTCTATCTACACCCCCAAATACTATGTGAAAAGGGAATCTATTGAGGCTAGTTTTCATCAACTATTCAAGGCTATCATGGTTTCCTTTCAACTTAAAAAATCCTTAGATGATAGTTAACCAAAAATATCTTGGCACAAAGATGATGAATATTATAATTTATCATCAAAGAAAATTTCATGCCATATGAGAATGTATGAAATTGAAAAACTATATCCAATACCTTATAGAAAAATGTGAAAATGAAATTTAAGGAACCTCAAACACATCACCTAATCAATATTTGGGTATATATAGAACCCATTTCCAAGGAATAATCAACATCACACTCTAGGATATGACTCCCATAAAAACATCATCCATCACCACAAAATTTATTACACCTACGATTCTATTGTTGGAAAAAATGAGAAATTTGATTAATGAGTCTATACCATTAAAATAAGAACACTTGATTGTGTTTTCACAACTCAATCTGGAAAATTCATAGTCCAAGATTCTATTCCATCCAATCTAGCCACCCAAAAAATATATGACATCCAAGACCACCTTGAATCAAATATAGAATACATTTCTATCCTTGAGTGCATCTTCCAATATGCCCAACTCATAGGGATATCATAAATCATATCCTACAAGAATCTCAAGTCTATAAAAAAATTGGCCTTTTCATTCCTCTAGGGCCTTGTTGGCCATATTTTCATAGACCATCACCTCACACTCACTCTAAATAATTTTCCTCCCCTCAATCCATGTCATAATCATCCCCTCCATATTGATCCTATCATTTCCAAATATAAAATCAAATGTGTGATCATTGAAAATGAATCAAGCCTAAAAATTTGTATACTTTTGATGGGTGCTACACTTTGGTTATACAATAGAAGCCTTGAGATCTAACACTATTACCAATAAAAACTATAATGATGTAGAAAGAGATTCATACAACTATTTACCTTCCAATCAAGAACAAAACCTCATTGTAACATATACCATTTCGTGTCCTAGACCTAGATCTTCCATATGACATATTACTTGGTTGACCATGGATCCATGCCATTCAAGATCTACCATCTATCTACCATCAATGTCTTCACTTTATATATGTAATGATGTGAAAACTACTATTAGAAGTGATCTTCACCCATTTCAATATTCTAAAATATTGGAAGAAAAATGTGAAAACTAATTTCCATCTTAAGATATCATTCCCAAGTCCTCTTCTGGAAAATCCACCATATATTTAAAACCTAGTAATTTACCTTCCATGTCTTATGATTCACCTTGTAAGAAACAACACCTAAAATCCATATTTAAAATCCTTTACAAAGGATGTGAAGAATATAAAATCCATCAATCCATTCATATCACTAAGTTTTCCATCTCACATTGATCTTTTGGTTGACCACAACAAAAGGTCCAAGATCCCCTACTCACACTACAATTGGGACCTACTACCTTCCTTTTTAGTGGTTATCAGATTATCAATGAAGATATTTATGGCCTCAATACTACATGGCTTTATAGATATGAATAATATTTTTCTTTCTTTAAAGAACACACATATCCCATTACATTAGAAGTTTGTAGTATTTAAATGAACTATAATGGAAAATTCCTTGATTTACGTAAGCAATGTCCCTTTGATCATGTTGATTAACTAGTAAATGATGGAAATACTCTCATTGGATATGGAACTTATGAAGCCCTTATCGAGTTTCCTGATAGTTCTGGGCATGCCTCTTTTGATCTTGATGATAGAAAAGCACATTTCATTCCTAATCCTCTCAAATATCCTTCCATTATGAACCTATTCAATGAAAATTCCATCATTTCCATTCATCTTGATCTACAATACCACAAACTCATCAAAAAAGACACACACTCCTACCTTGGATACATTTCAAAACTATGAGAAAATTCTAGAGCTTATACAATCATGTGACTATATTCTCCTAGGAGAACATAACTACTTATTTTAGATCCTATTCAATTCATCTAGATATTTCAAAGAAAAATATTAGAGGAAGAAACATAATCAACAATTGATATAGATAAATTGTTTTATACTATGCTTCATCTTCTATTAGATCATGTCTTACTTCAAGATGGATTACCACATCTTGTTAAGTTAAATAAATAAAGGAACATAAGAGTCACCTGAGTTGACATAGATGGTAATCACTTTAGATCCTGAGTTGTAGATAGACAACTCCATAGTAGTTACTGTTAAGAGGCACAAGAAAATTGAGAGGGGGGTGAATTAGTTATCACCAACTTAAACTAAAAACTTCAACACTTATCAAATCCACAACCATATTGTTTTGTTATTAAGTATGAACATGAAATGGAAATAACAGAAAGAAAAATCAACACAATGAACACCATATTTTACGTGGAAAACCCAATGAGGGAAAAACCACGATGAGGATTAACTCACAATATAAAGAGATAGCAAAACCAAATACAACTTAGGCTCATTGCCAAGGGCTCACTACCTAGAAGAGGACTTACTGTCTAGATACAAAGGCTCACTTCCTACAGAAAGGGTCCTCACTGTCGAACAGGGAGGCTCACTACCTATAGATACAAAAGAAAAGAAAAGATCCACCACAACAATTTACACACATCCATAGCCTTGATCAGAATATTGCAGAATCCTTCAACTCACTACCTTCAAGAATCTAACACAATGAAGTACTGCTGCTTCAACTCACTTTTGAACAACTCTACTCTTTACTTGTGGCTTACTTCATTTATTTGCATCATCCAATTCTTCACATCTTGACTTGCATTTATACCATCTTCAACCTTAGAAACTTTCTCTAAGGTCGGCCACATACACTTTATTTCATAAATTCAAATTAGGTCGGCAACCCAACATTCCTGCGGTGGAAAGGAATGAGAGCGGACCAATTAAATACTTAACCAAGACCAAAAATAATGTCTTGGATCAACCACATGCTTCCTTAATTAAATTTTGATTCTTCATATGAAGTGTAAACACTAGGTCGGCCAAACCTAATGAAAACACAAATGAACATTAAAGTACATTCTTTCTAGCAAGAAGACAACTTGTGGACAAGGTAACATGCTTCATCATGCACGAGAACACATCTCAGGTTCCTTCATATATATCCGTAACAAGTGTAACAACCTTTGAACACATAACTCCTTCCATAAGTCCATCCAGATTGTGCAAACACATACAACAACTCTAAAACTCAACTTACGGATCACCAAACCACAAACATCTTTGCCAGAACCTAGAGAAAACCAGTACAAGACATATTCCAGATCTGCAAGATTTGAAACAAAACAACAGAGGACTACGAAGCAAAAAATTTTCTCCCAGTCCACAAAACCATTTTTTCCAGGACAGTTCACACATCGGTGAACAAAATTTTCACACACCATCAAACTATAAGCTACAAATCAGTAGATATTACCATCACATCATTAGAAAACAACCCTTCTAATTTTCACAAGCATAGGATCAACATAGGAGAAATGTGAAGCACATACCGAAGCACATTCTAAACACTTACATAACTCTGACTTCACTCTTTATTAATTTTCTCAAAAGCACTTGGAAACCCATCATTTCAGCATATTTGCAACATCATAAAGATAGCTCCATGTACTCATAGCATCTCAAAAGCATCTCAACTATACATGCACAATCTGCAACAAAATGAACTGTGTTGACATCAATGACAACATTAATGACAACACCACCAAGCGTTCTCATACTTGCAACAATCTCCCCCTTTGTCATTGATGGCAACACATGATGTGAAAAACCACCAAAGGCAACAACCTACACAATATTCTTGGAGAACACCTTTTCTTCCTTTCCTTACTATTTTTCATTTGAATTTCTCTCCCCCTTTGACATCAATGGAAAAGATTAAAAGCTCTGATTACTCCCCAATAGGAGTACACCCATTTAGCTCATATTGCAACAATGAAAAACTTTTCTACTCCTTCTATGGAGTAGACCCATTCATCAGTCCAAATAGATGAAGAATTTGTGAATTCAATGGACTGATGCACTTCCATGTGCACCTTGTTTAGAGGGCCAATGACCCCCAACCTCTCCCTAAGATACTCAAAAGTACCCTTCAGAAGAGCCTTAGTAAATATATCTGCAATTTTTTCCTTTGTTGTCACATACTCTAGTATAAATTCATTCTGCAACACCTTCTCTCTTAGGAAATGATACCTGATAGATTTGTGTTTTGTTCTTGAATGCATCACCAGATGCCTTGAAATGTTTATAGAAGTTTCATTGTCATAGAAAATAGAAATATACTCATCACATATCACTCTAATATATTTTAGAGTTTGATTCATCCATAAAACCTATGTGCAGCTAGATGATGCAACAATATATTCTACTTCTACATTGGATAAAGAAACTGAGTCTTTTTTCTTACTCAGCCAAGAAACCATTCTTCCACCAAGAAAGAAAGCACCTCCACTAGTACTCTTCCGGTCATCCACACAACCAGCCCAATCTGCATTGATATAAGCACTCAAGGTGAAATTAGCATCCTTAGGATACCATAAGCCATAATCTGGTGTACCCTTAAGATATCTGAATATCCTCTTTACAACTATAACATGTGCCTCTTTACGATCTACTTGAAATCTGGCAACTAAACATACTGCATGCATAATATTTGGCCTAGTAGCAGTAAGATACAACAACCCACCAATCATAGATCTATATTTGCTCTGATCAACTTTAGCAGATTCATCATCTTTACTTAGCTTACATCTGGTTACCATAGGAGTACTAACCAGTTTGGAGTTTGTAAACAATGATTTTGGATTACCCAAATGCTTTAATCTCTTTCTAGGTTTTTTCACCTAAACGGAGAAAGAATGGGGTCCAAAATGCAAATTTCTACACTCAAGATTAATGTAAATAAGATGTAATGTGTCTAATTATGATGTACTAATGCACTAATCTAAAAGAAATATGATTTAATGATGCTAAACCTAAGAATGCAAAGTGCTGGAAAACACACCGTGATATGTAAAAACACCTAAAAATGCAAGTAAATGATGAAATAACTGAACAAAACTGAAGAGGTGCACCTAGAATCTAAAATATGATGTGGAGTGATTTTGGAATCCTAAAAAATTGAGTAAAAATGTTGACTGGGACACTTATGCCAAGCTAGGCGACTTAGTCTAGTTTCTGGGAAAACTTGTCGAAATAGGAATCTGCCAAATGGGTATCCATAAATTCAAAAGCTACTTTTTAGGCCTGGCAATGGGAATAATTCACCACTGGTGGTGACTTAGTCCACCTATAGATTTTGGTAATTTTGGGATAGGATCCTGTAGCTTCAGGTCTGCACTTGCTTTTTTGACAGGTGTCTGATCTTGATTCTATAGAAAATAGGTTGAATGATGTCTCCAAGCTTGAATTAGGTCTTTGTTGACTTGAATGACTTTGATGACTTGTTGAAAAAATTTCAACACCTATTTCTTTGAAAAATCTACCTACAAAGTCTACAAACACACATGCAAAGAGGGGAAAAATGGTTGAGGGTTAGAGTATAGGGGTTTGCCTTGGTCAAACCCCACTTTGGTAATCAAACCCTATGAAATGAAATGGAATAAAAGAATGATAAATAGATAGAAATGCCCATTAAATGCCATCAAAGACAAAGAAAACCACCAGTCTAACCCTAAGACTATCTGGAGAAAGAAGCCTGAAGGGGAAGGGAAATCAAGCAATACCAATACCCTTAATGAGGAATCTGGCGAGAAATATGAAGCTCAGAGGAATACCATTGGTATCAATGGCGAAATAGAACCCAAGGATCCTGATGTTTAGAAGAATCAACAAATAGGGGAAAAAAGTAATTCTGGTCCAAAGGAAGATGGAGAAGAAATCTTGGAGAAAGTGTGGGATGGTAAAAGGGATGAGAACTTTGTTTCTTCCACTCTTAAGATTTTATCAGATGGCAAAGATAATGGGTATCCTAGACTAGAGGATATTCCTATTCAGGGTTTGTCTTTGGATATTGGCATTCCTATCCTAACTACTACTTCTGTAGAATGTTTCCCTCTAAGTGACCCTCATAAACTCTGGGAAAAAACAACCCTGAATTTTGTCAAGGACACCTTTGAGAATCTCAGCCAGAACACCAAACTTTCAAGTGACAATTTGAACCAGCTCAATAATGGCCAGATGGATACTCTCCCTTGGGAGCAAAGAAGAATGTATGATAAGGAATGAGAATCTGGCAGAGAGTTGGAGAGTCAAGAAGATACTAATTGGGAAGAAGTCCTCTCTCATTCAAAGAAAAAGAAGGAGATAAGTAAACATCAGAATACTCTGAGTGGAGTTGTTACTAGAACAAGAGCAAAGGTGGATTGTGGTGCTACTAAGTTAAGCCAAGGAAGAAGGTCAGGTAAATGGTAGAGAGAGCATGAAATATTTCACGACATAGCGAATGGTGTTCAAAAGACCATTCCGAAGATTCTCCAATCCCTTGGTAAGATATGAAGATTATGTCTTAGAATATTAGAGGGTTTAATAGCCTTCATAAGAGGGATGTTTTGCACAATTTTGTTAGGGATCATAAACCTGATATTCTTCTCATCCAAGAAACTAAAATTTCCAAAGATAAGGTGGAGAAGATTAAAATGTTTCAGAACTGTGGAATCCAAGGAAATAGTTCAAATGTTGCGTCAGGAGGAATTGCTACTTTTTGGAGCCAAAACCTTATTAAAGGGGAACCTTTGCTAGAGAGCACTAATCATGTGGCTACTAAATCCACACATATCAGATACAATTTTAGTTGGATACAGTTGAATATCTATGCTCCTAATGGGAAAGGAGCTAGAAAATGTTTATGGAATGAGCTCTTTGGTTTCCATAGGATCTTTGATAATGACCACTGGGTTTTAATGGGCGACTTTAACACACCCCTTCTGAATGAAGAGAAATTTGGAGGATCTTAGGTGAATTAGGAGAGTAAATTTGATCTTTTGGACTTCATCAACAATAAGGTGTTGATTGATCTGGATTTGCAAGGAGCCCAGTATACTTGGTTGAATAGAAGAATTGGTAAGGAACTGATTCAAGTAAGGTTAGATAGAACTTTATTTTCTGATCAGTGGCTTATAAACTACTACTATTATCTTAAATCTCTTTCTAGAGTGGGGTCTAATCACTTTCCTATAAGTTTTGTGGCGGACCCTATAAAGGTGAAGAAGAACTCTCCCTTTAGATTTGAAAGAATGTGGTTGTCCCACCCCCATATTTTTGATGAAATCAAGAAATGGTGGAATATTGATGTTCCGGGTACTACTATGTTCAAAATTTCTAAAAAACTGAGGGAAGTTAAACACAAATTAAGAAGCTGGAAAAAAGAGTCCTTTGGAAACATCTTTGGCATTAAATTTTGTTGATGAATGATAGCTTAGGTCAGATATAAACGATGATTGCTATAAGCATCATCATCGTTTATATAAGATCAATTGCTCTTCATATTTAATATTTCTAAAATAAGTAAAATCAGATTTTATAATGCATGTATAAAATCAAATTTAAATCAATGATGTTCAAAATATCAAATTGCTCAAGAAAGTTCATATTTTCTAGAATCGAATTCACATCACATTCTTCATAATGTCAAGTGTGATCAGATTTGAAGATCGTCTTGCAGGAGCAGACAATTTCACATCATGGAAATTTAGAATCATGATGATCCTTAAAGAGAATAAGCTAGAATCACTTGTGAGAGAAAATATGAAGGAACCAGAGTATGAACCTGAGAAAACTCAATAGATGTAAAAACTGCCTTCCTAAATGGAACCATTGAAGAGGAAGTCTATCTAGAACAGCCCGAAGGTTTTGTGATACATAAACCTGACTCACATGTATGCAGACTAAAGAAAGCACTGTATGGACTTAAATAGGCTCCCAGGGCCTGGTATGAAAGAATTGACAGCTACCTCTTGGAACTAGGATTCTCCAAGAATGATGCTGACCCAAATCTTTACTTTAAGGTAATTAAAGGTGATATGTTAATAATTATTTTATATGTTGATGACCTACTGATAACAGGAGAAGATCACCTCATTGCTCAAGGAAAGAAGGATCTAACTTTAGAATTTGACATGAAAGACTTGGGCATTTTACACTACTTTCTAGGTTTGGAAGTCTGGCAGAAACCAGATGGCATCATACTAAACCA